>JBAMCL010000189.1:1200000-1800000 GCA_037075165.1 Hirtodrosophila histrioides | reverse complement strand
GGAATAGCGCAAGTCAAAAACGATCCTTTCCAACTAATCTTAGAAGTTATTAATTTAATTATTATACACTTCTGCAGAATATGTCCAGCCAGTTATAATTATAAGACACGTCGTAATATTTTTTCTAATAAACAAACTTAAGAATAATATAGGTGCATCTGCTTTAAAAAGATTGCAATTTTGTTAGAGTAGGAAGGGTATTATTTAAGGACAGTAATATTATACAGGACAATTGAAAGTGGTTTCCGAAATGTAGAATATTTTTAAAAATTAAATCAGTATTTTTCTATATGTAAAAAATACCAAAAAACCCATAGACCGTATTTTATTTTATTTTTGGTATTTATTGATTGCATCAAAATTATGATATTGGTAATTTTTTGGGTATTTTTATTGCTCAAAGATACTAATTTTTGTATTATTTGGAATGGTTCGTTCTTTGAAAAATACCTGTAAACCACTTTATAAAAATGTCCTTTGGAATTTTCAACAAGTGTTTCTAAACAACCAAATACTTAAAAAATATTTAATAATAAGGAAGCATAATTTAAGACAGACTTGAGTTTTATATTTAGATAAAAATATATGAAAGTCAAGAAATGAGTTTTATTTTTAATCAAAACATAAAACTCAAAAAAACATCGTTATTTGTTATCGAAATATAAAATTCAAGAAATAATAATAATTCCTAAGCAAAGAAATATATTCAAAAAGTAATTCTTATTTTTAATGAAAATATAATTACTAACAAGTAAGAATGCTATCGTTGAGCATACCCAACTACAAAGCTCCCTGTACCCAGGTCATAAATTTCCGATCGCATCTTCGTACACATACACATACACACACACATACACAAAGACACACACAAGCGACGTTTCTTACATACAGACAGACAGACGGACATGGCCAAATCTAAATAGCTTTTGATACTGATCAAGAATATATACACTTTATAGGGTCGAAGATGTCTCCTTCTGCCTGTTACATACATTTGCACAGATCCAATACCCCCTTTTTAACAATTTTATGGGTACAGGGAGTAAAAAAGTAAGTTTTATTGTATTTTGGCAATACATCAATTTTGTTGTATGTTTTTATGTTGAAGCATTATCATTTTACCGATGGAATTTACTTTGTTTTTAAAATTAACATCGGGATTTATCTTTAAAGGATAGACAACTTTCTACAATTTGGGTTCGAAGAAAAAAAATTCACATAAAATGTGCACAATTCTAATGAAACAAAAAATATATGTTATGCTCTAGTCAAATAAAAAGTCACAAGCAATTCGTAATAATGCTGTGAAATAAATAAAATATTCTGCAATTTGGAATCCTTGCTTTCCTCAAATCAGTTAAAGTTCTTTATTTTATTTATAAAACATTTTGTGTGCTTTGCAGAGAACTCTATGCACTTAGCTTGTGCAACTCTTTAAAATTCTTCAAACGATATGTCTTAATAGTATTGTAAGCTGCTTTAATTTGAATATGTGACTGCCTGCTTCCCTGCCTCCCTGCCCTGTTCCAAGCATATATCAAAGCCTAATTCAAAACAAGTGCGAAATTCCCATTGAACCAGCAGCAGGAGGAGGAGCAGGATCGGGAATGGGAACGGATGGGCGGACTTAAGAGAACACAGGATATGCGAATCAAAGGCGCACACAAACACTTCAATGTTAATTTTTCAATGGTGTTACAGGAATGCCGGGGTGTGGGGTGTGGGGTGTGGGGATGAGTGGAGGGATGTTGCGCTGGAAGCATTTCACGGCACTTAATCCATATGTCGCAGCGATGCCAGGGACGCAGGACACGGCTGCAGGACTCGGCTGAGACGGCGAATGAATTATGTGCGACATGTACGAAAAATTACGCGCAAAAATTGCAATGATGAAAAATGAAATTTATTGTGTGAAGGAACGACGAGCTGAGTTGAGGTATACGGTTCGGGTGTCGGGTCTGCACCCCTTTTGGCTAGATGGCGCATTAAACACGCCTTTTAAATTTATAATGACATTTTTTGTGCAGTATACAGGATGCAGGAGGCGGGAGGCGGGAGGCGGGTGGCGGGAGGCGGGAGGCGGCTGGGCTCGGAGGGTGGGCCAGGCTGAGCAGCCTAATTTTCGAGCGAGTGCTGTTCAAAGTTTTTGCGCATTTTAGCGTAGAAAATGCAATAAATTAAGCAAAATACTTGAGTCACCTTCAGCCTTGAGCCTTGAGCCTTGATCCTTGAGCCGCGTTCCAAACTTAATGGATAATGGTAAGGGGATTGGGCTAAAAGGGATGCCAGCGTGTTCCATGCGACAGCAGGCGTTGCCTCGAAACTTTATTTCTGCCCTTTTCTGCTTTTTGTTTGACTGAGCGCGTGATTAAATGTAAAATTGGATTTTTATTATTTGTTTGCAAATATCCTTCCTTGTTGTCCTCGTCTGCCTTTTGGCAAGTTTTCAAATTGCGTGGCAGCCTGAGGGGTTTTGCGACCCATCATCTCCTAGTGCGCATATTTTGCACAATTTTTCAAGGGGTTCACCCGTGAAACCCTTATAATGCGATTTCGTTGCCCACTTTTATATTCTGCCCCCCATACCATTTCTTGGCATACTCTTCTGTAATGCGTCAGCTGTTTAGCATGCGCTTGGCATTTATAATGAGTGCATTTTTGGGCTGGTTTGAGGGCTAACAGCTTGGTAACAAATAGTTCTAATAACATACCTTCATGTGTGTTTATCTAAAAGTGAAATAAAATGGGGTAGCCCAGCTGTCTTATATGGCAAACGAAACATTAGACAGACAACACTCAACAGCAACATGAGTTTTGTTCGGAATATCTGAAAATTACCCAAAAATACATGCAACCTTGCAGTATTTGTTGCTGACGTTTACCACACACTGCACACAATGGCCAAAAACCCCAGCTAATTGACACTAATTGCAAATACTTCGAACAACAATTGGCAGTGTTTCTCAACTCAGTTGTTATTTCTGGTTTATGCCACTGCCTGATTAACGAACCAACAACAATTACAGAGGCACAGACGGCAAGGCAAACAGCAAATGAATAGCTGAAAAATGTTTGGTGCGAGTAATTGCAATATAGTCGTCAATAGAAATAGAACCAATACCAGTTCCATCCTTTCACTCAGATAGACAGACAGACAGTCGTACAGACTGATAATGCGCCAAATGTATTCGCAATAGGCGCATTCAAACCGAAATCCAAATGTGTAAATGGTGAATGGTGAATGGTTGCCGCAGGAGCCGCAGACATGCAGCCTTGCAGCCGCAGGACCCTCTCGAGTTGGGCAAAGGCCAACTGATGCACCCATTCAAAACATGTCTATCAATTGCTTTGAGCTGGTAGCTATCATTGTTTATCATACGTACAAATGTAAATGTAAATCGCCTGTATATATGGGTGTGTGTATATGCAATGCACTAAGAAAAATCAGATGCATGGAAGGCAGCAATAGCGCGGAAATACGCAAAAATAGCGTATTACAAATTTGCCTCCCTTGGTGGTAGACTTTCCTTAACAGTTGAGCCACTTGCTCAATGATTTTCTATGGATATGTGCACCGCAGTCAGCAATTAAATTCAAAAGTCCTAAATTTAGCGGCAACATTATCACATGTTGGTACCACCAAATATCTACCGACCGCCACATTTATCGGAGATCGATTATTATATCGATGCGAATGTGATGTGAATGCTGCTGGGCCGATTTACTACATACTACATGCTACTAACTAAAGAGCAACAAATTTAATTAATAAAGCTAAAGGATTCAAATAAACTATATCGTGGTTCACATAAAACATATGATGTCAGCAGCAGCGCGCTCTATCGATCTATATCTGAAACACAACTGGCTCCATCTAGCGTAGATTGAAACATAAACAAAAGCCTGAGAGACACAAGCAATATGGCGATTTCAGTCGCACATAAGTTTTAAGAAAGAGATTTTATTACTCTTTTGCACTTTCATGATGCAGCAGAAATTTTATACAATTTTCAAATGCAATTTTCACATCCTTCCGGATATATTCTTAACAAATTCTTTCAGAATGCCCACCTACGGTATAATAGAAAGGTACTGTACAAATTTCAGGATTCTAGTCTACCGTTTAAGCTGTCCGTGAGTCACCCATCAGTCAGTCAGGTTAAAATGTTTTATATATAAAGATATTTTGAAAACCTGCCCCAACTGGTCTAGCCGACAGAGAGAGATTCTGCTTTGTAGATATTTCTCTCAGTGTAAGTATTCAGAAATTATGGTTTCATTATATTTAGTGCGAGTATAGGCAGAGTTTGGTTAGAATGTGTGCAGTTTTTGCCGTTGATTTTCAATTGGCTGGCCAATACATATTGGCCAGAATGTTGAAACATTTTGCAGTGAGCAATTTATGGGTTTTTGCTTAGTTTATGGCGTAAATGTTTTGTGCGATTGATCAGTAAACCAAATAACATTAACTTAATTGAAATTGTTTTGCAGCCATTTTGTGGCATTTTATTGAATTTACTTCAATACTCCACTCCACACACTGCTGATGCTTTAATTTTTTGTGTACTGTGTACTGCATTGCAAATTGTCAACCGTATGCAGTATCTAATTTCCACTGACAGTCCCTAAACAATTGGCGTGGCAAATCTGTGTAAGCCCATACAACATTCTTGTAATGTGCTCAATGTGTCTCAATGGCGCCTAGCAATCAAAATGCCATTGCCGCCTGGCCCGGCTTAGTGTCGGGGTTGTTGGTGACAGGAGCCGAGGACTATAATCAAATTTTGTCACATTTAAAGCACTTTTGACACATTTTAAAATCAAATTTTATGGCCAGAAAACGTTTGGCCATAAAACCAAGCGAAGTGTGTTGAGCAAAAGGCAAGAAATTCTTTGGGATTGCAATGATGATGATAATAGGCAGAAATTTGCCAAAAATTTGCGTTTAGGGAGCGATGAAGACAATCACAGTGGCAGCAGCAACAATAACAAGCAGAAATAAAAAGACAGTAACAAGGGAAATTGTGGGAAAGCTGTCACCTCCATCGTCCACCCCCCGTCACCCACACTCCACTCTGCGGTCGTGTTGCTGTCGAGTGTACTTAAATCCAATTGACAATTTGAAATTAAAATGCCGAAAAGTACAACACATGACCGCAAAAACAAAACGAGCCAACGAGCAGATGCAGATGCAGATGCAAATTGCAGCAGCACAGATACAGATACATAGATACAGATACACAGTAGCTTAAATGGAATGCAACGCTGCGCATTGCAAACGCAGCACATTTCACTGGACAAATGTGTGTGTGCGGGTGTGTGCGAGTGTGCTAGTGTGTGTATGTGTGTGGATGTGTGCATGTGTGTGTGTGCATTGGACTGTGTATGCCAGGAATAGAAATTGCAATGTCAGCAATTGGCAGCAAAGCAAAATCTAAATAAACATTGTCACAAAATGCAACAAACCTTCTCCGGAGCAGGACGAGCAGCACACACGCCCCTCCCTTCACCCTCAACCCTACCCCCCACCCACCACACGGAGCCGTCCCACAGCAAAAGGGTTAGGGATTGCCATGCCCACAATTTGGAGAGCCGCCTCCACGAATGCTTGTCAATAAAATTGCCAACAGCTACAAGAGGATTGGGGCATGTGGCATGCAGCATGCGGCATGGATATCCGTGTGTGCACTGCCAATAGGTAGTTAGACAGCAGACAGCATACAGCAGATACAAGTGCAGCTTTGCATTTTGCTTCATGCCTGCCATGTAGCGATACGGATAAAGATACATTTACAGATAGAAAGATACAGATACGTCCTGTTGCTTGACATGCTCTTGGTTTCCTCACGTCTCTGCCAATGCCTGGCACTTGGGACTTTTGTCGTTTGCTTTATAAATAAATGCATTTTCATTTGCATGCCACGCCCACGCCCACACACAAAGCACTTCAAGTACTTCACTCCCCAACCCGCCCCCCTGATTTGTCAGTCCAACCCAACTAAACTCAATACCAGCCTCATCTGCCCCGTCACTCTTATTCAAATTTCCATTAGTGCCTGCAGTTTTTGTTTGTCCTAGCTAGGAGTAGCCTCTCTCCTTTGTTAACTTGGACATTAGTCGACGACACCTTCGCCTCTTTTCGCAAATATCCTGCAGGACATAATTTTAATAAACTTACTAACATGCCATCGGAGCGTCAGCTGTGTGGGGCAGCATCGGGTTGATTAGAAAAGTTGCTATTTATATTAGTTTTACAATTGTTTGAGCAGTCAAGTGAGCGTGGAGGTTTACTTACAATAAGTACGACAATTGAAAAGCTCGTAAACGAGCAGAGCTTACCTGACTTTTAAGCACATTGAGCACTTGCTCGGACTCTTATGCACTCTACTTCCTTGGGGGTTCTACCAAATACTTCTGGCATTAGCACAAGACTCCCCCCCACTTGGGTTAAGCATGGCCTGAATAGCTCTTTATCTCTCTCTTTACAACGCAGCACAAATAATCCGCAATTATCATTTTATGCTAGCCAGTGCTTTACTTCTGCTCTTAGCTATGAAATGGCAACAAACTGTGTGTGGTTTTTGTATACCCTTGCAATGGGTATTATAATGTTCTCACTAAATGTGAGTCATTTTCGACACGGTCAATCTATACGAGTATATATATAAATGTTATGTATTCACGAAAAGTTCTGCACCGATTGAGCTTAAGGTTTGATTTTATCTACTATTCGCGTCAATAACATACTGGCAGTCGTGAGAGAGCAAATCTTCCCCTACGGGCGGAAAACTGTTGTATGCAACTTGAAAAATCGACTCGCACTCATCACTACGGACGGAAAATGAGCTTAATCGGTTTCTCATTTCTTCAAACACTATACAAAACAGGGAGGAAAAATACTGTTTTAGTTTATTTGTTTATTTTTTACTTTCTCATCCATGCAACAACAATGTGCCATAGTAAATTATGGTGCGATACACCTAGTAATACATAAACTTGATCAGGATGAATAGCTGCGTTCTAATAGCCATGTCCGAATGTCTGTCTGCCCTTCTGTTCTTTGAAACTAGTCTGTGATGAAGCATGATGAGGCTGTTTACGCAACGTTTCCATAACTTATGTGGAAGAAGACTGAATCTGATCACTAATATACATATTCTAGTCTATTCATCTGGTTGTCCCAGGCATAGAAAATACGAACTTAAACTTAAATTGTTATATTATTTAAAGAATTAAGCAATTACATGATAGATAGTAAGTTATCAAACTTAGGCAGATTCGATACATATATAGTAACTAGAGGGCTTCATTCTTTGAAGTTAATCAGGAAACAAAATTCTCATTAGTTACCTTTTAGAATTTATTCAATATTACACCTTGTCATATATTGAAAAGTTTCTAATGCGATAATTTAGATGGAGAGTTCAAAAACTATTGAGCATATCGAATGGGACCGCTTTCATTATTATTGCAAGGGTATTACATGCTCGGAGTCTGAAAATAATTGTTCACTCTGGTTTTAATTTTATTGCTGACACATGTGAGGAGCACTTGCAGGCAACTCTTCACAGTAACTATTTTTATATCATTTTATTTTGTTGCATGCAATAATTTTAACAATTAAAGTGGATAAAAACAAAAAAAAAACGAAACCATGACAAAGCAACGACTGCGAAATGCAGTTCAACCGGAGCAGGGGAAGGGATGGATCCTTAACCCTTCACTTGCCCATTTACATGTGTCTGTGTGTGTCTCTGTGTGTGACAAACCAGCAACAATCACAACAGCAACAACAACAGCAGCAGCAACAACACAAAAGGCATTAAAAAGTCACCTTTGCTGCCAGGGGACATTCGCCACGTACTCGTTGTCCTTCCTGGTTGTCCTTTTCAAATTGTCATTCGCTTTGTTTTATGTCTGCAGTTATTGTTGCTGCTATTGTTGATGTTGTTGTTGTTGTTGTTGTTGTTGTTGTTGTTGTTGTAGCTGCCAAACTAATTGTACGCAACAAAAAGCACAACAAACATTTTCTGTGTAAAACATTTGAAAAATGCTCGTAAGGGGCAATTGCACTTGGTGACAACAACAATAACAGCAACAACAACAACTCTGGCTGTTAGGCTATGGAATGAATGTGAAATGAGCAGGACGCAGGACGCAGGACGAAGGACCAAGTACAAGGCACATCGCTCCAGAGGTGGGCAATAGTTGTTATTGCCGCCGCTGTAGTTGTTCTGCACGCTCTGCAAATTAAGCAGCATAAATAAAAATATATATCTACGTGTATTTTTTATTGTGTGTATGCAGCCTGTTTCCATTCCCCTCCCCACACTTCTCTTGCCACTCTTTCAGCCTCACGCCCCTTTTCGAATTTTATTATTGCCGCGGTACAAAATTTAAATTAGAATTCACAAAGAGCAACACCAAGAACCAAATGAAACGCTATAAATTATCGCATCCTTTTTGGTGGTTGTTGTTCTCCTCGCTCCAGGAACCCTCCACCCCTCGGCTGCTCGCCAACTGGGGCAGGTAAATTTAAATGCGATTTGTTACGGTTTTGGCTTTGTCGAAATTAAAGGACATCCCAAGCTGCACAAGTCTCAGAAGTCGCGTGGTTCGCGGTGGTTGCAGCCAAATTTGTTTACATTTTTACACAGAGAATTATTGTGACAGGTTTTCTTAATTTGTATCTTATGGATGCGGCGTGTGTGGCAAATGAAACTCAACTATTCCATTGGAATAGCTCTATTTTAATTAGAAATTTGATTATTTACAAGGGCTTTGACCCTTTGGGGCTTGTTAGCAAAGTGAAAGCATTTCTTAAAGAAGCTTCAAATGTGGCTCAAATTGTTGAAGCAAAACCAAAACACTTTTCATTTGCCGCCCAAAACAATAAAGAAGGCAACAAATACAAAAAGAAAAACAAAATTAAAGATAAGCAAAATTGCGTCTGAGGCAACTTTCGCTAATGACCCAAGCCCGGCAATTTGGCTTTAATCGCTGACCAGGCAAAACCGCAAAGTGACCCGGTCCCGGCTTCGGCTTCGGTTCCGCCCAACCTCAGAATAATAAAATCAACGCCTTGGCACAGCAAAAAAAAGGTGATAAATTTGGCGCATAAATGACACAAAGTCAAAAATCCCCGACAAAATGTACTTTAATAAACTTCAGCGCCATTCGGCGGCCCTTAAAACGAAGGCCGCGTCTCAAATTTGCCCGACTATGCCGCAAAAGATAATAAAAAAAATAAAATTATCATAAGAAGAAAATGAAAAAAATTAATTTACATGAAATTTGCTTCTTTTTTTTTATTTTGCTGGAAATAAATTACACACCAAGTGCGAATCCGCGCGGGGAGAGCGGGAGAGAGCGCGGAAAGCGGGTGTAGCCGACACCATTAGGCCTTATTAGTGTTGGATTTCCTGCACGCTTTTGGTGTCAACAGCCACGCCCACCGCAGGCCAGCGCCCCCTAAGCATTTATTTGCGCTGACTTCAAAATATCTGGCTCTAAGCGCTTTTTGATTTAAATTGACATTTTAAACGCTTTTTTTTTGGCTTTTTTATGTTAATTTCGATTATTTGTGGGTGCAGCAAGTGAAACATTAAATTGTTTCTATTTTAATTCAATTCACTTACGTAAAAAAACTAATTGCATGGTTGGAAACATACCTGAAAATAAATAGAGATAAATAATTTATTAGTTTTTGCTGTTATTACATTGGACATAATTTACATTTTACTTAGACTAGTTTAAATATTGAAATCAGATTCAAAACTAAATAGATATCTGTGAAAAAGAGATTGAAACACATTGTTAGGCCCCCATTCACGTCTGGCTTGACAGTAGCTTTAAAAGCGGCAATGAATTTTAGAATATAAACACGTCGATTTACGTTTATTGATATTCGTTTTAAAAATTAATTTGTAAGTCAGAGACACTTTATTTTATAGAAACATATAAAAGACAAATTGATTTAATACAAGTGTTACTTGTTAGATTATTATATTCTTAGTATTTTTTATTGTAAGCATTTGGTTTCAAGTAGAATTTATCTTCATTGTGACATCTTTGAAATCACTATTCATTATAAAATTTATCCTTTCTTACAATAATTCGATTTATAATTGTAATCAGTTTATATTTAACATTAATATACATATCTTTATTAAGTTTTGTAATTGTAGTTGTATGATTTTTATTATTCTAAATCCTCAACAATTTCAGGACTTAACAGTAACTGAATTTTTTTAAATGTTTCCAAGAACTGTCTTGCGAAAATAATAAAAAAAATTGCAGAGCTTTGTAGTAATACAGAGTATCAGCATGTGCAATATTAGTATATAATCAACGTTAGTTATAAAGTATTCTATAAGTATTTAAATGCAATCGACAATATCATAAAGATATTTGTCAAGTAATGAAGTGTGAAATGTATCGTAATGTATTTAATAAGTACTCGATAGTTATCATAAGTATCTGTTATCGTTTGAATGAAGTATCGATATTGATCTTTAATAACGTCAGTCGAAAGTATACGCCGAATAAGCAAGACGACTAAGACTACAACTTTTTCTTGATATTTTCTGCTTGTTTAATTTAGATTAAGGTAGTTTGGTCTGATACAAAATCTGTGAAACAGTGGTATCTTAAATCCTACAAGCCCAGCACAACATTCTAATTCTCTTTTTAAGGGTACTAAAAATTGACATGTCCTTTAGCTCTTTAGACAATCAGTATGTGTGTTATACATATTTATGGAAACTTGAATGGCAGCTAGGTTTTTGAATTGTCTCTTGCAGCATGGGGCAACCACAAGGCACACTTTAAAACCACAAACCCTTTCGAGAATTTCGAGCTTGCAGTAAACCATCCATAGACAATAAGTCAACGATTACAAATTACTAGCTGCTGGTTTGCTCACGCCTCGGCCCCCTGCTCCCCTGCTCCTGGCTGGTGATGCTGCTTCTATTCGTGGTCCTGCCAACTAATTAAAAGGCTACAAACGCGCCTGGATCTCATGCTTTGGTGTTTGGTTGACAACAACAGGAAGATGGCAACAGCAACAAAAACAATGGCCAAAACAAAGGCAAGGACAACAAACAAAATGGCGAGGCGAGTGCGGTGCTGTTTGCTGTGATTTAATTAATTTCAATGCATAACGTCAACTGTGAAACCGGATCCAGAGCCCAAGCCCGAGCCGAAGCCCGAGTCTGAGCCCAGGCCCAGGCCCAGGCCCAGGGCCAAGCACAAAACCGGAGCCCATGGCCGACGCAGTCAAATTTGACACCGAAAACCGAACCCGAGCGAGAGCCTCAACTAGCCAGGACTGCGACAGGACGAGAGCGGCACGGCAGCCGGCAACTGAACTGGAAAATTAAATCGAGTATAATTTTTTTGTGACTTTTTGCTTTAAATTTTACGCCATAAACAAAAACAAGCAGCCGAGGGACGACAAAACTGTGAGTGAGACAGAAATAGATAGAGCTATTCTGCCAGCTGGACCAGTAAAAATTCAAAACACCAACAACAATAACAATGACAACAGCATAAACCTTAAAGTTTTCCTTTTCCTCCTGCTTGCTGTAAACATTTTTCCGCAACATTGCGTTTTGACTTTAATTAGCATTTCTGAAGGACCAAGGGTGCGGCAAGGATGGCAGAGCTGGCAGGCACAGGGGTTGACATAGGCACAGGATGTACGAATTTCTAGTCCAAGCAGATACCGCGACAATCATAAATTTGCATTTCTTATTATACAATACAATTCCGATTTCTGATTTTGCTTTCGCAAATAATAAAAGCTCAAAAATTGTTGAAATAATCGACTCAATCAGGAAGGAAGCTTGAATTTTCAATAGTATCGAATGGCTTATGAAGTTTTATTTAGTTGTAATATGATTATTTCATTTATAGGCTATGCTAAGAGAATACTCTACGTATTTCTGTGGACTTAATTCGAAAGTGAATGTCGGAACTGTCCCGGTAAATTTATAACGCCCAAGAGAAATAATATATCACAAATTTAATATGTAACTCTTTGGTATTCAATAGTATCGAATGCCTATGAAGTCCTTCTTAATTGTAGTACGTTTATTTAAATAGTAGACTATGCTAAAAGAATTCCTTACGAATTTCCGTAGACTTAATTCGAAAGTGAATGTCGGAACTGGCCCGGTAAATTTATAACGCCCAAGAGAAATAATATATCACAAATTTAATATGTAACTCTTTGGTATTCAATAGTATCGAATGGCTTATGAAGTCTTGCTTAATTGTAGTACCTTTGTTTAAATTGTAGACTATGCTAAAAGAATTCCTTACGAATTTCCGTAGACTTAATTGGAAAGTGAAGTTCGGAACAGGCCTGGTAAATTTATAACCCCCAAGAGGAATAATTTATTTTGAATTTAATGTGTAACTCTTTGGTATTCAATGTGCGTTAGAGCCCAACTTAAATTGTATAAAAAATGTGTATAAGCCTAGCATTTAAATTGCATAATCTATATTGAAATGTGCTGTGTTGTCCAGTCCAACTGCTAAACAAAGCCAACAAACAGCCTTCCCCAATTGGCATGATGTTGTACATGGCTAAAGTATTTCTATTCGTATCTATAGAAATTATGCAGGCAAATTTATTACAGCACAGAATTTAAATGAGTTGAAATCGTTGTCATTGTTTTATTTATACAAAATGTGCACTTTGTTGTTGCTGCAATAATGAAAGTTACTCAATTGGAATATTTCAACTTATGTGCTTAACATTCACACACACACACACACACATATATACATACACATACACACAGAACAATGAAAGTGAACATTTGACAATGCAGCTCCACCCCGCTTACCCTGACAGATTCCACGGGCTGTACCCATGGGAATCGCCAATTTATTTGCCACTCTGCCCTCGACCCCCTTTGGGAAGAAGGCAGCCCCTCCCTTCTCATTGATATACGCCTCATGTCCTGCGACAGTTGGTCCGTCAGGCTGGCAGACTCAGTCCTTAGTCCATTAGTCAGCTGGGTGTCCTTTGTTGACTTCATTCAGTTTTGCGGTACATTTGATTTGTATTTTTGCTCTGCATCTTTTTACATCGCTTGGCATTGTTTCTACGTTTGGCATTTTGTGCTTTTTGGCGAATCCTTTTCGTATTTCACTGCCAATTGTCGTCATTATAATGTCATTCGAAAGAGGGAATGAACGAGTTTAGCTCACATGCATTGGCAGTTGGTCAGGAATTCGTCCTTGTCCTTGGCTCGTGTTAGTCGCAAGACAAATGAAGCGGTTGTATATTGGCTGAATCCTTAATCTTGTGCCTGATTGTTGCCCAGACAGACAAAAGCGAATGAAAGGGTTCTTATTCAGAGTTTCTCTACTGGGACCAACTCAGAGTCGCTTTATTTCAGTGACAAAAAGGTTGAAGGGCATGAATAATGAAGAAAACTGATATTTAGACGAGTATGTGGCATTTAAATTGAAATGTGCCAGCCAGACATTAACTATTATATCACTAACCTAGCTGCGGGCCTTAAAGCCTGGCTCAAAAGCAGCGCGACTTCACTTCAGGTTTAATTTTCACACAAGTTGCACACAAAGACAATCGAAAGTGTCGCCTAAGAACTCTATTAAAAATCTTTTAGAGCGCTGAAGTATAAAGCAGATGATGAAGTAGACGGCAGGAGCAACGGTAGCAAGGACAGGCAGTCCTAGACAATGGGGTTTGCTCCCGAAGTTGTCGCCTCGGCTATAAAAACCTTGCGCCCAGGAGCAACAACAATGGCGCTGAGGCAAGTGCAGCCAGGACGAGGACGTGGACGCGGACGCGGACGCGGACGAGGATAACGAAGATGCTGCTGTGGATGAAGATATTTATTTTAGGGATAAAAGGAATTCAGTAGGGCTTAAAAGTGCGGATGAGTGCCACTTCACGAGCAGCGCAAGGAGCAAAGCGACTCTGACGACACACGCGACAATATAGTGGGTAGGGAAGGAGAAGGGGGAGGAAGAGGAAAACGAAGAGCAGCTCGAGGATGAGCCTGACAATGGATCTCTACGCAGGACTGGGGCTATGCAAAGACAAAGCGCGCGAAAAGCGCTCAAGAAAACACCGAAGAGTTGAAAATGACGTTAAAGTAAACAAGATGAAAATTAAAAGCAGGCGACTCGTCGGCCAAAGCAAAAAGAAAGCACAGAAAAAAATAAAATAGAAAAGTGGAAACTCGCTGCCTGTGCCGGGATTTGATTTAAAAATGGAGTGGTATTTAAATAAAAATCTTGTTGCATATTTACGGGCGTGCGGGCGTATGTGGGAGTATATGTGTGAGGGCCAGGAGCAATTTGAGTTGCAGCTTAATTGTCACTGGAAGCTCGCTGTACGGGGTTGGAGAGGGGGCCGGGGAGGCGTTGGCAGGTAGCTCTATACTCGCTATTTTTTTTTGTGCCACTTTCAGCTTTTGTGTGCACTCTCTGAATAATTTAAAACTGCCAACAAGAATGCAAATGTGGTTCATTTTACGTTCTTTTTTTGGTTCACTCTGACCACCGCCTGTGCCATTTGTTAGATTTTTTTAGTGGCCAGAACCACCTGTGCAAGAGTATGCAGTAAAAATGTCATTAAATATTTTGATTTTATTTTTATTTTTATTTTTGGTTGACGTTAAGAGCTTGCTGTGCTAATGAGCAAAGATTTGCAGTAACAAACATATAATATGCAAGAGTTTGCGACCAAAAATGTTTTTTAATTTAATTTCACAGAAGTACACTTCATATCAGTAGCTGCGACTAATGCCCTACATGCAAGAAACTATAGTTTTACAAGTATATTATGAATGTACAATATATACTCGTCCTATTTGGAGCTGCCTTCAATCAAACACGAACCCAGAGCCATGAGCTGAAGAACAAATCCGAAAAAAGCATGCCAAACTTATTTACCATGACACATTTGAATGCAAATTTATGCAAAACGTGTCAATGTGCTAACAGCAAAAACAAACGACCGTCGACCAACGTGTGACTTAAACTAAAAACTAAAAAAAAAAATAATAATCCTGATCCCAAGCCCAAGCCTCGGCACCGAGGAACGTGCAGACTCAACAGAGCGAAAGGACGAACGGGCAAAACTGTGCCAGGGCGCGGCTCGTCAGGACGAACCGGGCAGGGTCCTCGTGTCCTGATTGACGCGGCCGTCGTTCGAGTCTCTAATCCGTTAATAGAAACATTAACGAGGCATTTTTCCAAAATTATTTCAAGCACGCGATAACCAGCCAGCCAACAACTGGCTAAACCAGCTCGGGCAAGTTAAGTCAGCTGGCTCTTCAGCACGTCAGTCAAGTTCAAAGTGCAATCGTGTAGTCTACAGTGCCTGCTGTTAGTTTGCGAACGCAATATTGGCTTCCTTCGAGTACGGGAACTAGCTGCCAAGAAGAGCCCAGTCACGTGATGGGCGCCGCGGAAAACATTCTCATTACACTCTGTTTGCATAGGCAAGTAGAGTATATGGGGCTTAAAGAAGCCCCCATTAAAATGTATCAACAAAATTTAGAAACGTTTCCAAAACTAGAATTTTCTTAAAATTATTTTATTAGAGTCAACAAATTTGATATGATTCTAAAAATGCGTTTGGCCAACTTACTCCTTGAAACATACTTTATTCGCCTTTTTTTATAGGGTGGTTCTTGCGATCCTACCCAACCATGTATAGAGTTTAATAACCCAGGTTGAACATATTTGCAGAGTTGGTAGATGTTAACTAAAGACTAATTTAACAGAAGTGTGGAAGAGAAAAGAAAATAAAAAAATACATAAATAATCCAAAAAAAGAATAATTGTTAAAGGATTCTCCTACTGCTGAGGTCCCTTAAATAGATATACTTCAGCCTTCTGTTGCGGGGTCTTCTAGCTGAATTGTCCCCTTTTTCGATTCCAAACAATTCAAATTGAATCGAAGTTGTTAGCTGTTCTTAATTCTGTAAAACGTTTCAATTTGGTTTCAAAGGTTTGAGCGTTTAGAATCTGAACTTATCGCTTTTGTGACTACTTTTAATGTGTTCAATATTCACAAAACTTGTTAATTGTTTAACTTAAGAAAGTATTCGTGCACGATAACATTCCTGAGTAATATTACTACAATACATATATGTATTTTTGTATTTTTGTGACTTAAAATGTTTTTCTCAAGCTGCAGTCACGTTATGTCTCAAAAACATTGAACTAGAGATAGAAGCAATATTATAATAAACGGAAAACAGAGAGTACAGCAGTCGGGAGCTGCCTACGGCAACGTTATTACTGGTCTTGCTTTAATTTTGTCGATCGTTAACCCTTTGCCAGTGACTTTTGGGGTGAATTTCTCTGCCGTTGCTGCTACTGTTTGGTTGTTGGTGGTGCTACTTCAGCTGGCAATCAGAGCGCGTCAAGTTGTTGTTGCTGGTGGTTTGCCCCTCGGCCTGCCAGCCGCCTGCCAGTAAAGTTCAAGCAGCCCGAAATAATTGCATTGTAATGCGAAATAGCTACCACCCAGAGCCATGCCCGTGCCCCGGGTATACCCGGGCGGCCATGTGCCTGCATTTGCGCCCCGCTCCTGGTTTGCATGCCTGACTCTTGTTATTTTTGCACGTTCATACTCGTATGCCAGGACTCTGGCCCCACACAGTCCACTCTGTGTTTATGTGTCGGTAATTTCCAATCTCACTTTGCAATCGTTTTACAACATTTTGCTTTTATTTTATGCCAAAGCGTCGCTGGCAACTTTTGATAGCCAACTCCTTGCCAGGACTCGACTCGACTCGACTCGCTGTTCCCGCTGTTTGCAGTAACATATCTCTGCCCTTCCCCTCTCATTTTTCCCACTTTCTTCTTATTTTACTCTTTTATTGCAGCTCACTATTTATGTGTCTGCTGCAATTATAACGGAAACCAGTTGAGTGCCACAGTGGGACCACAGCTGCAACAAGGGTCGAATATGTTTGAATCTACAAAATAATTAGCTTGGGGCACACATAAACAAATTCTACAAATGTCTACTGGTTGTGATAGTTTAAGATATGTGTATCCTATTGAGATGGATATCCTGTACAACAAGCTGAAACATTCGCTGTCCATGTGTCTCAAACTTCTAAGGCTAAGCAGGTAATATGAAATCAAATCTATCATTGAAATGGTTGCTTGAATACAAGTGTCTGCCTTTAGTGAAAGCATATTCATGGCTTGAAATAACACGGCAATATATTATAATGTATTTCAAAATCATATGTGCCGCCCTTAGAAACCACTTCTAAACACATTATTATCTTTACTACCACTCTCAAGCCACTGTGCAACGTGCTGGCCATAAGAATGGAACTTATTGCTAATTAGTTTTAAATCGATGGCCAGAAACGTGCAAACTCTTCATTGCCTCTGGCTCTCTCCAGGGTCTGAACAGCATCAGGTCCTGGAATGCAGGCAGTCAAAAGCACATAAACAGCAGCCAGCAGTCAGGTAATACCCTGAACTCTGACCATAAACATGAACCACTTGGACACAGAAAAACTGAACCAGATCCGTTCACAGTTCGCTCAACCAAAAAGGGGCCAGCAAATTTCAAATTGTGTATGCAAAAAACAAAAAAAAAATAATATAAATAATCGATTTGAATGAAAAGGAAAAGAATACTGACGATTTTCGGCGTATTTGGATGAGGCGAAGTGAACTTTAGTGCAATGCACAGGCTCGACTTTTTTCACACTACGCTGCAGGATTTTTTCCACTCCTTTGTTACGCCGCGCTGAAGCAGAGCCAGGATGCGCACTAAAATGTAATAAAATAAAGTGTTGGGGATTTCGTGCGCTTTCCGTTCGGTTTGAATGATTGGGGTGCGGGGCAGTGGTGCTGGCAAGGTCGGTGGTTGTGTATCGGGTATCGGGTGTCGGGTGTCGGGTATCGAGTATCGGGATCGACGGTGTGAGTCAAAGTTCTGCCGTACTGGCCGCGGGCGCGTCAATGGCGTGAAGTATGCAAAAAAAGGCAGCAGCTAACAACAGCGAACAAATGCGAAAATCGATTGAAAAACTTTTGGAAAATCAAGCAATTCGTTAGCTATCTGCGTGCAGCTCAATAGGCTGGGCCCGGAGGGGTCGCAGGTCCCCACCCGCTGGTTTTATAGATTTGCTTTTATTGTGCGGTATTTATTGTGGTATATGCTTTTGCCGGATTTTTCCCTCGTTTCTTTCTTTTTTTTTGTTTGTTTGTTTGTTTTTTTTTTTTTGGCGTTGCCCAATTCGCAGCAAATTTTCCAAGTGGCTGTTGCTGTTCCAATGGTCTGTTCGCTTCAGTCCTGGCAAGGACTTGAGTGGGGATGGGCTCATAAGCCGCTTAAATTGGTTCGCCTTTTTCTGTTTCGGCTGTGTTTTGGATTTTTTTGGTTGTAAAATTTGACGCTGCCTCTGTTGCCGTGACTATAAAAATTGTTAATTAAGTTAAGTTTGAAATGTTGCTTTATAGTTCGGTGGCACCCCAGAGAAATACTGTCTCGCCTGGGTGTGGCTATAGTTTAATGTCAATCTAATTTAATGTGACATTTTCTAACTGAAGGTTTACTGGCAAATGATGGACTAAAGACGAATTAATTGGTATTGATCAACATATAACAATAAAAGAAGTAAGACAGTATATTCGGAGGACAATTCGGTCAAAAAATCAAGAAATTCGTTTGTATTGAACGGAAACGAGCCAATTGTCATTGAGTGTTTAAGAGCATATTAAATACTCATAGTTTAATATTGCAAAATTTGTTAATTACTGGAGCTAAGCCCCTAAATCAAGTTTAGTCGCGTATAGTTCCCAGTTATCTAGGTATAAGTTAACATATAAGCCGATCATTTAAGGTTTGCTTCCCCATTTTCATTTATAATATATATTAATTATTTTTAAACATAATAAATTCATTAAGCAAACTAAAGAAATGTTACTGTTGAAAAGCAATCGCTAAAACTCGGAAAAATACTACAAATTATAATTTAGCTTTAAATAAAACATTGTACTTTAAAGGGGAAATAAAAGCAAATTAAAATATAAAATACAATATCTTTGTAGAAACTTTAATTTGTCATTAAATTATCAAACTTTAACGCGACTAATTTGCTATATTATTAATTTAGATAGTTTGACATATAATACATTTATATTTAAAAAGTCATGATACGTTTTGTTTCCGAAAAGTTTCTTGAAAACTGTATCACATTTTATTACATTTTTATATTGTTTTATATAAAAAGTTATTTAATTGCATTTAAATTTGCTAAATGCTATCTTGGTTCTAGGACAGCTTGATCAAATTGATCAAATAGACAACAAACTTAATATACATATTAAAAAAGTATTACTAGCCAGCACTATAAAGTAATTTTTAGCTTAAACTATTTAAGCTTAAACAACATTATTAACAAACAAGTAAAATACGTAATTAGATAAATTGCTTGATTAATTAGATAAATTACTAGATTAAATCAACAAATTTAATAATCAATATATGCAAATTCTTTATAAGAATAATAAAAATAAATCATTATGTAATATAAAGAAAATGTCGCTTACTTTATGACAAGTAAGAGTAAGATTTGTGAAATGATATTTATATTATTTACTTTATTTTAAATATTAGGCTGATAAGAAAGAGTAAGATTTGTGAAATGATATTTATATTATTTACTTTATTTACAATATTAGGCTGGGTTGTTCAACAAGCAAGGACCTGATTGGGCCACTCCTTTGAGAACGACATCTACTCGTAAATTTTATTAAAAGCGAGCTCCCCAAATCATGAATTATATATATTTCTTAAGACCTGAGTACAGAGAAACTCTTGATTATTTACTTTACCCTTTACTTAATGAACTGCGCCTTTTATGATTATAATGTTTAATTTTGGGCACTCTTTAATTTAAATAAATCACAAGATTTTAAACGACAAAGAATGGAGCTTAAATAGTTCGCATATCATTTACAATTCCATAATCCAGCTGCCGGCAACGCGATCGTCCTGGGTCCTTTGTGTTGGTGTTGCTAACATCATTAGGGGTAACCCCTTCATCCAAGTTGAGCACTTGGCATTCTAGTGTGTGTTAGCTCCTACATTTTCCCTGTGCTCTCCCCCCACCAGCTGGCCGAGCTGCCGCTTGTTCGCTTGTTCGCTGCCTTTGCTCCGTTTTGTTTGCATGTTTACTCTGTGCTCGGCGCGTTATCCCAGCACAAATCCTCCATTGGCGCATTGTGTTGCTTATCTTTGTGGCATGGCTCTGCTGCAAGTGCAAGTGCTTACATTTGTGCAGATGCAGCAGCCGAGAAAGACGTTGGCTCTGTTATTTAAATAAATCGTTGCATACTTTGCGGCTGGGTGCGGCCATCAACGCTGCTCGCTGCTTGCTCCTTGCTGCCTGCTCCTTGCTGCCTGGATGTTTGCATGTGTATGTGCTTGTGTTTGTGAGAGAACTCGGGGTAGCTAGACTTTAAATCTCATTTGAATTATTATGGCAAAATGCATGACAGCCGCGATGTTGTCGCATTCTGCTGCATACTTTATGGCGTTTTAAGTGCTGCAAATGCTAAAAATGTGTTCCAGCCTGTCAGGCGTTGTTATTTTTTAACTCGCCTCCCGTTCTCAAAGTATATTCAGCACATAATAATTTCTGTCTACCGCTCATGACCCACTTTCCAGATTTCGCATGCAATTAAACAAACACAAAATGCTAAAGGCCTGAAGCTGTCATATAAAATGCTCATGGACAAAATACATATGAATGGTCTTATCGACAGTGCTCGAAAGGGAAATACCCCGTACTTATGTCTACGGAGTATAGACTGCATAATACAGATGAACTGAAGCTCGAAAGGGAAATACCCCGTACTTATGTCTACGGAATATAGACTGCATAATCAGATGAACTGAAGCCCCCACAGCACTATGGGAAATTTGCTCACATTTTTGGTATTAATTAAAATTTTAAAAGTACTCCAATGAATGAATTTCTTTTATAAATCCATTAGGAATACATAAGACTGTAATGTTACATACCCGAAATGTTAACATTTGGATCAGCTGAATAATGATTATCTTTTATTCTTTACTAACACTTTGAAAGCGATATTATTATTTCTGGAATGGGCAGGAACGTCATCGAATGTTCTATTCTGAACAACCGATGAAAAACTCCCAATTACAAGCATGTTCATTTAATTTTATAAAAATTCACTTCATTTTTGAAATAAATATAAAAATATTTATTTGTATTTTTATTTGAGTTTTGCTATAAATATTCACAGCTGTCATATTTATACAAAGATAAAAAATTCTTTTACCCTACATATTAAATATATATGTAAATTAAAACTAATCTTGATCCTTTTTTGTATACGACAACACATACGTATACCCAACTCCATATATCCAGTTCTTACTGTCTCTTAGGTCACATTATTCAGGGAGGAAGTCGGACAGGATATTGACTTGGAATAAGGTTAGGTCGAAAATATCTATATTTTTCATTTTCTTTCATTATGATACCCGATGAAACTACTTTTATGAGTACAGGGCAAAGAAATTGAATTGGTAAGCGAGTGAAATGCTATAGTAGAAATATCATTATTACTTTGCAAAATTCCAATTGTGTTTTAACTTTAATTGAACTGAATATGAAATTAAAGCTTTTATTGTCAGACCATATGGCATTGGGCTTAGAACAATGTGTCCTTTTTCAATTGTGCTGAGGGCTTAGAGAATTTATGAACATCCGCAGGAAGTAAAAGGTAAGCAATTCACAGCTATTGATGGAGGCAGAAGAAAGGAAAGAATGTCAATAGTGTTATCGATAATAAAATAAGAATAATCACAATGAAATTCGATTATCTAGAAACATTTTAATCGAACTCTTAGTAATGTCACGTATTTCCTTAAAATCCACTGGCATGGTATTAACTAAACTTTTAAATGGTTATAACTTGGCTCAGTTGCTCCGCTTGCAGTCAACAGCTCCCCGCTAGCCAGGACACCGTGTGGCTGCTCCAGCTAGGATGCCACTTGATCATTAACCGGGAACCGCGCGACGGCTGCCTTGGAACTGTGCGGCACAGTGTACGGGGGATTGGGGCAGGCAGCCAACAGAGCCGTGCGCCATTTAACAGCTTCGAGCAATTGCAAACGTAAATCAAATGCCACATTTTGCAGTGGCAGACTCGGCAGCACCGCTCCTGCACATCCTCTCTCTCAGTGATGCCTCCTGCACGTTTATTTTATTTGCAGTTTTTAACAATTTGAAACTTGTGGATGTGGGTGGCTGCAGTGGCAGCCAGTGAAGCAGAAAGGCCACCCCCACACATGCTGTGCCTCAGATTCGCAGCGATGCACCAAGCAGCGAACAGTGCACTACAGTTGCAAGTTGCAAGCGGCAGGACTTGGCGAGGATTGCCGGCTGGGCTGGCTGCCAACTGTTGGCTGCTGTTGCACTAATAGCAACAACAGCAGCAAACAACATGAGAGGAAGGGCGGTATCCACAATTTTGATTTATTATTTTGATTCCTGTTACTTTAGTACCTGCCAGGATGCTGCCAGGGCGTCCTCCTGTACCCGAGTCCGCCCCCTTCCAGCTCAGTTTACACACTGCATCATTGTCCTTGTGCTTTCCGTGTCGCCTTCTTTATTTTTATTCACACGGTTTTCTGGTTTTATTGCTCCAATTATTTCATGTTGTACTCGCTGTGTATGGCACTCGAGTAGATTTCATATATTTCTTTCTGCTTCTCGATTTTAGTTTTGTTTTCATTTCGCTCTTTGTTTTTGTGCACTTTTTAATTTATATTGTTTTGCTTGCTGAGTTCCTTTTTACTGATTTGTTGTTGGCCAATAGTGCGAAAATATTGACAGCAATTCCTTGCTTAAGGATTTCTATCGCATTTTCTTATATTTACTAACCGGCATTTTTGGCCAAATCAATGAAAATTGGCCTCAATAATGTTGAAGTTCTGTGATTTCAATTGAGAAGCAGCAATACTGATGTGTGTTCTTTAAATTGGTGTTGCCAGGCAGATATATATAGACAGAAATTTATATATTTATAAATATTCTGATTAATACTGAATTCTGAATTAATTCTTGTACTATAATATGCATACTAATAATACAAATACTTTTAATTAATTTGGTTAATATTGCCCAAACATGAAACTTTGAGGGGAAATAAAGAGGATCAATTACTGAGATTGTCCTTGTATGTGAAAGAAACAATGATTTTACTATTACAACTAGTGTAAGGTGCCAAAAAGGTAGAAATACAACAAAATAAAATAAATTCAAAATTGAAGATACAAAAAAATACACCAACATTTGTACCAAGTTTGGTTGCTCTAGCTTCAAGGGTGTGGAAAAAATTGCGGATAGACGGACAGACGGACATTTCGCAAACCCAATATTACTATTTTCCCTTTGGGAACATAGTAAAATAAAAAATATAAATTAGCCCTTATTTTATTTCTTAGCCTTAACACTATATTTAGAGTCTGTACATAAATAGTATTTAGGAAATTAATTTCAACTAGTTTAAGCTGCCAAAAAGGTGACAGTGCAACAAGTTCATCACCCTCAAAACCTGCCGGACAGGGACTTAGGGTCCCTGCACAAATAAATAATAAACTCTACAGTTCAAAATATTTAGTATCCTGCAAAGCAAATCCCTAAAATTAACATCAAAATAATATTCCTCTATACCTAAATGAATACATATATTAATTTCTGATTAGATTAAGCCTCTAAGGTAGTTGAACACTATTCGCAAGAGACTTACAAGTGCAAGTGAAATAAATATGTAACAAAAAAGTGAATGAAATTGTTCATTTTATTATGATGCTAAAATATGCGTTTTCAAGAAACTATTTTATATCAACTTTTATTTAAATTTGCCTTCTTTCTTTTCACGCTAAATATCAAGTGCCCGATAGATTCATGATCGGTATCTTATGTTATCGAAATGTACAACTCAGTTAGTTCATTCGTGAACTAGAGCATCGGAATTAGAAGTTACATAAATAACGTGAACAATATATATTATAGAAATAACTATCGAAACTATTAAATTCAGTTGCAAGTCAAATAGCTCTTAATACAAGGAATACCAAGGAATACATGTTACAATTTAAACAAAAACAGTGCTACAGCTGAGAGCTGTCTCAACACTATTATTTATCCATTTTTAAACACTGCCTTAAGCCGGACAATTGAATTTAAATTGTCTCCAACCAACAGAAGCTTGTTTTAACTCAAAAATAGTTAATGTTTGCAGAAATATCTAAAGAGATTCTAGCTATTTATTAAGTTTGCGCTTAATTGGACATTGCTGCTTGTTGAGCTGTCCCAGCACTGCTGTCTGAATGGGAAATTCCAAGTTGAATACGCGTGAGATTAATTGGAAATGCGGTAAATTCTCACGAGCTCGAATAGGCAAAGTTCCAGCCTGCAGGATAGCAATTAGGCACAAAGAGCCAACCACAGGACCACAGCACTCCATGAGTTATATATGTATGTATGTAGTATATGTGTGCATTCCATGCACATATCTTTGGCCAACTATCTGGGCACCTGTTCCACAGATGGCAAGCGCTTAACAGCACATAAAATATAAAAAACTAACTTAGTGCGCATATCGCTTGGCATAACTCAGGAGTACCTCTGCTGCATACGCATCCTTTATAACTGCGGGTATACGCTTTTTTATACCCTGCTGCCCCACTGTGGGCGTGTTGCTTTCCCCTAGAGCCGAGTGCACAAAGACAACTGTTGTGACAATAAAAACAGCAACAACAAACCAATTCTAACGAGCGTCGCTGGGGTGCCTGCCCTGATTGCCCCATTCCCCTGCCCCCTCGGCAGTACTCCACTTTTCAAAAGGGGGGCTAAACTAAAACATGGCTGTGATACTCGCATTCATATTTGCATTTTGCTTTTTGCTCTTTCAACAGCTTTTGCATTTTGCACACCTTTTATTCGAATGGATGTTGCAACTTTAAAATGAAATTAGAAACCCAAATATATAAATGTTGCTGCACACAAGTAAGTACAAATGCATATATAGAATATCTGAATACTAAATGAAAAGCAATTTTTTGTAGTCTTTTAAGAACTATAGCCTGAATTATATCATTGAATTTTTCATAATGATTAAGGGACATAAACTTCCGGACCAGTAAGAGATGTATTTTTGGTACTATGCCATAGAAATAAAATAGAAATGTATTTATTACTATATTTTATAGATATAAATTTAAGAACATTATAGCTGTACAATGAATTAGAATTGGGTTTTTAGAGCCAAACATAAAATACAATGTGATTAAATATGCTCGAAAATATGGACAAAATAAATAATATCAAATAATCAAATATTTAGCCATTATGTTTTCTGTGGTTATTCAGCAAACTGTATCCCAAAATATAATAATCCTTAGCAATCCACGCTAAAAATATGCTTTGATTCAATGTAAACCTTATACCAAAAGGCTTCTAATGCAAATGAATTTTACAGAGTGAAGAAGGATAGGACTAACCAAAAGTTTATCCTGAAAATTTCACAACGAATTTGTCAGTAGTGCAGAAAGCCGAAAAGGTCCTTGCAAAACATAAGCTATTAGCTTGATGATTCACTTATTAATCATTAAAAGTGAAATTTAATTCAATCTTAAGAGAACTGAGAATTTTATCAAATACAAATGTTTTCTTATGCAATTTTCCATTACATCTTTCAGTTTTCTCAAAGCAACTTAAATTAAACTTAAACTCTATTTACAAGAACTACATAATATAAAATGAATGAATCTGGTTAGGTTTGTCCTTGTTTGTTATTAGAACAGAAATTCAAATCGATCTTGAGAAAATGAAGACTTTACCCAATACAAGATTTATTTATTTATTTTATTTTATTTAATTTTTCTTTTATTTAATTAAATTAAATTAAAATCATATTTTATATATATATATTTATTTATATGTACAAATACATAATCTAACAAGAAATTAAGTCTCGTTAAATACAAGACAGATATTATTTGTTACAATGATAATTTCGAATATTATTAAGATAAGTTGAAGTGTAAATATTTCATATGTTAAGTGTATATTAGCTTCGGTGGACTAGCGGCAGCGCCACAATTTTTACCAGGGCCCTTTACTAATGGCAACTGCTGAGTGGATGCAACAAAGCGTGTACCGAGATGCAAGGATGCAGAGTGGGAGAGACTGTGGTGAGCTATGTATAAATTCATAAAGAGAGCAGGCAACGGCGACTGCGGCAACATGTTGTAATTGCGTATTTTATAGATATATACGCGCACACAAACACACACACACACACACACAGGGACACGACCCGCCCTTTTGGAAGGGGTGTGGCGAGGTGTAGTTGTTGTATCAGCCGTTGTCGCTGACTGTTTGCTTTTGTTTGGCGCGGAAATGGCAACCGGTGTGCAGCGAAATATGCTAGCAACAACAATAAATACAACAACAACAAGCAGCAGCAGCAGCAGAGGCAGCAGCAGTAGAGGCAGTAGCGGCAATAACGACAACAAGAATACGCATACGCCATGTTGCGCCATTTGAAGTTGTTGGCGTATACGTAATTTTTATTTCACAGGCAAAAAGCCAAAAGACTCGTCGCTGAAAAATGCATTTAGCGGCAGCAATAACAAAAAATGGCACAGAGCAGAGAAATTTTAATTGCTCAAAAGCGACCCCAAGGGGAAAGGAGAGGGCAAACTAAATTTGCCTCCGTTATACGAGTCCTGCGCTGTCCAGCGTCCTTTTATGACTTTTAATTCAATCAAAGTAAATTAAATCAAATAAAATATTTCACTATGCACTCTCCTTGCATTTTTGAGCTGAGATTTGAATTTCGCTTTGACAGTTTCGCTTCTGAATTAAAAAAACAAAACTTAATGGGCTTAGCTGGGTTTAGACCATGGTAAATGAAAATAAAAGAGCAGTTCATATTTAATATTGCATACAGATGACTGAGTGCACTCGTATTCTATTTACCTGACGTGATCCTTTGTAGACCATATTAAAAGCCAAAAATATGGCTACATATATAGTCCATCTCCATCTATATAAAGTGCACCATTGCTTCTATGTACAAATGTATATGAATTATATGTCCATTCACAAGCCGCCTGCGAAACGTCCTTGTTTAGTTTTATGCCATTCCGCGCGTCCTTGTTGGCACATTTAGCACACACTTGTGCGCATTTTTCTATTTTTAGAAACGTACTAGTATTTATATGGCCATACTATGTGAAAAGTGAAAGGCTGCTTCAAAATAAAATTCATAAAAAGCGTCGCGCAAATGCGCACTTTGCTTTCGTGTCCTTTCCATGTCCTTTCAGTGCGTGTGTGTGCATTATCAGCCATGCGTAAAAATCAGGACATGCGCGTGAGAGGAATAGCTTTTGTTCGTATTTAGCAATTCGCACACTGCACGACAAACTAATGATGAATATCTTTGGCTGTGTTGTGTGTTGATATCCAGAAAGAAAACTTCTGCTTGGTCTCCTTTTTATCAAAGGATAATCATGGCTGCCAACGCTGTTTAGGTGCAAGTAAACCACACAATTTGTGTAGCGTCATTTGAGTGTGAATGTGGCGATAAACATTGGGATATTTGAATACTGAAATACACCTGTAATTCCCAACAGGCTTAAAGGCATAATTGTCTGCAGAGTTCCTCAACTTATGCAGCTTTCAAATCAAGGAATCACAGCGCTGTTTTCATATGTAGAACATGCTCTTTTCTATGGAGCAACTCTTAAATAAATTATTTTGATTTTTCATCAATTAATCAATCACTGAAATATCTGTCATTTTATAAAACTCAAATGAACATTTTAAATGGTTTCACCTTTGGAAAAATGCGTTTCTGCGGCATGTTTGCCCTTTTCCACATAGTCAAGAAGTGCAAGCGAAGATTGCAGGATTCAGAATTTCCAGGTAGCTTAAATTCGAGCGAATTTGCCATCTGGGGGGCAATCTTGGCACTGGGAAAGAGACGACCGGAGCTTAGCTGCCAGGCCGTGATCAAAAAATTATTGAAGTGAGAAAATATTACACTCTATCACAAGAGATATATAAATTCATGTTGTAAACTGTACTTGTACCTATTAAAAATTATCGCCAGTTAGAAATATATACCGAAGCATTGCCCACAAATGAGGTCAAACTATCAAAAGCAGCGAATTTTAAAAAATTAACTGACAACTTTTTATACTTTTCAGTTCTACAGTGCATCGATGAAGTACTTGAATTTGATTAACCGAGCAATTCACTCATTGTCAAGTATGGCAGCTTCTTAAATTTGCAACACATTTAATATGCATCGTCGAAGCCATTAAAGCCGTTTTCAGATTCTGGCCAGCACTTGACAGTTGGTTGTTTGTTGGTGTTGTTGTTGTGAACACCACAGGCCAATATGGCGGCAGCTCATATGAGCACATAAATTACGCCAACGCCAATGGCAATGATGACAATGAAATGCGATGCTCCTGTCTCTGTGTGTGTGTGTGTGTGTGTGTGTAAATGGCAGCTGGACAGTTGGTTTGGTTGTGTTGATGTCCACTGCATTTGTCTGCCATTGTCTGCCATCGGACGTCTAAAATTTCAGGGAGCGAACAACTACAACAACTAAGTTGTTGTGGCATTAAGCCCGAACTTCAATGGACGTTAACTGCTAGTTGAGCGAAACCCTAATATTTAGTTTAATCGAATATAATACAGCTGGGTCAGCACAATCTGAGTCTTTAGCAGTGATTTCAAATGGCTTATATGTACAAATCATTATTTTGTGTTCAATAAAAATCAGTAACTCTGCTTGCAAATCAAATCATTAAAATTCACTCAAACGAAATGTGGCAATTTGTGCTGAAGCTATTAATTATATCTTTATAGAACAATAGCTGAAGACCCGGGCAGCCATTGCTGATACACACTTAACATATAGTTTATGTATAAGAAAATATATGATAAATTCTTAAATAAATAATAACTATATATAAAAGAGTTCAACCTGACTGACTGGCAAATTTGGGGCAGACCAAACGGTCTGCTAGATAGAAGCCTGGAATTTTTAGAGTATCTTCCTATTATACCGAAGGTGGGCACTCTGAAAAAATTTGTTAAGAATACTTCCGGAAGTATGAAGAAATTTCATTTTAAAATTGTAGGAAAATCTCGGTATGCGCCATCTGCTGTATAACAACGTTAACGTGCAATAGTGATAATTATTCCACCTTTATGAAAAATATTTTAATTGAGTGCTTACCAATTTGGGAAAATCTGCGCCCACCGGTCGCGACGGGTCGCCACGGGCGGGCAAAGGGAGTCAAAGTAAAATAAGTGAGATTATATGTATTAGTTAGATCGGCTTTAAAATCATTATCATAGCCCTTCACAATAAATCATTAACCATGTGGCTGTGATACGCTATTTTTGTGTATTTCTTACGGTTCAAGCTCAACATAATGGACTTCAATCTAAATATCCCGCCGGGCAATGCCGGGGTATTACCAGCCAGTAATTAATTGTATAATTGGCACGAAATGATAAAGGAATCATATGAAAGACTTCTATTCTAAAGATATCTCGACCAAGCTCATTGTATATCAATGTGTATTATTGAACCTGTAACAAGATTACTAAATCTAACTCGGTGGGTCAATCTACGCCAAACTTTTGATTAAACTTAATCAAACTCGGTATAGAATAGCTATCACAGGATCGACCGATCGAGAATGTCTGGTATAGCTCATAATGGAAGCAATTCTGTTAGCATATCTGAAAGGATATTAAATCTTCGGCAGCCAGAAGATATCACTCTTACTAATTATTCTTTACTAATTAAATTTGTTCATTTTATTAAAATTATAAATCGTAGAATCAGAGGAATTATAGCAAGGCTCGAACAATGAAGAGACTTCGTAGATCTTGATTTAGTTATCAAATTCGACTCCATGTAGACGATGACCGAGGAGATGGTTTCCGCCGGTTTTGTCTTGCGTTTGCGTTTGCACCTTTTGTGCAGTTCGTCGGCGTAGGTAAATTGAAAGGGCATGCAATTCACTTGGATTGTATTTTCAAGCTCCATGGGATAATTGCGACCGTTGCAGTAGAACTGGCCCTCATTGAACACAAGATTGTAGCAGCTGGTCAACGGGCCCTCATAGAAAACGATGAGAAGGATCGATGATCCAAAGTAATCGGCTCGCTGCCAGATGGCATAGGGCGTGTCAATGGCCGGATGGCGATCCTTGTATAGCAGCCTCAAGGGCCGATCGTAGAACCCGTGACACACAAACTCCAGTATGTGGCCGTCGATGAAGGTGCAGTTGTTTAAGGTGTTTGAAGCCTTTGCGGGGTAGAGGAGTAGCAGCAGCCAGCAAGCAATCAAATTTATATTGTACGCTCCTGTGTATTGAGGGCTCACTGGCATGGCCTATAATATAGCAGAAAATGATTTTCAAGTCATTTTTGTCAATTTGTTCAAAAGTGAGACACTAAACTCAATGTACAAAACTAATTATAACAAATATGTCAAATTTTAACTTGTTAAACCTCTTTTCAAATATGACAAACCTTCAAAACAACCCCACTTGCTAAGACCATATCTGTCTAAGAGATCAAATTAATTGACTGCTTGAATACGGTCGCCATTGATTAAGGATGGATCTGAACTACACCTTGTCAATGTCCAAAAAGCAGTATTACATATAGAGATGTACAGTTAACTAGATGATGCTTGAGCTATGCCAAAAAGTAGAGAGATGAAACAGGCTAAAAATGGTTCCAATTAAATCTTCCCCAAGTTTCGTATAAATATACTATTACGATCAAATGAATGTTAATTACACTCTTTTAAGTCTGGATATAACAGACAGAATGAGGAATCTTCAAACCTATAAAATTATATTCACATTTATTGTAGATCAGATCAACAGCCGAGTCAATCTAGCCTTCTTTGTTAATCTATATACCATATCCAACTCAAGCTTGTTTCGAATAGTTTACACCACCCCTATTACTAATCGATAGCAATGAATTATCAAAATTGTTTAAAATATAGCCTTGATTTTTGTGACATCTGATTTCTTCTTGGTCTACGGTACTAATCTGTTTGATAGAGGTACTAATCCCTGAATAGAATGTGTCCCGTATTCGGGTATACTCGACTACAACATTCTTACTTGCTTCAGATTCCGTCATCGGCCTTGGTACTTTAGTAGTTTCCTCCAGTTAGGAAGCAAGCTGGCAAGCTGTACTTTATTCAATAATCAATGTCACAATACAGCAGTGTAAGTAGTGTAGAAAAATGCCCATGAAATATGTGCTATTATAATCTTTATTCAGATCTATTAATGTTTATACATGAGAATTTGTAACGCTTGTTAAACATATATCAAATCTGGTAGAGTTGCGGCTGTCACTAGAATGAGCCACCGAGACACACTTGGCACGCTTGCAACACCCGTTTTCTTAAACTTATTATACTGAGTATAGTGCAGCACCGGCAGACCGACCTCATCATGCACACTGAAGGACTTGCGAAGACAATGGGCGCGTAGAGCTGCTGGATAACTTAGCTCCTTTTGGATGCAATGTAGATCAGAGTGTTTCAAATCAGAGTGATACACATAAAATGATTTATCTGTTATCAAATTTTTGGCCTTGATGGTGTAGTCAGTGGCATTAATCCTCAAAAAGTGGCAATTAAACAGAGCCGAACGATGAAATGAGACTAACAGTAGATCAGGAATTTCATCAGTATACCACACCATATAGTGAGTTCCCGAGGGTGCTCTTTTATCCTTCCACTGTTTAGCCAGGCTCTTTGTGATGCTGCTCTTGCAGAGCCTTTTCAAAATATAATAATGCAAAAAGCTACAGTTTCCTGTGTTATAATAAGGCGTCAGCGAGTTGTCATGTGATGTTTCGCTCCTCAACTGGCACATCAGTATGCAGAAAATAAGCAATTGTAAGAAATCACTATTCATTGTAAATTTCGATATTGTAAATTTCGTTTGTGAACAATTTGACATATAACTGATGAAACTGACTAACACATACGTCTTATAAGTCATTCAGATAACTACGAGTCCTTTAAAAGGGCGTACCCTCACCGCGTTCGCCAGCATATTTCATATGATTGCTATGATCCTTCCGGGGAACGCGACTCATATTAGAAAAACTAACTTAAAATAAATTGATGAGACATATGTATTTGATACAATTTGTATGTACACATACACAAAAATTCTACCATTGCACTCGCCAGAATGTATCAACAATTATTTATTGTTTGGCTGTTATTGATAATGAATAATAAATGAATAAACGATAGCATGTCAAGTTCTGCTGAACACCAACAAATATTTATTTTCTCAGAAACCAAATAACGTAATAATTTAGAGGCTTCAAGTCCCAAACTTAGTTGTATGTTCTTGAATGTACACAAAATTTTCAATCAAAGACTATTTTAACAATTTCTATAACATCAGATATGCCTGAAGAAATTCCGTTGAAAATACTTCCCATAATGTATTATTGGATAATCCACAATATCACTCTCATTATATTCTTCACCGTAACAATCGCTTCGCAGATTAGACAAATATCGCAGTCCATGTGCGAAACAGTGCAAATGGGAACCTGCTGCATGCAATGGTCTCTCAGTGTCACCTTCTATACCTACAATCGTATGATTGGGTACTAGCTTTATAGTTTTATAGTTAAAAAGGTGTGTTCGATGGAATGAGACCATTAAGACTCCCTCATACACTTCGCTTTCCCAGAGAGCATACTCAGTGTCCTTGTCCACCATACTATCCATCCAACGAAGGTGGGTTTCAGCGGTGATATAATTGACGCAGATGAGGCTTAGCGTGTCATTATAATGGCTATCACAACAACCAGTGCTCCTACGTTCTACCAATATGATATATTTCTCCGAGTCCAGCAAGAATATGACCAAAAAAACAATCAAATAAACCATTGGTTGCATAATGTATTCTCTTAATAAATTTCCCTGTTACAAAACAAAACACAGTATAGTAAACATATGACAACGAAGTCAAGGCATATACCAAATTCAGTATATCCTGCTCCTGCGAACTCGTCGCGTTCATTCAGACATACAAAAGGACAGACATGGTTATATGGACTCAATCTAGATGCTAATCAAGAATAGATATAATTTTCTTTATTATTAACCTGGTTTTAACTATTCGAAATCACTTGCATAATTCTTACAACTTTGTAAATGCGAAAAAAATTATTAATTTTATGAAAATTCTTCGCTAGGTAATTGATTTACATAGAAAAATCATACTTAACCTCTAAAAACTTTTAGCTTTAACGAAAATTCATACAAATGCGCAAATCAATTAAGAGTAGCCACAAATAACCCAACTCACTACAAAAGGCTTGCCTTGACGGACCTGATGTAAGTTTGAGTGGATGAAACTTTTGCGGGTCAAGACGAAGCCTTCTTTCAAATAAATCAAAGTAATTACAAATTCTTGCAAGTTTTCAAATGAATTTCATTTGGCAAGCACACAACACACACATACAATAGAAATCCTTTCATTTCAACATTTCACGCATTAGCTTCTCTTCGAATATAACGTATACGCCGTGCTAAACGTCTTTCATCTGGACAGCCCACACTTTATTGATATTTTACAGACGCATTGGCAGTAGTGGCATTTCTCTTCCCCGTACAGCACTCAAAGTTGCCACAAGGCACTCGATTACTTTGGCTACTTTTCGAGGGTTGCCACATGCCGCACATTTCAGTCAGACGTGTGAAGACAAATTAAATAAGCTAAGCTAATGAATAAAGCATATTGCTCATACGGTTTTGGTAACGAGCTTACTTTCAATTTTCCTTCAGTTCGAAATTTCTACACAGCATGTTCATAAACATCTCAAAAATACTGCAACTCACATTACTAAGTAATCTTCATAATTTGGTGAATGCTAGGTCGCACAATTCACTTGGCAACTGTTCCCATATATTTGGTGTTCCTTTGCAACTGCAATGCGTTGGCAAGTTGACCAAAGAGTTGCATCTAATATACCGGGACAGGTATGCCGATGTGGATGTACCCTATGCCATCTTTGCACCGAATCACTTAATGCTGTTCGCCTTCATCACAATACACACCTCGCCCCTGATGAGCTGTACCAACCTGACGGTGAGAGGCCAATACCAGTTCGAGTGTGGTACGGAGCCAATCCCCAAGCTGGAATACTCGGGCATGTTCTGTTACAACTATCCGATGCACTACGCGGCGGATCTCAGAGACAACTGCCGCCAGACGAGGAGTACCGCACATCAGTCAATTGACCATTCGGTCTTACATTATGCGGATGTGCCAAGTGAGGCCAGATCGCGGACAGCTGATTGGTGGCTATGGCTTATCAAGGCGTTGGCTATGACGATGACGATGATATTGATAAGCTGATTGTAGAGTAAGGCAGTTGTAGGAATATCTATGTATGTATTGTGTATCTGGTTATTCAGTGCAGTTGGCGTAATGTGAAAATGCAGTAGCTACGTGCGATCCAAGAGATTGCGAAAGAGGCCAAGGTGGGGCAAATGTTGAAAGAAAATTACCAGTTAAATTGATTTACATACTCGTACATGTCTGAAGAGGACTGACTGCAGGCAGCATGTACGTAAATAAAATAAAAGACTATGAGAATAAAAAAAAATAAAAAAAGGAATTTACTTTCAATTTTGCATCAATGACAATTCTGTGATTTAACTCCTTTTTATGAGGAATCGGTCTTTTGGCAACGGCATTCGCCTTTATTATGTTACAATAATAAATTGTATTAAGTGTATTTGCGCACTGGAGCGACATTGGGGAGGCATCTGAATGCCAGGGCACAGGTGTATTGACTAACACATGAAAGGCAAAATTGAATTAAGTCACAAAAATGCGAATACAGCCAGCAGCCAGCAGCCAACAGCTAACAGCCAGCCATTCAAAGCCGAAATTACAATTCCTCTCTATATGTATGCACATAAGGACGAGGATGAGTAGTTGCTCGTTGGCAACACGCAAATTTGCCGTTGGCAATACTGGCGTTGTCACCACCATCTATTGACGTAACTTTGCACAGGTGATACAAGCGGTAGAAGAGTACAGGGGTACACGGGGGATGCCTGATACACAGGGGGCCAATTTCATTGTAGTTTTAATATGTGTCACATGATTTACAGCTGACGCTCTTGGCGCTCTCTTTGTGCCCAGCCAGGACTCTGGTATACTATTGACATGGCTTTCCGTAGAAAGTGCCAATCTCGTCCTGCTAATGATGCTGCCGCTGCCGCTGCCGCTGATGCTGATGTCACTTTGCTGATGAACCATTGTAAATACATGTGGAACATTCATAGCATTCAGTTTTCGTAAGGCTTATGGTAGCTGTTTTAATTTGGGTGTAGGTATTCGATTTTATTCATTCCAAACACAATTTTATGCAGCAAAACAATTATTTTTAGTTATGACTTTGGAAATAAGAATGTTCAACAATGATTCAAACTCGGGAACAATCGAAAGGCTTGTTATAAGTAAATAAACAAAGTTTTAACAAACATAAAAAAAATTTGGGAGTAAAAAGTTGCGTATTCCCCTAAATTTCTGGCCAAGAAGAAGCGCAAATCCGCAGGAGAATCCTCTAGTAATGTATATAATTTTTTTTTATTTCTAATTATTTTTTTTCTTTCCTCCCACACTTATGTTAAGTTAGTCTTTAGTTAACATCTACCAACTCTGTAGCTTTTTAGATCTAATTAAACTCTTTATATGGTTGGGTAAGATCGGAAGGTGCCGATAACAACAAAATGAGAAAAAATATTCATTTGTGGAAGAGCGAACCTGTTTTTGGGAGCCCGTTCCTTAAGGACATGGGCAGTCTGGCAAATATACACTGGTTCTTTTTGTCCCCCTAGCTTCCACTTGACCTGAAGTCGGGTGATCTTTTAAAGTAAGCCTAACATTTCTTAAACTTATTTCTGGAGCATCAAATTGTAATCTTATTTTTAATTATTCAATTGTATTCCGAAATATAGTAAAAGGTTCAATGAATATTATCGATTGGAAAAAATCCTGATGATGAAAACTGTGAACTTAGCATCGATACTATCGATAGTTCTTGCAACACTTGTTTGTAGTAGCCTTGTAAAAAGATCCTTAGAACTGCATTCGAGCAGCAGAAGGTCATAATGATATACTCGTAGCTAGCAAACCGGCCAATAATTTAGTTTGTCATGTCGATAGCACGCCAACGAATACAGGACGCACCTAAGCTGGCTCCCAGCTCGAATCCACGCCTGCAGTCAACGCTTCGGACTCACGTGCTGCCACAACAACAAAGGAGCGAAGGAAGTCATCCTGGAATGGCAAGGAAAAATATAAACGACGGAAAATTATTCGCTGTCAGCTAAGCTGGGGCGTGGCAGGGCGGCAGGTCGGCAGGACGGCAGGACGGCAGAGGCAGTTGGGTGTCGTGTTGTGCGTGTGTGTGTGGAGCTCCGCAGGACAAGGGCGAGAAGCGATGAACTAAGGAGGAATAACGACAGCCAAATGCATTGCGTGTCTCTAAACTAAAGCGAGCCCGAAGACCAAAAAATCAAGGAAAATTGATATTAAGAAATTGCATGAAATGAGTAAATGAAGCGTGGAAAAACACGCCCGCCTAATGGACTGCCTGATTGCCGTCACCCCAGAGCCCAGAGCCCAGGACCCAAAGCCCAGAGCCCAGAGCCCAGAGCCCATATCGCCAGCCAACGTCAAATGTATATTAAAAATTCTTGGAAAACTAATCAATGTCAAATGTCTTTTGATTGTGTCGAAGCGACGATGTCGCCGCCAACGACAAGCGACGGCACAGATAGATAAAGGACCCGTCCACAAGGTTGACTGCATCGATTTAAGCCGGTCGGGGTATTATTTTTGTCTGTCCAGTGAGCAGACGAGCGCGTGATTAGCAGAAATTAGAAAATAATTTCCTTTGTTGCTCGAAATTTATTAGCTGCCATAAATTTGTAGAGACATGTGCAGCTCGAAGGAGTGCCGGAAACTCTTAGCGTCGAATGTGTGCGATGTCAACAAAGGTGACTTACTTAAGCATGTATCTGCAATCAAGATTTTTGAATGTTCCCTCTGTATGTTCATTACTTAAGGGCCACTCTTTCCGCGTGTACGGTACGGATAACGCTACAAAACTGTTGTAATTGCACATTTTCCACTCAATAAGTCAAAGCAAAACCAAGTCAAAACAATGCCACTGGCGCAGACAGAACAGAAATCATAATGCTCATAATAATCACTTCAGCTGAGCTGGTGGGCAATCAGTGGACTATAAGAGAGCAGAGAACAATTGACAGGACAAGCAGAAATGCTCGTGTGTGGCATGTGTGCTTGTATGTGTGGATTAAGGATATCAATTGACAATCAGCAGTGGGAGAAGTCAGCAATAAGTCAACAAATGAGTGCAAGCTATTGGAGCACAAACGATTAATGAGTGCACTTTGTGAGAATCGCACGATTTACGCTGAATAATGAGAGCAAAAAGTAATTCTGAATACGATTTTTATTCTCTTTGTTACATTCAGTGCACCTTAAGTTTGTCCGTTTAGATTTTAGACAAACCTGTGATTTTTAACAAAAATCAAGTCTGACTTATAGTGCATTTTTGCGAGCTGCTTTTTTATTTCCATTGCAGATTTTCGATAAAAATATTTATTACCTTAGTTATACTTTTATTGGAACTGTCGACTGTTGCCCTGTTTTTTCTGTGAATCGCTTTCTAATTGCTGAATTTCGATATTGTTCATGATATGAATATTATGATATTTAGAGAAGATCACATTAACTTATCACTTATCAAATTAATATAGCTCTTCTTAACCAAACTTAAGGACATATTGACGAGTACAATGAAATTTGATCTTTTAAATGAATTTATTTACTGTAGAATTTGTTTCAAAATCTTTGATTAATGAGCATGATTATTATTTGTTCTCTTTATCGTAATATAAATTATACAACAAATATTATTTAGAAGTCTTGCTTCACTTTTATTTAACACTTTGTTTATATTCAAATGTTTGATTTGCGCTTTAGATCAGCAGAAGAATATATGCACTCAGAACATTCAACATCATTGGGACGGGTGGGTCAGAGCAGGTCCTGGCTGTCACAGACCAGCGCATTCTCACAAGGATTATGCGTCATTTGCAAACAAAATGTTAAGCATCATCCTGTTTGGGAATGAAATGTTTATAAATCATACAACATTTTGTGCCGACATTGAGTTGAAGTCATCAACAGCCGACACTTCATCCCTTTGGCCATTGCCCCTTGCCCCTTGCCCCTTGCCCTCTGGAGCAGCTGTCAGATTGACATTTCTACTTAACATCCGGCGCAGGGCTGCTCAATTTTTAATCGGTTTTCGAGCTGCTTTTCGGCAGCAGCAACTCATTATTTTTATTAATATGATTTTCGCTGCACTTGAGTGGGCTGCAATTTTGCATTTTGTAATTTAAAATTTCGTATTAACTGGGCTGCATGATAAAGATGATGAAGATGCATGCCAGTGTCAATGCATGTCATTGTTTTCTCCAATGAACAGCCATTTATTTGCAATTATTTGTTTTAAGCATTAAAAATACAAAAGCAGCGAGTCAACCGCACGAAGCACGCCGCGCTGCCCTCCTCAGCTCTGAATTGCTTCAGGCGCATGGGAAAACGCTCCAGCTCAAATGAACAACAGTCCATTGTCCTGGGACCAGTATCAGATCGGTTGGAAATGCGCTTTTAATTGCTGTCAGAAAGGTTCTCGCCACTGCGTGTTGAATTATGTCAAACAAGTTGTCAAGCCGTGGCCAAGGCGGCCGGCCAGCTCGTTGACGTTAACGTTAACGTTGACACACTTTACGGATTTCATTTAAACCACTTTTAATTTTCATTTGGTCGCGCTATATGAGGGCTCTTGCTGTAAGTTGATGCAACGTGTTGTAAGCCCAAGCGACTCGGCGAAATTACTCTGATAAATGAGCAAGTTTTTCTGCTTAGCCCTCGCTGTTATAACGTGCTTAACCCTATTTATGTACAGATGATGTCGATAACTGTGTGGTCGATAGCACTTCTCTAGATCGATACCCACATCTTAAGTATTTCAATAGTATTTAAAATATTCCCAAGGCTGCTGGATGCTTTAAATTGTTATATTTTGGAAATTTATTAAAGTAAAAGGAATCTCACATAAGAACTCATCATGATATAGAAGAATAAGTTGTAAAAAAACACTTCAGAAGTACTTACAAATCTTGAGATAGTTCGAAATATCAATAAGAAACCATGTTTTAACAACAACAATTATATTATATAGCCGTTTTTTTCATTGGAATATATGTGAACAAAATCAAAAACAAAATCTAGTTATTGACACTATTAAACATTAGTCCTGGACGGATATCAGACTTTATCTGTGCGTCCGAATGATATCTCCTTTGGGGAAAGACCATGACTTAACTGTGTTAGTCTAGCTTAATCTAACAACCTGACCAAACCTAAATCTAACCTTATTTTCATATACCCCCTGTCTGAATATTTTTTAAGCAAAAATGTTCTTTAAATAGAACCAAGGTCTTCCAAAGATTTTCAATTAGCATACCGTTCATATTCAATTCACATTCACTCAAGCTGAAACATATTTTTTAATTTTTGTAGCCAATCCGCAAAACATGACAAAAACTTAACTCTCTGTCCGCATTATCCACTTCCATTGCCATCAACTGGGCTGCATTTTCGTTCATTAAATATGATTTTCACAATGTCCTTCCAGCCAGCCCCACCGACCCACCCGGCACACTGCACACATGTCCTTCGGGACTTATTATTGCTTCGTTGCAAAAATGATAACCGCCCGCCCAGGACACAGGGCATCTGTGTGGGCGGTAGGCGGTGGGCGCTGGCTGGTGGGAGGTGGGAGAAGGCTGCTGGCTGCAGACTTATAATGCAACTTGAAAGGGTTTGGTTTGGTTTGATGGCTACTGCTGCTGCTGCTACTGTTGGTGGTAGTGTTGGTGGTGCAGTCGCCACTGGCATCGCTGCTGGTGCTGCGGTTGGCCGTTTCACTTTGGACGTGCACGTTGGTTGACCGAGGCGTCCTCTCAACGCCCTCGGTTTGAGGACGGCTTATATGGATTTTTACAAAAGTTAATTGCTTAGTTTCAATGTTTTGTTAACTATTCTCGTTGTTATTGTTGCTGCTGCGCTTAATCGCCTGCACTTGTAATGGCATCCAGGAGGTGGACACTTGGCCCCATTGGACCAGTTTCCATGTTATTTAATTTTTACAGTGCAACACTCAAAGCGGCTTTGGAGCAACGAGTAAGTGCTTAGAGAGAATGAAAGAGCAGGCCATTGTGTAGCGATGAAGTTGGCTAACACAGGATTACAGAAGGACTGCAGGTATAAAGTGCATTAAGTTGAATAATGCAGATATGACTAGCTAGGCAATGGATTCTTGGCTGATCTTTCAACTAGTGCTGAGCAACCATAGTAAGTAAAGAATCGATTCTATCGATAGAAGCGTCGATAGTATCGATAGTGAAGAATCCCACTTTCAACCCAGCTCTTTCAGTTCTCTAGATATAATTGCAACAATTTCAAGCTTACCAATTCATCTTGTTATTTCCTAAGCACTCAAGCCAGACAAACACTCTCCATTAGTACACATTACTGATGCAATTTGTTGGTCGGCTCATAACAAGCTAAACTCAAACTTCAACTTAATCAAATGAAGCTATATCCAAATATTTGAAGCCCACGCGCACTTAAGTGCCACAAGGATGCCCAGGGATGCCCAAAGATGCAGGCTGGCTTCAGTTCCTGCCCCAATCACGTTAATACAATTAAAAATCCACCAATTTGCTCACGACGATGCCGATGTTGGTGTCTGTCTTGGGCGCCAATGAGGAGGCTCAACCACTTTGTTATTGTTGTTGTTGATGTTGTTGCTGTTGCTGTTAGTGGATTGTGGGTGTTGGCTTTGGTGTTTGGGGCTATTGCTGTCAGCTGCAGAGCCCTCTGATGCCATTAGGCGTAAGTGGCATTTTCCTTTTGATTTTGGTGGCATTTGACTTTATTAAGCAAAACTACCAGCCCACACCCTGTGGTCTGTACACCTGGGCAGGCCTTCTGTCTGTCTGTCTGTCTGTCTATGTGGCTCGGGGGATTGTTTGACGTTGTCAAAATGGGTCAATATGTGGCGCTACCTGGCGATACGTGACGATGCTGGGGCTCTCATCTAATATTCCTCAGGACAGACAGCATCAGCATCGGCTGACATCTTTGGCGACCTCACACAGATTGCATGTGTGTTGATCTCGTGTGTGTTTGCATTTGGCTTATGCACGCAGCCTCAGGCAACCTTTGTCACGTGTGTACCCCGCCGCGCTTAGTTGGCGGGCCTGCTCGTGACAAGAGTCCTTCGAGTCGTCCTGGGCTGCTCAATCATTCATTTCGCTTTTGTTTATTTATTTAACTAATGGAATTATTCGATGCTCCTACCCCCTTATTCCGCTCTGAATAGTTTCTGCTCACAGAGCTCCACTTTTGGCTGTTTGTGTTTGTCTACGTGTATTCCGAGATTTGATTCGCTTCTCGCTTCTCGCTTCTCGGTGCTCGTCAGTTTCAGTCTCAGTCTCAGGCCTGGCTTGTTTTGTCATCTTTTCATATTTATTCTACATGTGTTGGCCCTCCTATCCCACCTAACCCCTGCTGATTGTTGCCCCCCTTTGCTGCCCTTATGCGTTTATGGCACGTGTCTTTGTTGGCAAAATGTTTTATTTGTCGCTTTTGTCTCGATGTTCGTTTATTTCGTTTTGTCTAATTGATTTTGTTGGTAATTGGCGTTTTTTGTTCGACGTTTTATTTGCGCTCAACTTCCTTACACACGTCTTAATTGGCCAGCACACAGAGCAGGCGAGGTGCGGGGTGAGTAGCTCTTTGCTTAATTGCTTAGCATTGATTGGAACAGGTGGAAATTTCAAACTGTAACTTTCACCTATGAATTCTGATTTGAGTTCATAAATGTGAAAGTAAAATGATTTATATGGGTATTATCAACTGGCTTTATGTAATCAACTTGTATTTATGTAAGAAACTTTACTGTAAGCTCCTTAAAATAGCTTATTACAAACTCAGTCAGGATGTGAGTACAAATGATTGCTGGTACTCATTTGTACTCATTATGTCCTGTATTGTACTTCAAAAAAAACACGCGAATATTGTTTTTGCATAAAATGCATAAACCCGGCGCTTAGCGAGACACCTTACCACTTATAACAATACTGACATGTTGATTGTGATAATAAATATATATATATATATATAAAAAACATAAAAAAAACAAAAAAAAAAAAAAAAAAAAAAAAAAAAAAAAAAAAAAAAAAAAAAAAAAAAAAAAAAAAAAAAAAAAAAAACCAAAAATCAAAAAATAAAAGTCAGGATGTTTAGTATTTGCAAGATCTACGTATATATAAAACTCGGTACAAGTTTAGATATCTGCAATTTAAACAGTAGTTTCCTCATATATTTTGGGTTGGCACTGAGAAGTAAATCACGGAACACTATTTATTTTTTGTTAACCAACCGTTAATCAAATCGGCTTCAAACTCATTTTCAAAGATCTATTCAATACGTAGTACGAAATACACTTTACCGCTTTTGGGAAAAGCCGCTCTGGGCGGAAATTGCGGGTTATTTATGGAGTGCTTACCGATTTTGGAAAATCCGCACCCACCCGTCGCCACGGGCGGGAAATGGGGATCATAGTTAAATGGATGAGATTATTTGTTAAGTTAGATCAACTTCAAAGTCATTGCTATAGCCCTACACAACAAATCATTAAGAAGGGAAATCTGTGATACGCTATTTTGTGTATTTCTTTCGGTTCAAACTCAACATAATGCACTTTAATCAAAATATTTCGACAGGCGAGGGCGGGGTATTAACAGCTAATGTTTTTATAAAGTTCAGTTAATAGCTTGATCAAAAACAAGAACCAATCATAAACAAAAGTCACTCACTGCCATTATCACATTAACATTTCAAAACTCCGTTTCAAAAGGACATACTAATCTGGTGCAATATGGAAACGAAGCCAAATATATTATTATCGTATGCTTGATGCTAAAATATCTAAATACTTTCAGCTTGAAAGCCACCCAGCGGTCATTTCAGTAACAGGGTTGGGGAAAGCTGAGACTGACAAGAAAATGGCAACTGCAGTGTGTTCCGGATAAATAGACGCGGGGGAGCAAGGAGCTGAGCAGGGAGGAGCAGGACCTTTGCCTACAGTTGACAGGCCCGTCTCGGAGCTGTCTGACACCTCAGCTTCGCAAGAAAGCAGCCAGCGGGCAGTTAACTGGTAACTGGTAACTGCTAACTGCTAACTCGTAACTGGTAACTGTTAACTGAATAACTGACAGGCATTCAGGCAATGCAACCAACTGTGGAGAAATGCAACGAAGGTGTCAGCTGCAGTTCTGGCTGTCCTGTCCAGGCAGTCCTGGCGCTGCTGCTTCTGGGACTGTTGGTAAATGAAATACATTTCATTTGAAATAATTTAGCAGCAAGTGCCTTAAGCTTAAAGGTAAATCAATTGTGGCAGTTACATTGACAATAGCTGCCCGCTACATAATTTATGTGCACTCTTGCTGCAATGAATAATAATTTGATGCATGGGACCATCAATTCCCAGTGCTCTAATCCTTGTCCTGATGCTCGTAGCCAGCTTATTGAGCTGCAATCGAGACTCGCTTATAAGCACAAAAATTGAATAAAAATGCTAAAAAGGCACAGAAGGAAGGCAGCAGCACAAAATATGGCAGCAAAGGTTAACGCCGCCGTCTGGTCTGGGCCAGGACAACAGGACCAGCAGTTGAAGGAAACATGGCAAAAGTTTTCTGTTTCTGCAGTTTCCTTGGCCATGTCATTGGCCTGTCTGTAGATCTGCTGGCATCGCAGTCAGCGTCCTCGTTGTGGTTTGCAGTCAACGTACAAAATTGACTTGATAAAAAGTTTACTTTTTTCGACTTCATTTGCCGGACTCAAGACTCACGCGACTCAGGACTCAGGACTCAGCACGCAGGACGCAGGACGCCGAACGGCAGCTGGGCTTCAGCATCCTTTGGGTTGTCAGTTGTCAGACGCTTTTGTGTCTCATCCACACGCTTTATGAATTATAATAAAATTGTTGGCGCATGTTTTTGTACGAATATCTCAGTCTGTTCAGATAATACGCCTTGCTGCGACTCAGGAGGCTCCAAAGCCGAAGCCAAAGACGAAGCCTTTGAAGTCACTGAATATTAGTGTGTAATAGGCAGGATGCATTTGACTTTTTATGGATTTCGAAGAGCTCTCAAGATAGAATCATTCGTAGCTTAAAGTATATTTAAATAAAGAAATTTATATCGGTTATGGATTTGTGAGTTGCAGTTCACTCAACACCATAAAAAGCTACTTTTTTTGCATTCTGTTATTTCATCATTTCAACTCTGAACTACAGATTACTTGAGCTTTATGTTGGGTCATAGAATAAACTAAATGTTCTTTAAAAACATGAAATTACCCACAAGTATTTACAGCATTGTCCCAGCGATATATTGTCCATTTAACTACATATCCATTTACCAGACACCATAAAAATAAAAAGGAAATCTCAGGCTCTGCATAAAAGCATAAAACCATGAAACGTCTGTCTGAAACGTATAATAATATTTAAAATGGATTTTTACCGATTTATGGCATTTTACTTGTCCTTTGTGAGGGGATTGCAAGGTGATTGTTATTTTTTTCTTTTCCTTTTTTTTTCTTTGAGGGAGTAAACAGGCGCGATACAAAATGGTCCAGGACCATGTGCAGTTATTTATGTAATTTTCGTTTTACTTTTCATTTCGATTTCGAGCTCCAGGTACAAATTGATATTTATTTTTATTCACATGCCAACTGGGTGCAAAGTGTGAGAACCAACACATAAGTCGACTGCAAAAGCCTCCAGCCCAGGGAGGCTATGTGAAAAATGACTTTAAAGCCGTAATGGCACTTCGACGTAAAATTCACCCGAATGCAAACTCCAGCTAATTGCGCATCTTAAAGACTCACTGGACTGAACTGAAATTTAAGCCTTTTCCTATGCTCAGGGCAACAGACAACAAAAATACAAATTTTCCCTTTGGAGTCACACAGAGTCAGCCCCAACACTTGTGGCCTGATATATTGGCTTTCATATTTGTCTTCATGCCTGAGCGAGTATTTTTCCAAGTCATTAACAAGTTAGCCTCAAAGACAAAGAGCCCACAGTTACATTGTAATTTGACTGCAGGCATAGCTTGATGCGGTTTTAACCTCTTTGCCTTGGATCTTTGTTTATTCAAATTGTGTATTTGTTGCATACCTCCTGGCACCCAACATAAGAGTGTGTAATAAGCTTTATTCTCCGGATAATTGCAGGACAGCCACTCAATATTGTCTACTTAACCCTGGGAGATATGATGCCAGGAAGGATGCTACAAAAATTTCTAAACCTTAAGCCAGTAATCATACTGTCAAGAATTCTTGATCTGAAATGTCTGCCCTCTGACTTTATATGCTTACCTGATGGATTTCATGGATCTTTCGAAATAAGTAGCTTTCATTTTCTATTCTTATACCATATCAGCTTAAATTTCGGGCTTATTTCTACGGAGCAACTGACATTTTGAGTTTTCTGCAAGTGCCGCCTGCTGTCAGGCTCGTTTCTGTTTGTAGGCATTTCTGGGCCTGTTGCAACTGCTTTGCCTCGCCTACGTTACACTTCATTTTGTAACTTGCAACTTTCGAGTGTTGCATGTGAGTGTACATATGTATGTGTGTGTGTGAGTGTGTGTGTGGGTACAAGTGTATGCGTGTTTACAAAATAGTTACGTACTTACTTATACTTGAACTTTTTAGCTTGCTTTCTTTTGCTTGGGGGTAAAAATGCTGCCGCAACTTTTTCCCTGCATTGTTTTTGACTGCAGTCGCCTGGCATGTCCTGGAACCCCATCCCGGCCTACAACTAACCCGGTCCTGCCCGCCTTCCAGCCTGCCTGCCTGCCTGCCTGCCATGTGCTGTCTCTGCAGCTCTTACTTTAGTTTTGCGTTAGTTCGTTGCTACTCGTGTCTGCTGCTCTCTGCTACTGAAGCCTGTAATTTATTTCTTGTTTTGATTGAAATATTGCTTTACAAGCAAAAAGACACGCACACACATGCACACACACACACACACACCTTAGACAGGACGGTAGCGGCAAGGCTTAGCAAATACGCAGCATAGGCTCTAGGCTGGAGCCTTGGTCGCCCGTTCGCCCCTCCGCCTGCCGACCCTCAGTTGGAGTGACGGCCTGTCTGCCATACGCATACACTTCATTACACAGCAGTACACTGAGAAAAATTCGCAGTTCCCTTGGGGGGCAGGCAAGTTTTAAGAGCCATTCGAAGTGAGTTAATTCATTAGGCTGTCAGCAATTTTTGTTGTAATATAATCATAGCTCTTTTCAATATTTACTTACTACATTACTTTACTTTTACATAGGAGTATAGATTCTCCTACAAATGTTACGTCGGTTTGTGTAAACATCAATAGCTCAAATATTTCTGCACCCAAGCAATATACAGTTCACAGGACTATTTTGATATATTATTAGCGTCAAAAACATACCGGGACCTTGGGAAATCTACGGGCGGAAAAATGTTGTATGAAACTTGAAAAATCTACAACCATCTTTCACCTCCCAATGGAAAATGGGCTTAAGGTGAAATGTGTGGGAACAGGTTTTTGTTAGATCGGCTTATAAGTTCTTAGACTATTTATATAGCAAGTCAGAAGACCCGGATGGGAAAATAGTAGTAAGCCATTTTTGTTTATTTCATCCGCAAGGAGCAAAATTCAACAGAACTATTATAAATCGAAATACTTCGTCCCTAGCTCTGCGGTGGTGTGCAAACGAGCAACTAAATGATTATTTCAATGTAATAACAAATATAGTTAGAACCAACCAATTGTATCGATGAAATGTTAGAAAAGCTATTTTGGAAATTTCCGATCTGTATACAGGGTGTCTTACAATCGACTAGAGCAGTCCTATTGCATATTTCAACAATTGCAAGCCAATCGAAGTTGAAATCAAGAGTTTTTCTATTTAATTACGAACTTTAAGGAAATAAAGACCATATTAAGAGAACTGCCTACAGTTATTCGCGCAGTGTAGCACATAAACAAGAGGAAAACTAAAAAGTTATTCATTTCTAAGCACTTGCACTTGTCTCCCGTGTGCTCTATCTCCGTCTCGCTCGCTCGCAGTGTTTGTGTTTTCCCGTATACCGTAAACAGGCATATTTCAATCAAAATTACATATTGAATTCAGTTCCGAAAAACAAAACTCGAATTGGGAACAGGAACGGCAACAACAACTTCAATATAAACTTTCAAGTTGTATTTTGTTTTTGTTGGGCCAACAACTTATCCACTTTGTTGTTGCTCGTAGAACGCTTAGAAATTTGCAATTAACTACAGGAAATAAGTGTTTACAGTTAAATTTTTGAATGTGCTTCAGTTTACCAGTTTCCCAGTTTCTCAATTTCCCAGGCCGAAAAGCAGTTTACCGTAACAGCGAACAGCAGCCAATAGCAGTTTCCACTGCTTTTCCAATTGTACTTGTATATTTGTTGAAGTTTCAGCTTCTCGAGCCCATTTGCTTATGCAAATTGGCAAATGCGAGTTGACTTAATAGCCAGCCGAGGTTGTTTAACTGCTGTTGGTGAGCTTGCACTTGAGTCTCAGCCAATTCACATTAGAAGTCCTTACAAAGTTGTGATTTATGCGCCGCTCTCAGCGCAATAATCATGCAAATAGCCTACCTCTAACAATGCAAAATTAATTCCGAGTGCTTGTCAATTTAATGCGGCTGCAATCCAAACGACTTTCAACGGCTTTTGTACGATCGCCTCGGCACCAAAAGTCAAATTGAATCAACAATATTAGCAACAAGGACCCTCACTCCTCACTCCTCGGGCTGGCTGTACGGCTGTACGGCTGTACGGGTTGAACCCTTGCCGACAGTGTACAGCTTCATCATCATTATGAAGCTCAATATCTCAGAGGCGGCTGCTGCTATTGCTGGCTGCTATTGCGTCTCTCGTCTGCCATTTTACATTATAAATTGCATTATAATTCAAATTTTGCAATAAATCTCAATTTCAGCACAAAGGCGAAAAGACGTCAGAGGGGTGAGCAGGGGCGGGGTGGTACGAAGGCAATGGCAAAAACTTTATAGCCCTCGACGCACCTTGAAAAGATGTGCCCGGCAAATCAATCGATTACGCGACTTAACTTTTCAATAGCCCAACGACAAGCAAACTGGCAAACAGTTGAGGCAGGAGGTCGGATTCACAGGAGCAGACAGTTGGACAGGTGCCGAAGGATGGTGGGAATGGGAAGGGGGAGTTACGCCTTTATGTTTATGATAATAATGGGGCACGGGCTGGGATTGACTGTCGGTTAGTTGTCTGGCAAATTCAGTTGTATGCCTCCATCTATAGAATATTATGCCAAAGAATCGACGTTAATGCCGCCATTGTTGTTGTTGCCGGGAGAAGTTTGTGATTGTATTACTAATAGACATTGCTTTGACTTTGAAAGATTGAAGAATGCACAGTAAAGAGCTCTGAGTAGCTGAATAAGCAAGCAGGAAGTTATAATTCAGGTGGTACAGCTTGGGAAATGGTTCCTACACAAACTTATTATTAATAAATAGCTGATTCGTTCGATCAGGCTTGAAACTCCAAAAAATTTGTACCTTAATGGAACTTGGAACACGCCTGATTATCTCTGTCTTTTATAAAGTTACTTACTTTTTCAAAACTGTTTTAATTTCTGAAACTACATTTTGAACCTTAATCATTTTAATCTGCTATAGGGTAATCCAATTTTCTCTCCACGCTTTATGCGTTTCTTATAAGCGATAAATCTGTGCCAAATCCACAATACAAGAAGCAGGCAAAAATGATATAAAACAGCAGGAATAATGCTCATAGCCTGAATGTCTCTTCCATAAACCATGCAATTGCCAGTGGCATCGATACATATTAAATATTTACACCCAGACACACACATCCCTGGCCAGGGTTGCCATTGTTGTGTGTTGCATCAAATGTAATAAGTTTTGTGTGCCAAAAAGGGTCACCGAACAAAAGGAAATCCGCAAATGGGGTTAGACACGGGCCAAGGAATTGAGTTAAAGTGCAAAAAATGTGATTTCTCTTCTGGCTCTTAGGTAGGCACAACTTTGACCGGCTTGGCAATTTCTCAATCAATTTCCAGTTCAACCTGGAGTGGTCTGGGATGCGTAAGAGTCTGTCTCACACATATACATACATACATATATTCATATATGGGATGATAATGGCCAGACTAAGTAATGCTCTCATGCATAGTAAATGAGATATAACGAGTCTGTGTATGCATGAGCATTCAAAGTATGCCAAGTTGTTCATACAATTTTTCAATATTCACACAAAAGATTAACATAATTTAGCAATTTTCATAACCTCAAACCAGCCTTAACCCTTTGAAAGGTAATGGGCATTTGGCAATTTAATTTCTTGCACGCACAATCGACGGGCTAAGCTTCAGTGCCACGCCTACGCACAAGGACGAGCATCTTCTTCTTACCCAGCACGGCAATATTGCCAGTCATAAATCCTGCTTAAATTGTGCATGCAGAGGATTTTTGTTCCAGAACGGTGCCCCCAAACGCAACCCAACCAATCCAACCTGCCAGCCCCCGCTCGCACTTCCCCCCATACTCTTTGGCACTTAGCTGCCAGCAAATTCCTCTCTGGCTCTCTCCCTCCCACTCAAACTACCCAAATAACACACATTGCTTGCCTCTCTTTGCTCGTGCATATGTTAATAACCGTTAGCTTTGGCATCACTGCACACTGGTTGGAACCTTTTCTCACATAAACAAATATGAAGTATATATGGTCAACACATGTATTTGTCAATATGACTATCAACAAATAAATATAAACTTTGAAACTCCTCCATGCGTTAATTGTTAATCTTTCATCGTTGAAAAATATTCATATCGCAGAAGGAAATTCTTACATATTTGTTTAATTTTCTATATTGACTGCAAAAAAGAAGTATATGTATGTAGGAGGCAGAGAAACGTTTTCTTTTTCCATGATAAAAAGTTATTTACACAAAAAGCGTAGCGAGTCGCAATGTTCCATCTAACACGTGTCACTTATCCAAATTGACTGTATCCGGTCAACCTCAACACACAGAACCATTGCGCCACACTCAGTCCATATAGCCTACTCTCTCGGACCTCGCGTTTTCATATATGCAAGACTACGAATGTACAAGAAGCACTCTCTCTTTGTCTCTTTCTTGGATTATTCATATCTTACTCAACACTAACAAAGTTTTTAACATAGTACATGCACATGGTGACGTTAATAACATAGCTCATAATTCCAAATTTACACTTATTCTTTTAAGTCAACGACATATGTATATAAGATTGCATATGTGTTCGGTAATTTTACCAAAATCTTTAGGAACTTATAACAAAATTAGCAAACTGTACCCACTGTGCAGTGCGTGCTCATGCACGCATGCTATCTCTCTCACAATGTGACCCTCTCGCTCGATGTGCTGCCTTTCCGCTCTCCTTCGCACACTGCGCTGCGTTCGAATGCGCTCCTTTTTATTTGATATTATTACGATAATTTATTTGGGCAATAAATTTTGCAAGAGAAATGCATTAAATTTTTTTGTTCCCTTGTGCCATAATTTCAATCTCTTTTGGAGATGGCGCTCGCTATAGTATTTTCTCCTTGTGTGTTGTTGGTATTTGATGCAAGTTAAGAGTTTCGGTCACTGGAACACACGTAGTATACCTATTGAACACCCTCTTAAACCAGGCCATTAAAACTCAATTGAATCTAAAGTAGTCAATGACTCATTTGGCAGACCAAAAAAAAAAAAGAAAACCAAATTGCAATTACGCTCATAAATTTGCAATGAGTTTCCACACAATTACAGTTCAATGATAATTCTCTTTTATTTTTATGCAATTTTTGTGAAAAAATATGATTATGATTATTATTATGAGCATTCAATACTTCAACATATACATTCATAGTATGTACACACTGTTAATGACACTGATACCATGTAAATGGGTAAAATAAAAAGAGCAGGCTGAATTATATCATATATAAGTACAATACACATATTTCATATATATTTATATACATACAATATGGTGACAGAACCAGTAAACAAATGAAAACAGCTCTAAAAGCTCAACATTTATGTATTTATGTACTTCACAGTTTATAGGTTTTTATTGGCCAAAATCACGTTTTATGGTCAGATGCCATATGTACGAGCTCATCCATAAACACATACATACATATGCAGGATATGTATATGTTTGCTCAGTGAGATCTATTTATTTTAGTGCTTTTATTAGTACAGATACGAGGATAAGATGAACACACTGCAAAACCAAACGGGCACATGCAAATTGGTTTCAATACATATATTGAGAAAGGAAAAAAACACACACACACCATACACACACATACAAAAAAGGAGAAAAACTACAACAAAATGCATATAAATTAAAGTAAATAGCTTGTAAAGAGCATAAATCATATTGTTAATGGTTTGTTGTTTGTGTAGTCGCCATAGTCCTTTATTATTTGTTTATACGATTCTATGTATTTCTTTTTAGACACTTTCATTGTACGCCACAAATTTATCACTTTGCATAACACTCGAAACACTTTTTACTGTCACTTGTTGGTAATTTTTTTATGCGTTGTTGACACGTTAATTTAAAGGCTGGTAAACAAAGTAAATGGTCCAAAGTTGAAATATTGTTAATAAATCATTGAAACTAGTTCAGACAATTAAAAGGAAATAAAAAGAAATTATTCGAAAAAAAAGAATATATATATATATATATATATATAAAAGTATTACTGTCTGTAAGCAATGAGCTCAAAATTTGTTGTTTGCCATTGTTGTTTGTTGTTTTGCTGTTTACCAAATTAAATAATAATGTTTTTCATTTGTTTACTTGTTGTCAGAGTTTTTGTTGTATCAAAAAAACATGTGCCAAGTGTGAAAATTGATTTTGTGAATTTTAGAATTTATGTGTTACATTGATTTGAAATTAAAAGAAAGAAACCATTTAAATCAAATTGGAAGTGAAAAATCGCATTAAAATATAAAAACTATAGGAAAATATGTGTATTACGAACGCGTTTCCGTAGTTGCTTAAAATTGTATTAGTTTTTATTTTCTGGATGCTTGTACCGCACAATTGGCCTCAGTTTTGGACGGTTTCAATCGGAAAAAAACTCCCAAACACACCAAAACACGTCTAAAACTAAGGTCCATTGTGGGTATGTTCTAGGGGGGCTACAAGATTCTTCCATTGCACACTTTTGACACCTTCTTTTGGATTTATTGGACTCTCTCTGTCATTATCCTTTGGTAGATAGTGTGTACGTAAATCAAAGTAGGGTTTCAGACGTGCAAACGAACGATATCATGCTATGATATCTAAGGATGTTATGTTGTTTATTATCATGCTGCTTACCTCTATCTCAGTTCTATATATACATATATACTCATACGTAAAAGTAGCAATGGATTATCTCAGCTTTACTCACCTGAAAGTAGTGGAAAGAGAAAGAGTAATAAAATATTAGTAATTAATATAGCTTATATCTGCCAAAGCCCAAACATAAAAACTGATAAACTTGCCAACGTTGTCGGACCATATGAAAAATCCTTTCATAAACTGCAAATGCTGAAACATATTGTGCACTCCGGCTCTAAGTTCTGGAAGTGTATCAAAACTTTTAGCACGTTTGCCGCCATTTTGTGACTCTTTTTAAAAAGTTTCGCTTTGAAAGGAAGTGCGCTTTATGCGGCGCGTTGGATTCGCTACGGCCGGAAGGACTATTGCGATAGAAGAGGTGTTCCTTTGTTATTGTTTGGTGACCGGCAAAAGGAAAGTCTAATTTAATGCTACTTTCACAGCAGGTGCATTAACAGTCAGCAAAAGCAAAAGCAAAAGCAAAAGCGAGATTTACTGAGACTTAAATGTTTCGATGTGATGGAAATGTGTTCCATCATGCTCGACTCGATTCAGTGCATTTAAAAAACCAAACCGCAAAGCACTTGAAGCGTAGCCGACTAAACGGACTAAATTAAAACACGAATTGAATTATACAAAGGCCTCATAGAACTCCATCGAAATATGCAGGAAAAAGCCAGAATGAAACCGCAGTAGAGGGCACTTCTGCGTTAAGTTGACCGTATTTAATGGGGCTTACGGGTGGCCCAAACGAACCACTCGACAGAGACACACGCACAGCATGCAGACAAGTGTGTGTGTGTGTGTGTGTGTGTGTGTGTCTCTGTCGAGTGGTGCGTGTGTGTGTGTGTGTCTAAGGATTGAGATGTGGCACAAGCAACTTGGCTGGTCATATTTTCAATGGCTTAAAATAATCACTCGAGTGTAGAAGGAGGAGGGTTGGGGGCACGCACAGCTTCTAATTAAACAAACATTTTGTAATTTTCGTTTAACGGCAAAACGACGACACGTGGTTGCCTCACAGGGGCGGGGGGCGTGGCACAAACCACTTAAGTGCCAAAGCAATTTAAAGCGAGTTCAAAATGCCAAAACGAATTTGCTGCAGGTTGAGCATGTGCATGAGAGTGAGTGAGATGGGCAGCGAGTAAGCGACTGCGAGTGCGAGTGAGCAGGCCAACCAACCCACCCAAGTTGCCTCGAAATTTATGTCTGTGTTGAAAAGTTTACATATGTATTTGTGTAAATATGTGCCCAACATATTTTGCAAAAATAAACACAGCCCGAAGCTGTATAAGCAACCTCACCCCAAATATCCTACATTCTATTTTTCTTATATGTATATATATTTTTTTTTTTGGCAGAAGTTGGGTTAAATATATATTTTGGTGTTGCATCTTGGGGCAGGAGAACAGGTTATGTATTTCAAATTTATTTGTTTATTTATTAACTGCATTATATTTACGTCTTCATTTCAGCCGCGGGCTGTGGGTTGGTTTCTGTCCACAGATGGTTGGGTCTGTTGCCTTAAATTGCTACGAAAGGTAAACTAACGTGTCCTTATGGGATTTCACAGCCTGTGCAGGGTTGGGCCGGAGGAAATTCTGGCCCTGGCGTTTTTCTTAAGTTCTGTTCGCATTGCTTTCAAGTTTAGGCTAAAATTTAGTTGGCTTGATCATAAAGATGCCATATAAACGTTCAAACCAAGTTCTTTATCAGACAATTAGCACTTTATATCTGTGGGGCGAAGTATCTGAGCATCCGCAAAAATTATTTATAAAGCCATCCAAGTACGAGTACAGTCGAAAACTTTTCGCTCCCCTCAACTTGTTTCCCACTTCTTGAAAACTTAACTCATAATTTGCTGTTATTTAAAACCATTCATTTCCGCTCATTTTACTACTCGTACAATTGTCCCCCCTCCCACCATCTACACCCCCCGTTTACCCAACTCTCTCCCCCGTAAATTGGTGTCTATTTTTTGATGCGCTTTCTCTCGCCGCTATCGAACCAAGTCTTGGGTCCTGTGAATTCCATTAAAAGTTTTACACGAAAAATAGTTGCACACTAAAAAGCTATAACTGTAAAATTATAGTACCCACCAAAGTTTACTGCACGTTGGGGGGTCGGGGAGCGCAAGGGGACAGCAACAGTAAATAGCAACTGCAGTAAACTATAAAATGGAAGCAAGTCCGAGAGTTTTGCGCTGCCTTATTAATAATTTTTAATTTCCTTGATGACTTCCAAGTTATTAACAGCGGAATGAAGAAGAAATAGAAGTATAGTTACTTTGTGCTAAATATTGCTTCCCTGCCCCTTCTCCCCGTCTTTCTCCTTATGTCTTACCCTGTCGCTCCGTATTGTGCTGGACATGAAAAAGTTTTTGACAACTCGAAGACGACTTTTACGCGTATTTTGCTTATTTCTATACCCTGTATCCATAAAATGGGTTAGTATATAATATTCCATCGAAGGATATGCCTGCAACTCTATAAAGTATATATTCTCTTAATCAGAATCGATCTCTTAAACTTTAAGCATTAACATGGGCTAATTTGGTACCTCTACTCTCATGTCATATGCAAAAAATATATAATTATTTGTTTTGAACATCTTTAAAAAACAATAAATAAAGCGTACTTTAAAAGCATTTTATTTAATGCATTAAACAACACGAGCACATATCGATTCTTAACTTTGTTATCGATAAGCAAATCACATGATGAAATGAGAACAGGCACGTTTGCCTGTTAACTGTGTTATCGATAAGCAAATCACATGATGAAAATTAGAGACAATTTTTAAATTTATTAATAAATATGTAAATTGACTTTAATGAATGATTGGGTTAATTCGCTTCTAAAAATGATAAAGAATATTAGAAAATTGTGTTTACTATGTATTCTGGCTATAACTTGCAACTCCGACGACTCAAATGCTACTCGTTTTCAAAACGAAAAACTCACTCGATTTGGCGTGTTCGGAACAGCTAAAACGAAAAGTAATTTCACTTCCGAAATTTTTGAGTGGAAGTGGAATTGGGAACAGGCCTGAGTACTTCCAATTTTATGCTAAATCTTTAACTAGCAACTATAAGAGCATTCCCTCTAAAAAATTGTATATCATCCAAAAAAGTATTAAAATAAAACCGTCTATGTATAGGTACAACTGAGAGAGATATTAAAGATGGCGACATAAGGAGAGTAATTCTAACTTCTTATACAAGAAAAGAATTAGCAAGATTCTAAGAAGTTTACAAATTAAACTGGTATATTTTGGAATATTTGGAAAATTTCAACCAAAATGATAAAAAATGGGGAAGAATTAACTTTTACACATAAAAAGAATAAAGAGCTTTTGGAAAACTTAAAATTTAAACATATTTTTTCGAGTGTTGTTACTTTAGAGTACAGGGTATTTTTAATCGAGTTTCTCAAGTATAGCATTATTATTTGATTTATAGTTATTGCATTGCTGCAGCAACAACAAAAACAAGTAAACGAGTGCTCTCAACTAGGAAATACCCCGTATCCAATATTTTCTCATTTCTATAACATTCTCCTTCAAATTTGTATGATATATAATAGTATGGTATCGATTTATATGGAATTTTGATTCTGTATACATTATAATGAATACATCATAAGAATCTACTCGTCAGACTGATAGTCTACTCCCCTCTTTGACAGAGAGATAGGTATTTCGATATTTGGTTAATGGGGCTCGTAGATATACACTTCTGTCTTTATGAAGCCAATTTCATCGATTTGATGGGTAAAGGGTATAAAAATAAAAGCAAATCGTTTGCTTCGACATTTTCATTGGCTGCTGGCGACGTTTTAATTGTCCTTCGCTCTTTCGCATGTTTGTTTGTTTTGCGCTATTTATGTACTCGTCCTGTTCGTCCTGCGGGCATCCGCTTTGTTTTAATGACAGCTGTCAACATTGGCGTTCAAAGTGCCGCACAATAATTGCGCGTAATTTGATTGATTGGTTCTGGTGAGTGCTAACTACGCTCGTCGCTAGGTGGCGCTGCAACGATATAGTATGCAAAATGGTCACCAGCCGAATATGCAAAGTCCTTGGATCTGCCAATAATTTAAACCGATTGAATATAATGGAACAAACTAATTGCTTCTAAGTGCTTCTGTTCTGATCTCTCAGCGTCGCCTGGTTCAGGGAATTATTAATCACTACACGTGTCCACTGTCAGGACACGACAAATTACCAAGGCAAACATCAAGCAGGGCAGAAAAACTTTGAAGGCAACTGCAATAACTCTGAAAATAATTTAGATTTCCTTTAGAAATTGCCACAGCACAAAAAAATAAAGGAAGAGTGCCAGTGGCAAAGGCAAAGGCAAAGGCAAAAGCAAAGGCAACTTTGCTGCGTCGCTTGCCAGTTGCACAATGCCAAAAATGTCATTTGTCAAATGCAAACAGCTAAGAATAAACATCAACGGAAGTAATGCAGCCACAAAATACATAAAACAAGCGACAACAACAACAAGCGGAGAAAACACTGAGGAGTGTTGGGGCAAAACCAACAGACAGAGCAGCTAATTATCAGCAACAAGAACTGTGCAACTTCTCAGCCAAACAGGGCAAGTGCCACAGAATGGGGCACAGGGCAGGGGGTGGCGGTAGCGGTAGCGGGTAGTGTGTAGTAACAAAAACTAAGAGTATTAATGAATAGCAAACGACTTTGACTTTGCCAGCGAGTGGGCAACTAAACAGACCAGCTCTCATCTCAGTCCAGATCTCAGCCCACTAACTCACAACTCCTTCTCTCACTCTAAGCCAGGCTAGGTGGCACTTTTTACTGAAAACTGAGTAATTTGGCCAAAACTGCAAGGGGTTAGAGGGCAACGATGGCAATAATAATGATGATGATGATCATGATAGTGATAATGATAATGATGATGATAATGGAAATGCATTGAGCGCTGCAGCCAGTGACATTGGCTATTAATCATCTTTAAACAAAAGACAGGCAGCAAGCAACAGCAACAACAACAACAACACCAGCAACAACAATAACAACAACAACTGCTGCAATAACAACAACTAAAACATAAACATCAGGTTAACCCTTTCCGGCTACAGCGACGTCCTCGTTGCATTTTCGTTAGCTTAAAGACCAGAGCCGCGCACAGTGGTACCATGCCACAAGAAATCCCAAGCAATCGATTTAAGTATTGATTTATTGATATAAATCACAATTAGCTGAAGAACCTCAGAAGAGCTATAGATTTAGCGCAATATCATAATATTTATGAAGTAGTTATTTAAAATGAAGTATTTAAATTAACAGTATTAAACTGAATGATATAACTATCCTTATTAAATTTCAAATACATTTATACATATTATACTATATATTCTTCCCACAGCTACAAACTCAAAACTAGCTGTTAGAACTACCCACTCAAACCAAGAAATGTATGTATCGGCGAGAGATTACCGGTATTCGTATTATTTTCCATATTTATTAACTTATTGTCGAGTGCAGCGAGTCTCTGTAGTTGCCTATTCATCATGTGCTTTTTCAACGACTTCCGGCAACGTTTACAGAGCCACGCTCGATTAAATAGCGTTGCCACTATCATCTCACTCGATACTATAAAACCAATACGTCGATATACAGACTTATCCAACACTACATTCCATCGAGAAGGCGCTCAATTCAAACAAACCATCTATTCTCCGACATATACAAAATCTTTATATATTACACTACATTATAAGTTAACTCTATGACTAACAGTAAAATGTAAAAGTTTAAATTTAATATTTGATATTAATAAATATTTAACTAGCTTAAGTTGCCGATTTATATTTGTTAAATATAATATTCAAATTTTCACCAATAAAAGAATAACATATATATATATATTAATAAATATGGTGCTATTTAAATAAAATAATAAGAAAAAATTGAAAACTTAAATTGTCTTCTTTTATTTGTTAAGTACTTAATTAATTCTATAGGGACAAAACATACTTTTTGTAAGGGTAAAACACAAGAAAAGCTCTGATCATCTGTTTGTTTAAATAAATTTTTTATACTTCATTATTTAGTCACTTTGTATTTTGTTAAATTCTCGATCATTCCAGCGTGATCTGTTCTCTTTTTTATCGATCTTATACTGACGCTTACTCTTCTTCTTATTCATTAAGCGTTGCCAGGCTGTTAACTTATACGTTGTATTGTGGGTATTCCTCTGTTAGCTTAAATTTAATATACATATATCTTTAATTCAATACTAATTCCAATATTTACTTGTATACACGTATGATATTTACATATATCTTACATTTTATAATTACTTAAGTTCTAGAATAATAATCTTCATTTTATTAAGTTGAAACTTCTTAAATGTTTATGAAAAATTGCTAGTTAAAACTTAAAAGTAAGTAAGTATTACCACTAACAATTAAATATATACACGCTATTGAATGTATTGAAGTGGAAAGCTCTCTATTAAATAAATAAAAAAATTGAATGTTTTACATAAACATATGTATGTTATTCGGGAATTTATAAGCCCCCTTCATACTTAGTTTAATATCAAGTTTGGTTTTTCCAGGGACTGTAACCACTACAAATTATTTTTTAAATTAAAAAATAATGATTATTTTGTATAATGTTTAATTTTGAGTTATATTTTACATCTCAACCAGTAATCATAATTTCATAGCAAAAAGATAAAACATAGAATAATGATTATTTTTTGCATATAATTTGCATATTTTCGAAATGCATTAAGGTTTGTTAAATTTAAACGATCAGACGTCTAAATACAACGTTTGGTACCAAACTGATGAAAAATACGAAAGATGCTAAATTCCGAGGTCTAATGATTGCCTTTTCAGTTTTATTTTATACTCATTCAAACATTTTGCTCTGCTTATTCAAATGTCAATCGATTCAGTCCCACTGTGCGTTAACTCAGCTGCACAACGAGCGCAGTCAACAATGACAGACGAGCAAATGCTCTGATGTACGATGGGCTGCTGGGGGCTGTTGATATATGTCGCTTGGCTTGCTGGTTTGTTTGTCTCTGCCCCTGCAGCTTGGGGTTGGGGCTGGGGTCGGGGGCCATGTTGCTTGTCGTTGTCGTCATCGTTTGTCGCATTGTCAAGAAGATGCATGTTGCTTGTCTTGCCAACAGCGCCGGCCCCTCTACGTCTTGGTGGCCACTGCGAAGCCAATACCCTAAGCCGCCAAGTAGTTGGAGGGGCGCATTAAATCAGCAATTGAAACAACATCACTCATGACACGTTTTGCCTGGGTTGCGATGCGAACGAGGCTGGCGTCCATTTTGTGTGCTCGTCCTGCTTAATTTGTGTCCAAAACACACTCACACACACACTGGCACACACATTCGCCTGCATTTGGGTGGCCCCTAAAGTGCATTTAGTTGCAAGCATTTATTGTTTGCGGTCAAATGTGCTGGGCAGGACTACAGGACTCCTTCTGACTGTCGGTCATTGTCTTTGCTGCTGATGTGAGCCATTGTTGTAATGTTGTGTATGTGTGCGTATGTGTGTGTGTGTGTGTGTGTGCAACATATTGCAACGACATAAATGCATAATTAATTTGGATTTCTGTGCGTGTACTTATCCAAGTATTTGTGCGTGTGCCTGTTTGTCCCTTACTCGACTTCTACTTGATTCTCACATTGAACTATTTGGCCCTGGCCGCTCGATTGTTACTGGCCAGTTGCCTGTTAATTAGCCCAGTCCTTGCATGCGTTATTCATAAACAACAAGAGCCTCCTGCATTTCGACACATTAAATAAGGCTGTAAACATAATATCACATAAAATACTTACATGCTAATTGTACAGAAAGAGGTCTTAAATTCGATCGAACTAATACCAGACTTTCGGAAGCACCAGAAACTGTAAAGCTTCTCTATTACGCTCAGATTTGAACAAAAAAACATTTTAAAATTGGGAGATATATATTCAGCACACTGCTAAACTTAATAATAATTTACCATAATTGTCCCCCCCCGTGCCTAATGATCTTTTGTGTAGGGTATAACGAACTGAGAAACCGATCTATCAAAAACCTTCTCTCATACATTTGACCTGAAGCCGTTTTCCATGCGTAGTGCCAAGTGGGAGTAGATTTTTCAAGTTTCATACAACAGTTTTCCGCTCATTGGTCACCAAACAGTCAGTCAGTCATGTCAAAGAACTTTATGTATATGTTTTGGCCTACTTTGATCTCATCCTTAACAGCTGACCGAAACAAAAGCTGTTTTCTCGTGGTATTTGAGCTCAATAGGTGCAGAACTTTTCGAGTTTTTGGCTTTTGCCTTTTCATATATAGATTGAATAAAATATTTGACTATTCATTTTGATCTCCTACAGCATGACAAACTACTATAAATATCTGAATACTGAATGATAAATTACAGTATGAATCCTTATTTGTTTCATAGTGAACAGTTGACACTATATACACTATATTTAATCTTACATACACTATATAATCTTAAAATAAAAGCTAAAGACTCATTTTGCATTAAAATTTTCTATACGTAAATTATAATTATTTTAAATTTTAAATTTCAACTTAAGTGAGTTTCTTTTATGACTTTTGAAGAACAATTCTTGTTGACAAATATCTGACAAATACCTTCTCAAAAGGCACTTCAAATTATGCATAAGATGTTTATACGACTACGAAAAGTATCTGAATGCGCATACAAATAATTTTTGGTGTAGCGTCTGAGTCAATTAAAATACTTTGATATTTCGCAGCTCTTATTTGAAGCGAGCATTTTACTGCATTGCAAAATTTATAGAAATCACAGAGGATGACGCCCCCCGTCCGCCGTTGTCGCCTCTGCTAACCAGCAGAAAATGAAATGCTTTATGTGCGCACACAGAGCTCATTAGTATCCATAATTTATGTCAAACTTCTTTATGTGAAGTGCCAGCAGGCGGTAGGCGGCAGTCGTCCTGCAAGAGCAACTCCAACAGCCGCCCCACAAATAACATTGGCCCCATCCAATGTCAGCTCCCCATTCCAGTTTCAGTCTACTCAGTCTCAGTCTCAGTGTCAGTCCCATTGCCATTGCCATTGCCAGTTTCAGTCAGCGATGCGTCGCAGTCGACTTAAATCATAAAATCATGAACATACTTCTATATATGCGCCATATACTCCTATCCTATATCGAGGCGGGCAGACTGCGTTGCAAATAAATTTCACTTATGAGCTGAAATCGGGTTGTAATCGTTTCATTTAATGGGAAGCACGTGTGAAAACTGCAATTTCTCAGAGTCAGAGTCAGAGTCAGCTGGGGAATTGGGAAGCAGGGGGGCCGCAGTGGGAGCTGATAAACTAAAATTACATTTGAAGGGGCAGCACAAATAATTGCAACAGCAGCTCATTAGTGTTGGGGCATCGATGTGACATGTTGCTGCCCCAGCTCCCTGGCAGCTGGTTTCCAGGCACAACCAAAATGTCTCATAGGGCGACGCGTCGGTTGCCTGGTTTCCCAGCAGAGGGCTCCTGGGATATTTATAGGTTGCCTGGTGTAAGATTGGGATCTTAAAGATTGCTCAGCCAACAGATTTGCCAATGATTTAGTTGCATCCAGGCGTCAAGTAAATCATAAGACACTGAGCAAACAATTTTTTACAGCGCCTGTCTACATAATTTATGCGTCTCTTTAAAATGTCAGTTGTCGGGACGGGACTGCTTTTCAATTAAGGCTGCGAAATGCAAATTTATGCAAATCCTTGGCCAAAAACTAAGCAACATCCAAGCAGGCTGCGACCAGGACAACTCGCTGCTCAGTGGCCAGTACAGTTGCCAACGGCAATGCCATTTTGTGACAATGTTCTGCATAATTTGCACCTAGAGCTGCTGATCGGGGCTGGCCAACTACCGTTGGAGCTACAGCTACAGCTACATTGCCACCGTTAAATTAATAAAACGTAAAATTTCCCATTTTAATATTTATGAGTTTTCGCGCACCTTTGCGACGTTCCAACAAATTTTGCATACTTTAACGCCAAGTTGGCCAAGAGAATGAAATCCTGTGAATTTACGCGCAAAACGTAATTTTGTCGCCAAGGCATTCTATAGTTGGAGTGAGAATATTCTATCTTTCACACCATTAACTACATTTCTGAAAGGTGCAACAACAACAACAACAACAACAACAACAACCTTAAGAAAACCAGAGCCAATTTCAGTGCCTTTTGATGTAGTTGCAAATGGCAGGAGCTTAAAATTCTGTTAGCTGCAGGAATAACAAACATTCACTAAAGATTTCTCAATCAACCTATAAAAAAGGAAGGAACGGCTATCTTTGCGAGCCGAAGATATACAATATACCCTTCGGGGAAATGTATTCTTATACAAGAACTCAATTTTCGTCCGGTTGTTTCCATGGCAGCTATAGGATATAGTGGCCCGATTTTGACCAAATTTGGACAGCTTGATTGACAGTTCGATATGTTGAGTCTATTTTGATAAACAAATTTATTTATTTTTTATGCTACGTGTTAATTAAAGCACTTTCATAAATATCTAAATATGTTTATCAAAAAAAGTTGAGTCTATTAAAACGATATGGATGTGGATATCTAAGATCGATTTTTTAAATTTTCAGCATGAATTTTCAAATATCGTTTTATACTATTCTTGAATTTTGCAATCGTTTAAAAGTGAAATTTCAAGATTTGAAATATTTCAAAATTTTAATTATCGAACACAAATTAACATTTTGATTATTTTTATAAAAATAAAACTTAAATGACAAGTTTATTTAAAGCACAACAAATGATCAAAAAGACGTTCCGTTTGGATATGTATCAAGTTATGACTTAGCTATGGGAGTTGGTAGTGTGAACACAAATATGTTGAGTATAGAATTTCCAATCAGGTGATCTACCCAGCCGAATATTTAAATAATGTTAATAGTGTAAATATCATATCACTGTAAATTTTATACCCTTGCAGAAGGTATTATAATCATGTCTCGAAATGTGTAATGGACTAAAGGAGACGTTTCCGACCCACCAAAGTATATATATTCCGAATCAGCATGAATAGCCGAGTCTATCTAGCGATGTCCGTCTGTCCGACTGTTTCTATGTAAACTACTCTCTCAATTTTAAAGCCATCGTAATGAAACTTGATACAGAACCTTCTTTTTCCTGCAGGCAGTACATGTGTCGAAACCAGCCGGATCGGATTACTATAGCATATACTTTAGGAATGATCGGTCGACAACTATGTTTTGTATATACGCGATACTCGTTAGTTTAAAAATGGTATTGAAATATTTAGTGCTGTCAAATATGAAACGCTCGCTTAACTTGTCGAAACTAAAAGTTAAGCCTTAAGTCCAATTCATCATAAAGTGACCTAAAAAAATCAATCCAGCCAACTCAGTTAGCCAGTTAAGTCTGCCAACTGAAACAAGGAGAGTGACAATGGCAGCAGTTTCGGCAACACCTCCCCGGGCAACTGCCTTCAATCAACCAGAGAAGCTGAAGAGCCTACAAATTTGCCTGCCTACTCTCCAATTTGTCCTTTTTTTTGGTGTGTTGTGTGGGCGGGTGGGAGGTGTGTCAGGTGGTTCAGGTGTTCAAGTTGTCAACGTTCACATTGAAAATAAACGTGCGAGAATAAAAAGTCATTTTTGTGTCTCGTGCCAATCGCATCGTTCATTTCCCTTGAATGCTTCAACGCCTGGCGGGAAATGCAAGAAATGCACGCAAGACGGAGCTGAAGGGTAGGGTGGATGGTGTCCGGGACTGGGCAAGGACTTGAAGCTGGTCAGTAAGGCTGCTCGCTCTGGCTATGTATGGCCTGATGCCTTTTCCTCTCAGTGCACTCCCCGCCTGTGTTATGTTTAATTGAATGCGATTTCATTACGATGTTCAGACCGTTGCCTCTTCCTCGTCCGTGTCCTTGTCGTCCTTGCAGCACCCCTCTGGCCATTGAACGGGTTTCGAGTTCGGGTTTCTCTGGGCTGGCCCTGGCCCAGCGGAAATTGAGGCATTATTGTGATTCAGTGATTTTGCTCTTTTGCACCACATTCCTCGCACTCTGCCGTCCGTGGAGCTGCCACCGTTTTCTCGCCCGGCTCAATGCCTTGTTGATTTTGGCATTTCAATGGGTTTTTGTGTGTTGGCGATTCGATCAGGTTATTAAGTGCACACACACACGAGCACATACACGTACACGCACACACGACCCAATGGACATGCCACCCACGCGACCAGCACCACCCACGCCACCAGCACCACCCACACAGTGGCATTCAGTTTTTGCCATTGAATTGCTTTGTCGTTCGCTGTGAGGTGCGAAACTAATTTGCGCTGAAATTAGTTTTCTTTCTCTGCCAAAATTGACGTTGCAACCCCATTTCAGCTGCATGTTGCATGTAGAGCGGAAAGACCCACAAGAGGCCTGCATCGCAACCGGCCAATTCAGCAGCTTCGCATGTACTTTTTCTTTTTTTTTTTTGGGCCCCAGGCAACATTTTAATGAGCCGCACATGTCTAACCAACCGTCAACTGGACGTTGGCCTTGTTAAGCATTTGAGGCGTTTGTGAATTCGGTCAGCGGAGCATTAACAAGGCGTGTGGCATCATGATGTCAGTGATTAGAGTGGCATGCGTTTGGGGATTTGACGGCTGGCAGTGAAAAAGCTAAGGGTCGATAGCTTTGCTCGGCTATATTGGAATTGGCAATCTGAAATCCGATTTCTGTAGCTCTTCAACTTTGTATTATTTGCTCAACTTACTTTAAACTAATTGAATTATGTCCAACTACAAGTATAACTTACACCATTTGACCTACACTTAATCAATTAAAGGGGTGTCCCACCTTCTATGGACTCAATAGAAGCACAATTCGTCATCTGGGATGCCACATAATATCCTCCGAAGGGAAATATCGGGAGACAACTTTAATGCAACGTGGGGTTTCAAGCACGGTACCACCGACGACCTTATGGTCTATGCAGGGAAGAAACTGGAAGCACTGCAATTTTGAGCTAACCTAATCAATTGTACTCCAGTAAAGCATTGTGTAGGAGGCAAGTTTCTCCGATTTAGCAGCTTCCATCTTGGCCCAGCTTCACCTCCAACAATACATATGAAACCTGTCATTAATGAAGACATTCCTGATGCTGCCACTATGGCTGCTGAAATCCACACGCACAGAAAGAAGTGAACGCAAGAATGCACAGCATAGAACCCCATAACGCACCCCTCTAGTTCAGCTATCCAGCTGGCAACATCCAATGCTCCACCTTTGGGGTAAAGACAAAGGAAACGGAAGCAACTGAGCACACTTAAGTGAAGCGCGTAATCCGAGCCACATAACAAATGCCACAGAAAAAGGAACCAAAAGCAGCCAAGAAAGGCCAAGTAAAAGTAAAACCAGCAAGGGAAATGTTAAGAAAACAGGATCAACGGCAGCTTTGCACGTCTGCTGAAACCAAATACAGGCAGACAACAGGACCAGAACCGGCACGGTCTTACGACATCCACTGACCAACCTTCAACTGAAAGGTTCTCAGATGAGATGTTCGCTTATGTCACATAGACAGCAGCAGCTTTTGGCTTGAGCGGTAAGGGGTGAAGGTGTAGGGGTTCCAAACAACGCATGTGACAACGTTAAACTGGAAATCATTGCACGGTCACGTGTCAATCTTTAATGTCCTTCCACCCATCCAACCTTAGCCCATCCTCCCACATTATACGGCTGCGTCCTGGGGTTGCTTGCCAACTGAGGCTGTCAAAGCGCATTTGGCTTTTGCATTACCAAACGTTGCACCGGCAAGTTCCCGACTGCGCTATACTCTCTTCCAAGTTTAATAATATTGTATATTTTCAATATTTTTGGGTCTCACCTACAAGATAGATCATAAGCTAGTCCCTCTTGGCGACTCTAGCTGGAAAAATCGGGGAATAATAGATTTTTGATAAGCAGACGTACTTACATTACCTAAAACCTACACACCCTGTTAGCTGTGGAGAGCAGAGTATAAGAGAAACTCCCCCTCTCGTTATCGCCCGTACACCCACTGTTTCTTTGTCAGGACTTTGCTTCCTGCATATAATGACAGCAGTTGAATAAACTAACATAATGCTTAAGTCTGACTTAGTGTTAAGATGCGCACAAATGGCCAAGACGACAATGCTGTTGGGTTTTAAATTACGGGTCTAAAGTGTTGGCACTTTGCTCAGTGGGTCATTAGGTGATTACCTGGCATAGTTATAGTTTGGGTTTAGCAGCTCTTTGTTAGGTTTAGCTACAAAATAGCTGCAGCTGAAATGCTCCTGATTCAAGTTGTTTTACTGAGCCATCTTGGAAAGTTTCAAGTGCACGTCCCAGGATACACATATTAAAGGTTAGCTGGCTGAGAACTATTCAAATCTATTTGGGCTGCAAAAACTATCAAAGAAGGTCAGTTTTGAAGCAGTAGCAAGGACAATCTGGCCATACAATTAATGACAGCCTTAGACAACCCGAAATGAGGCAATAAACGTTTCATGCGATTGTGTCCCAACTAATAAAGCCCTAAAACGCTTCGAAACTCACATTAGAGTGTCCAAGCTCCTGCAGAGCCAACGAAAAGGACAACACTTAATTTCAATTGCTGCAATTAAGAGCAACCCACATGGACAGAGCAGTCCCCCCATTAATATGTGTTTAAAAACTTGGTCACTTTAAAAAACCAAAAGGAGCAAAGCCCAAAAAGTTCCCAACTCACATGTCTAATTAACCAGCCGAGGGAGAGGAAGCCAGGCAAAGGGTTGCACGTCACATGTGAAGCTCGCTAAGCAACTTGCTGGCTGACCTTTTTTCTAAATCACTAGCCACAAGCCGTGGCTACGGTGGCTCAGGGCCACAGTCAGGGCCAAAGGGCCAGACGCCGCACCTAGTTAGAGCCAACAGACGACGACGCCCCAATGGCTGGCCAACTGTCTGCCCCACTGACTACCCCGGCGTCTGCCCGGCTGAGCGAATCATTCAACCCTTAAATTGGTACGCAATGTCAGCGATGAATTATCTGCAACCTGCTAAGCAAGCGGGCCAAGCGGGCAGGCGGACAGGCGGGCAGACGGGCAGCCTTTGAGCCATTTACATAACACAGCCAGAGAGGGGTTAGCTGTGGGGCGGTGACGCGGTGGTATGGTGGTGGCACGGGGGGCGTTGGCTGCTCCCAGAGCTTTTGTCAAATGTCGGCCGGTGTCAAAGCAGCGCGCGCCGTGGTCATAAATCACAGGCGGGCCAGCGAATGTCCAAAGCAAAGAGCTGTGGGGGGGTCAGACCAGATTCAAGCAATAACTTTGGTCCACTTTAAACTTTAGAGTTGGCCTTTGGGAAGTGTGCAGAGCTTTAAGTTCAATGAACTCATAGCATGAGTTTTAGGTCGACTACGAGATATCCCTTAAAGAGTATACTCATATCAATCATGACCACATTCCGTATCTTGACTTCATTTGTAGATGTGTCCAGGGCCTAGTCTAGTGCTGTTGGGTATGAAGTTTCGTATTGGAAAACTGAGGATTCTTATGAACATGTGTACCATATCTATTATCTATTTGCTCAGCGTAGATCAATAATGATCCAAAAATTGATGATAAAGAAAAGTATTTGCTCAAAGAAGCGCATCCTTACTTTGCGCATTCTCTGTATTAGGTAAAGGGTATATAAATCGATTTAAGTCGCTTATTTCTTAAATTTATTTAAGAAATATGATTAAGATTGAAGTAAACATTTTGCTTGGAAGTGCACAAATTCCAGCTGTGAATAGGCTAACTGCTCTTGAGACTCGATTGCTGCCAATTTCTTCAGAGTTTCATCGAGACAGGCAGCAATTGTTGTAGCTTTTGGGGAGGCTCGGACTCAACTCAAGTGTAAAATTAAAACTCGAGCAATGAAAAATCATCAACGTCAGCCCCACACACGCTCCCAGAGACGGAGACACAACCATCCCCCGCAACCCCTCAGGGCGTTTTGTGAAAATATAAAAACAGTAGCAACATTTTTTTTTTTTGCCGATGTAGGGGGATGCTGACAATGCGTCTGGGCACGGGCCAACAAAAAATATGAGGCACAGAAACGCCCAACGATCAAAGGCATCCAAGCTGCGGGTATGGAGCAGCAGCGGGGCACAGAGGGGAACTGCTCCAACCACTTTGACGAATGACGACAGACGACAGACAACGGCTGTGAGGAGACGATGACAATGTCAATGGCGACATTGAAACCGGAAAATTGCTGCGGGTCTTTGGCAATTTATAAGCGACCCCAAGCCCGCTACCGCCCAGCCCCCCTGCCAGAATTCCCATCGCCCATTTCGCAGCTCCCGCAACGCATTTATTGATAATTTATCAAGGAAAATATAAGAAAATAAAATGGAAAGCTGAGCAAAAATCCATGCCTAATTGAGATGATTAGTGGGCGGGACCCAAAAATACACACACACACACACACACACACACACACACATACACGCACATAGAGTGAAATTGTGCCGTGTCAGCCAAGACGATGTTGCCTTCTTTGGAAAGGAAGTCTCAACCTTTGACGTGAACGCACCGTGTAATTTATAAACTACGAGTACATTTTGTCGGATATTTGACGACGCCGAACCCTCCTCCTTTGAGTAGGACTTGACTGTCATTGACATATTGCGCGTCATCACAAAAATATTAACTGTTCATTGACAGTAGCCTCGGCCTGGCCATCGACACTGACACTGACACTGCCTGTCAACAGTTTCTTTCCGTTAGCCAAGTGTCAGTCGAGTTGGCAGCAGATCGAATTGAACAATAGTTGAAAAATTGCGCAAATAAAATTTAAGTCCTTTGCTGAAGTATAAGGGTGTCCGGTTGATGGAGCGACAAAGGCCAGCGAGGACAGAAGCAACTGTTTGGGCAATTTAATAAATTGTTTCAAGTTGAAGCCAACTGTAGATAGAAAATGCACTCAGCTATTGACTTTTCAGTTAAGTGATCCTCGTGCATTAGCGTACTATATATATATAGACTTTTAGTTAACTTATCCTGCCAAGCTCAGACAAGTACCAAATGTAAATTGACACGCCCCGACCATCCTTGTCCTTTCAGCAGGCAACTTAATTAAACCGCCCACTTGGAAAACCTCAGCCGAAAAATGTCAATAGCATAAGACTGGCAACTTTCCGAGCAAACGGCAGAAAAATATTCCAAAAATAAAACGAATGCGCTGCAAAGAAACGCAAAGTTTTCGCCATTGCCAATGCTTTTTGCCTTTTCTATCGTCGTTCTCGTCCTCGTCTTCGTCCTCGTCCTCTTCCTCGTCCTTGTGCTCGTCGTTGAGGATATTACAAAATCCATTAAAATTCTATTTCCTGCCATCAAACTGCCCAAAGTTAAATAAAGCGCGGCAAGCGCTCGACGACCGTATAAATTTGGAACGCGAACCGGCTTCGAAACCAAAAAAAAAATATATATATATAAAAATAAAAATAAAAATACATAATAATAATAAACGACGACAGCAAACAAACAAGCGGCAAAGTTTTTGACGGCGCACTGCAACTGAAATTAAAGGCAACATACAGAAACTGCCGCTGACAAATCCTGCGGTGGACTGTGGGCGGTAGGCGGTGGAAGGTGGAAGGTGCATGGGCGGTATGGAAGTTATCGGGACGGACTTTGGGCCCAACTTGAGAATTGTCGGGGCACTCGCAAGTGCAGTCGAACGTTGACTGCATTTTAAGGCAACTTAAAGGCAGTGCGCAAAAAATACAACGAACTAAAAATGTTCGAACTGCAGATGCTCTGTAAGCAGTCCTGGAGGACTCTTATACATCGCACATGCATTGGAATTTCCGAACTAAATATCTTCAAAAATTCACTATATATGTGTCATCAAAAGCTTAACTATTTTCTATAGATTGCCAACAAAAAAACATTCAAACCTTTTCAAGTTAGGCACAATCTTCAAAATAGTCTAGAACTGCGTTTGGTTGAGTCTATCAGATTTGAAAAACCAATCCTCTGTAAGTTTCTAAACCATATTCTGATAGCATTTTTAAATTATAAATTTTGTAATTTAAAAGATCGCTTGCATCGCGATTGTAGGAAGAAAATTTTAGATAAATTTCATAGCTATTTTCTATATAGAAAGTAAGTTAAAATGGTACTGAATATACATAAAAGTTGTGAAGTTAATGTTAATACTTACTTTAGAAAACAGTTCAGCTGTTACTGAGTATTCGAAGCATAAAATCGAGCGGAAGATATGAATATTTGTTCTGAAGTTGTGCACTGTAAAACTTGCTTAAACTGCCACAATAAGTAACAACAAGCTCGTTTAATAAATACGTTCGCAAACACCGATCCTATCAACTGCCAAGCCAACCCAGAAAACATTTTAAAAAATAATACGATTTCTTAAAGACACCAACATTTTCCACCCAACACACCATACTATCTCTTACACCCATAATTATAAGCTCACACACGTATATGTTAACACTATTAATTTAAGATCAAATCTCTCAAGCACTGTGATAGCCGAAGGCCCTAGCAGCCAGTGCTAAATTAAACTAGTTAGATATACTTTGCATAATTGTATATAGCTTTAAATAAATAAATAAATTCGTACAGATACTGTTTAACAAAAATAAAATAAAAAATGGTTTGTATTCAGCTAGAAAATAAATAAATTCTTAATAGAGGATGCAGAAATAAAAATCAGTAATAAAACGAAAACGAATTATTTATGTCTAAAATTAAAATTTTATAGATAAATCATATTATAAATATAAGAAATTAATATAAATTAAAATTGGAAAAAACTTAAGCCGAGCTTGAACCGAGCTTATATCAATAAAACGTCAACTGGATTTGATTCGAAATATATATTGACCCATGAATATAATACTAACTCTTAAGGTAACTAAGTCTTTATTTGTAGGTAAAATTAAATTCTATATTTTAAGGAAAACTAATGACTGTAAATACGCCATGGGTTGTTAAGCCAATTTGAAGATAAACCACATTGTATATATAAGTTAAAATAGGAAAAAATAGTTTAACTCGAGTTTATATCAATAAGACGTCAAGTGGATTTGATTGAAAATATATTATGATGTATGAATGAATGTATGAATGAATGTAATATAACGTCTTTTTGTAACTAACTTAGTCTTTATTTGTAGTTCAAATTAAATTCTATATTTTAAGGCAAAGTAATGACTGTAAATACGCCATGGGTTATTAAGCCACAAGTCCTATTGCTATTCTTCAAGAGCGCACTTCTTAGCCAATTTGATAGGTACAGGGTATACAAAAACGAAACTAATAAGCCAACGCAGTGAACTGCATTTGGCAGGCCCTAAGCAAGGCACTTGTCCTGCGCCCTGCGCCCTTCGCCCTTCGCCACCCCATTTCGCATTAAAAAGGTATAAAGCGCAGTTAATAAAGTTGCAAGTGGTCGTCAGCATCCTCAGCTGAAGCGACTGGCTGAGGTTTGACATTTTTGCTGCTCCGTCTCCTATTTTATTATGAAATGCAGCGTCGCCGACGTCGTCATCATTGCTTATTAATCCCAACGCAAATCCTGGCAGCTGCGTCGTCCTTCCTATGCGGCTGGCTCTCGTTCTCGTTCTTGTTGTTATTGTGCCTGTCCAAGCATCAATAAATGTTCTACAATGCCAAACAACAAGCCAACAACAACAGCAGCCACAGTAATCCCTCCAAGAACAAGAACAACATCAAGTTTCAACATTTGCGCTTAGTTTGCAGAACAACAACACAGCAAAAAAAAAGTTGAGCAAATAAAAAGCGTAGTTTAGATATAATGAATACAGCTTAACTTGGCTAAAATGAGTTGGCTTTCCAACCGCTCTGATACTCGCGACTCTGCGACCTCAGCTTACTCCCCCTCGTTCACCACCCGCCCGAACGACCCCATACATTCTGCTGCTGTTCGCAGTTTAACAGTTTCTCATCATTTTTGTGTGCGTTATGCATAATTTTCACCACCATTTAATCAAGAATTTTCCCATAGATTTATGTTTTAATTTTCGCGGATTTTAGCGCATAATTAAAAAAAAAAGAAGAGCATTGAGTGCGTGCGAGGGAGATAGACAGCTGCAGAGTTGCAAATAAAAAAAATGAAAAATTTATGAGTCTGCACTAAGTAGAAACAAATACATAAATGAGTTTTCTCGATGGCAACATCGATAGTACCAGTCTAGTATATAAGTATATACTATATAGTATATGTCTAGGGATGGCAATATATCGATGTTATTATCTATAGTTTCGAAGGATAGTCCTAAACTTCAATGCATATTTTTTATAATTTAACCTTTAATACTAACGATGTTAATCACCTTTTGGGAGTGAAACACTAATTTTGTAAAGCTTATTATTATTTTTATTTCGTGACAAATAAAATGCTTTGGAGAGTAGAATATATCCCCACTATTTTCTTATAGAAATATGTTTTTAATGGACCTTTGGCAATAGATTATCTGATATTTCTATAAACTCATTCGATTGTGTCACTATCGACAATTTGGCATTACTACTTTGGGTTGTCACAGTCGATTCTTATCGCTATGGCTACTATATAATCGATCTGTTTTGTGTTGAAAATGAACTATCATAATAATTTATTATTATTATCTACAGAATATGGCTGGAAATGAACTCTTATTTCGATTTTTAGATAATTACACTAAGTATAATTATTTGAAGCTATAGATAGTATCGATGGTATGAAATATCGAGGCAATCATGTGAGGTCACTGTCGATAGTTTTGCAGCTGGCATACAGCTTTCTGAATAGTTTAATGGGGGGGGGCCCCCGGGGCTGCGGGATGGGCACGCACCCACACAAACGAGAGCGCGCGCGCGCACGCACGAAATTTTTTTTTTTTTTTGTTGGGTCCAGAGAAAAAAAGAAGAACGTGGCTCCACAAGAAAGAAAAAAAAAGAAAATGTTTATATTTTTGGGGGATTTATAGTTCATCAATAGTTTTTTTTTTTTTTTTTTTTGATAGTTTTTGTAGTGGGGAAACGAGAAGACGATTTTAAAAATATGAAGAATGGACCACCGCCGCCGGCCGGTCCCCGCCGAGGGGCGGGTGGTGTTTTTTCGCGCCCCATAAAAGAGGCGGCCACCCCAACACAACCGGCCGAATGCAGCCCGAAAAACCGGGCAGGAAAATTTTTTTTGGGCTGCCCCGCGCCGAGGGTGGCGGGGGGCGAGAGGAGAGAAATTGTTTGTTGTGTTACTTCATCAGGCCCAGCAGCCGCCCCCGTGTGTAGCAGCATCCTCCACCTCCTGCTGTGGGGGACAACAAAAAACAAGGGTGGGGGGTGCGTGGGCGCTGCGCACCCCTGGTTTAATGTGACACAAGGCCCCGGCCTGGCCAGCAAGAGTTGGCCATAAATTTGTAGTTGTCGCAACAAAAGTTCATTATTTTTCTGTGGAACTGGGTCCTTGGCCGCTTGGTCTTGGTCGAGGCATGGAACCAGCCACATGGCACTTGGAGACAGGCAAGTTTCGCTGCTGAAAATAAACAGCAGCCGTTACCCGTTTGTCGGCCAATGAAAAACAATGAAAGGAGTTTCTCTGCCGACTTGCACACACGTACGCGCATCCAGAGAACAATTGAAAATCTTTTTAAGTAATTTCCACACGTAATCCAACATTATTGCTGGTTTTATACTCTTGCAGAGAGTATATTAATATAATAACAAAATGTGCAACACATTGAAATATGCTGAAAAATTATCGATTCGAGCATTTTAGATAAAATAGTAAGTGTTTAATATCGATACTATCAAGACGGCATGGATATAAGTACTAATTAATACAACAACCAATGCATTTTCTAATTTTATACACTTGCAGAGAGTATTATAATCTTGCCACGGATCAACGGGAGGAAAAATGTATTTTTGTTTGTACAGATAGATAACATATCGAAACTCAGTATACTTGATATGCCCTTAATTTTATCAAAATCGGACTACAATTAAATATAGCTGCCCCAGGAAGAATCGGTCGAAAATTCCCTTTTTACCGATATTAACTGAACATCATAAAGTCTCTACATATAAGTAAGCCTGCTAGTGAATTTAGTGTTCGGCACGCCGAAAATAAATTGCATTGCTTCTTTTTTGTTTTGCCTTAAGCCAAACTGAAAATACACCCAAAAAATATATAGTATGGCAAGAAGCTGCAATTGCATTGCGCCTCGTAACAAATTGCAGATGGCGCATGTTTTTAATTCATTTCGGCATTACTCGGAGCAGAGGCTTGTCCTTTGTTGTTTTTGTATGCAGTAAAACAATAATTGAAACGATAAGTGCATATGGGATTGTAAAACACTCAGTTATTAAGTAAATTGTGTCTGTATGCATGCAGTCTGAAAATAGCAGATATAAAAACAGCCGACAATCGAATAAAACAATCGAGTGATTGCAGAGAAGCTGTGGCATTCGCAGCAAGGTCAAATATGCAAAACTCATGCCAGGCATTCGAGAACTAAGACTTTGGAACAGTGCCAGAAATTGCTGCGATCGTTCACCCAAAATTTGTATTTGCCAGTACTGTTAAAAGCCTTTCATTAGCTTGAAGGCAGTCCATTTGAAAATTTAGTTTCATGAATAAATAAATGAACAAACAATTCATTCTCGTTATTGACATCGAGGTCCTCGACGATTGAAAACAATTTTCACAACAATTACGCAAAAGTCTCAGCAAGGATACAAGTTGGCTCGAAAGGAAAGGTTGCACTGTTCCTGGTGCCATTCTGTTACTTGCCTCGTCAATAATTTATAAAACATAGTCAAGTCAGGCGCTGAATAGTGGGTTGTGACAACAGGACCTGGCAATTTTCGAGACACGCGACAAGGACCAAACAAATGGCAAATTAATTTTATGATTGCAAGAATATTAGACACGTGTATGTAGTAGTAAAACTGGCCGAAATAATTGTGAATATTGAATAAAAGTTAATATGGGCCAAATCCAATTATTAATGGCCTGCAGATAATATAATGGCATGTCCTTAATTGTAATTTATTTTTAATTAACTGTAATTGGTATATCCTTACACATATAATTGTTGTAATTTCGTAAATTGGCAGCGAAATAGTTGACAGTTTCTCCCGAGAGTGAAAAGTATAATAAAGAGACTGCTAAATATACTATATTGTTGGATAGAAAAATTATATGTTAAATATGTTGGAAATGCTACTAAATCAAATCCTTAGTGCGAGAAGTACTTATACTCAGTGTAACCATAAAATGGGTTAATGAAATCTATGCAAATGTATGTAACATTCAATAGGAGACTTCTCCGATACTATAAGGTATATATACTCTTGATCAGTATTAATAACCGAATCGATCTAGACTTGTCCGTTTATCTGTCTAGAAGTATTTCCGTATGTATGAGCCCAAGGATCTCGGAAACTATAAGAGCTAGAGGCACCAAACTTTGTATGTAGATTCCCGTATACCGTAGATCAACTTTTCTCATATTTTAAAAATATCCCCCCACTACCCCGCAAAACGATAAAAAACGATTTGTAAGGATATTTTTGAAGATATGGCCCTGGAAATTGGCATGTATAATACTTGGGTCACTCTTCTTATTTAGTGCAAATTTTAAATCAATCGGTGAATAAACACAGAAGTTATTCAGGGAACAACATTCAATGCTGCAGAGCAGCGCAGCCGCCACTTAAAATGCCTTGCCTGTACTGTAGTGAGTTGTCGCTTGTATGTGTGTGTGTGCATGTGTAAGTATACGAAGATATTTTTTGGATATTTTGGACCTGGATACAGGAAGTCTTGTAGTCGGGTATACTCGTCTGGAGCACTCGTTTTTGGTTTTTTAAATGGTATGGTATAAAATGAATATTATTCAAGGTTGACATAAGTTAATGCAGTTATAATCCAATTTCGAAGCACTAAGGTCGCTACCCATGGCTAAACTCAATTTATGTGCCTTGTCTATGGATAATAAAAGCACGGGATGTATAATTAATGTCCAGAATCCAGAAAGCTGCGCGCACCTCAAGCCTCGCTCATTCACATTCACTCACTCACTCACCCACTTACCGGCGAGCTCATTCAATCTCTCCCATTCATTTGCCGCCTTGGTAATTACGCTTAACTATCTCATTGTCAGATGCAGAGGCGACGCCGAAGGCAGGAAGAGGGGTGTTCCAGCCGTTGAATTAAACATGCGGCACCCAAGGCAACTGAGGCAGGGAGACGCCGATGAGCTTAACCCCAAGCTCAGGCTCAAGCCCAAGCTTGGCGCCAGGAAAATAACAGCAAAATAAGCTGCCTAGAAGACGTCTAGGCAGTGTCTGGAAGGACACGTTGAAAACAATGAACCCATGAGACAACCAAATGACACTTAATTTTTCAAAATAGACGACGACTCCAGGGACGAGACACGGGATGAGTGACTATATAGTGAGGCGATGCTTCCGACACCTGTTCCTTATTTTAAGTGCAAAAATCTGTATAAATGTGCCATCTCGTATGTGTGTGTGTGTGTGTGTGAGAGAGGGCGGGGCTTCTGTCTTCCTGCGTAATTTGTCGCCCGAGTAATTAGTAAGATTTAAATTGCTTCTCGCTGCTTTCGCGCTGCCTGCTCCTTCCCGCATAACACCCTCTCGCCCTGCCCCTCCGCCACACTTAACGGTAAGGCAACACTTAGACTTCTATTAAATGCATTAAGTGCTTGTTGCTCCCAACTTTTGTCTAAGCGTTTCAATTAGTTTTCATAGTCCTGGGTAGAGATGAGCACGTGTTGGATTTTATTTAAAGCGATACGACTACGAAAACGATCTATGGTACAAAAGTAGGTACTGTAGCGAGTATATATACATATACTTGCACATAAGACAAGGCTAGTGATATACGAGTATTGCCTGCATATCGATAAGTTTATTGTTTACATTTATATGAAATGTTTTAATGGTGCAGTTTCGCAATATCGTTTATTGCTGACAATATATCAAATATATCGATCTTATTTCTGCTTCCTACTCCAAATATATAGTGTACTTCAAATAGTAAGCAATAATAACCACATAACAAAAACACATCATTGGCCTTGTGAAGATCGTGTTTCTTATCAAATATTTCTTTTACAAAAGCAGATTTATTATAAACACTCTTTACTACAAAATACTTGATAATTATGTTTTAATCAATATCTGTGTAAGTAACAATGTTTAGCATTTTATTTTTAAGTTCCTTAATGACAAGTATGACAAGAAGTAAATTTTAATAAGTTAGTGGTAGTAGATCTACATATCTTTCACAAGCCCGTGCTGGCAGGGTAAAAATATAGATACTATGCACAGATGTTGAAGTTGAAAAGTTAATAATTTCTCAAAATGCTATGAAAGTTGTTATTAGTATACAACTAAGAAAAACCTCTATAGTTCTCAACATTAGAATTGATTTCTTTTTATCGAGGAGAATAATAAATTATTCTGTCCAAATGTTAGGAAAAGAGCACAGCATCAAGGACAGTTTAAATAAGATAAATAAAGGCATACAAATACCTTCAGCACAATACCTAAGCACGCAGCCTGGTACTCCTGGTACTCCTGTTACTCAATATACGAGTAGTCATGTAATTTCCTTGAAATTCGTCATCCTGTTCAGTCGAGTTGGTATTTTTTGTTTCGAAATAAAGTATATTCCATACGCGGCAGCTCAGTTTGCGACTCATTCTTTCGCCCTCTATCTCCCTCACTCTCTCACACACTCCATCTAATAATTTTATATATGTATGTACCTCTCTCATCCTTATTTCAAACAAGGTTTTCTATCGCCGCCAATATTCGTCCTAGGCAGCAGTTAAAGTGGGCGTGGTTTGTCTTGTAACGGGAGACAAACGCTTTTAATTAGCACAAATTAAAATTTAATTTAAAAAATGTATTTCCTGCTTCTCAGATCGACGATGGTCTTTATCCCTACCTCAATCCATGACTTGCTTCGTTTCGACCCAAATCTTTCCTTAATTGTGCATCGTGTTAATTCACTTACCTGAAAAGAAAGCAATAAGAACCGAAATTAATCAAAAATTCGAAATTTCTTGGGTATTTACTAGATCTTAGCCCCATGAAGCATTTAAAATTTAGCATGTGTGTGTTTCATATGGCAATATTCATAGCTAATAATTCATACATTATTTAAAGTTTCTTTGTTTGAGAAGGGAAACTCAAGGACGTATCGAGTATTAGGCTAGATATGTCTTTATTATAATAAGTTATCTAAATGTATTGAAAATTTGAAAATCATTTTTTGTATCACTCACTCCTTGACAATATTGTGTATATTTTTTAACTACAAAATGAACATAGTATATGATAAAAAATGCATATTAGATTACTCAGACGAGCTTTGCTGGGAGCGGGCCCATCTTATGGTATTGTATACGCAATTTGCATAAATATTCCAATTCTTTTTTACTAAATATACCAATTATATATTAGAAAAAGTGCAATGATGTGGATGTGGAATCTGAATATTATTCATATGTAAGACGTCTTCATTCCAATGACCTGGGTGCATTTTATTGTTTGCACATTATTGTGACTTTTATTCACTGTGTTTTTCTGTTAACGACATGCCAGGTAAGAAACATGGGCTTATGCGGCTTTTGACTGGAGCAGCGATACTGTCAGTCCGTTTTTTAGATAATTGAATGAACAATTTTCACACATATAAATATGCATCAAGCAGTTCAGCGGCAGTGCAAGTAAGCAGTGCATTTTAAGTGTCGGCAGGCAGATGCCTACAAATGTAGTAATGATGGCAGTATCCGACCTATCCTCTTTTTCTTCAAATATTTTATGTTGCTAAATTATCCCTAAAATATATACTATTTAGTTGTTGTGTGTCTGCCTGAAAAATCATACAAATTTAACTAAACGGCTGAAAAATGCGTGTGAATTTGAATTCGGCGAACGAAAATATTTAAAAACCAGATCTGTCCACTCCAATCAAAAGGATGATCAAAACTTGCTAGCCTGTGCAATTATACTTCTGATAAGCATATCTAATTTTCATCTGTCTGAATACAGTACCCAGAATACATTTATATCGATGTTGCCGCCTATGTGATATCTGGCATGCTCATCATTTTGGTACTGAGTATAAACCTTTTCGACGAACTTTCGGGGGGTAGAATGTGGGTAGGGTATGTTACCTCCATTACTGCTGTATTGCTTTTGGTTTCGGTAGGTTGGTATCCAAGTAATTTTAATCAACTCAACGGGCCATATATTAATATATATTTACAGATCTTATGCTACATATTTATCATTACTGTGTAAACTTCTGGATTATCGGGCCTTTCTATGACACCTACGTTCTATACATCATATATTTGTTTCTTCCTTTACCCTATATTATAGGGCCGTTTTTGGTTGGAAGTTCTGTATCTGTAATTTACTTTGTTTTCTTTGTGTATCACCATGCTGCTGGTCACCGTCACCCGTCCCCAGACCTTAACCACATTATTGTGGATGTAGTCCACTATATTTGTTATAATCTGCTCGGTATCTTTTATCGCGTTATGATCGACATTATTGTACGTTCCTCGTTCCTCGATCGGCATCAGTATGTGATGGAGGACATTTGGCTGAGGAGCGCACTTAAGCAGGAGAAGCTACTGCTGCACAGCATTTTACCACCCCAATTAGCACAACCCTTCCAAAATGATATTCGCAATCGCCTTACCAAGACCCACAAACGCCACAAAAGCCAATTCTATAATCTGAAAGAACACCTGATGGCCGTTCAACTCCATCCAGACGTCAGCATCCTTTATGCCGATGTTGTCAACTACACCCATCTAACTACAACGCTAACTGTTAACGCTCTGGTGAGTCTGCTGCATGATCTATATGCCAGATTCGATCGTGCTGCCCATCTCCACAGAGCACAGCGCATTAAGTTCCTAGGGGACTGCTATTATTGTGTGGCAGGTCTGATTCGACCCGAGCCTGATCATGTACAATGCTGCGTCGATCTGGGGCTTAGTATGATAGGACATATTCGTACAGTTCGGTTAGTATTGAGCTTGTCTTGAGACACTTTTCAACATCTAATATCTTTTAACATTTCAGAGCTCAACGAAACTTGGACATCGATATGCGCATTGGTGTTCACTCGGGGAGTATTATTGCCGGAGTTATCGGGGCATCAAAGCTGCAGTATGACATTTGGGGTAAGGAGTAGTTTATGTATATTATTGCTGTAAGCCACCCTCGTGGTTATCCTCTATATTGAATGTCTCCCCTGATTAATATGCTAGGTGAAGATGTTTCGATTGCGAGCAAACTGGAATCGACCGGTGTTGCCGGTCATATTCATATCAGCGAGAGATCACTTCGAATGTTGGACACTACTTACGAGGTTCTTCCTGGCTCTGAGGAAGCCCGTGATGATCCCTATCTTCAAAAACACAACATTCAGACGTTTCTTATACCCGCAGTCGAAAGTACCGACAGCTACACAAGATTAGAGACTTTAACAAAAGACCCCTCCTTCCTTGAATCATCGAGAAGTGATATTTCTGCACAAGCTAAACAAGAGCTACGCCAGGAATTCCAAAGGATGCCGGTTGGTGCCTTCTAGTGAGTCCATTATTATATATTGCTGGTATTGCTTCTGTTAGTTGGAGAATGTCCATCGTTTTCCCACAGCACTAAAGATTGGTTTAAATTCGGAAAACAGATGAAATCTCAAGAAAATGTAAATAGTGAACGCCCATCAATTTGGTTTTTTTTTCTGCAGTTTCGAGATCCTCGTCTCGAGTATAACTTTATGCGCCAACCAGACTACATGCTAAAGTACAGTATACTTCTAGCCTGGTGGATTAGCATCTGCCTGAACTATATACAGATAGTCGATCATGCTGGGTCAGCCCGATATTATATAATGAACGTACTTGTTATAAGCAGCATATCTCTTCTGCTTTTTATAACTTGGTATAAGAAGATTTGCTATTTCTTATTTTCCAAAAAGGATCACAACTACAACGAATTTAGCTGTATTTTATTTCGCATTGCGGAGTATATGCAGCAAAGTATTATTACCCGCATGTGTATTTATATGTTCATCATCTCATTGTATTTCATCATTGTAGCTTTGGTTCTGGTGGGTAGACTATAGTATTAATCTAATCAATTGCCAACTCCAGATGTTTTATATAGGTGGACTGCGATCAAGAGGAGCTCGAGGTACTGCTTATTGAGAGTAAACTATACCTCTATGAACCAGATATGTACATGTGCTTTCATCCCTGGGCACTCACGAATATGGTCGGCCTAATAATAGGCATGAGTATAATATTTACACGCATTCCCTTCATGGTGAAGATAATTGTTATCACAGTGGAGTCGCTTACCTATGTGATAATCATATTATTTCAATTTGAATATGTATTTCATCATAGCCTCACAACCAATCCCTTCTTCTTAGCGGAGTACGCCCACTGCAATATGATCATAATTACAGTGATGAGTCTTTACCTTATGGAGCGACAGGCCGAGTTTAACAGCAAGATCAACTACAAGTGAGTAACTGACCAACTCCGATGGTGCACATAAACATTCCTGGCCTGTGCTTCTAGCTGGAGAGTGATGCTGGAGGATAAACAGAAGGATACACTTATAGCCAATGAATCGGTAACTATTCTTCTGAACAATATGTTGCCAGCCCATGTCGGTACGGTTATGATCAAACTCCTATAAAATTCGCCTACTTATACATATTTATGCAGTCACAGCCTATCTGACCACGTTGGAAAAATATGAACTTTACTATGAAGATTACACAATGGTGTCTGTCATGTTCGCTACCATCAGGAACTTCAATTTGGATCTGCCCACCTTGCGTGTTCTTAATGTGATCATAAACGAATTTGATAAAGTCGTAAGACCCATATAATCTGTGCCATCTCTTAGGAGTTTATGCCTTATCTCTATGCAGCTATCCCATTATAAGAACGAATACATAGTGGAAAAGATAAAAATTGTGGGTTGTACATATATGGCTGCCTGTGGCTTGGAACTAAGTTCCTCTGACGAACTAAACGAATTTCAAGCTTCTAATTCTGTTGTCGAGGAGGGTAAGTAATCATGTTTCCAGTTATTTTGGAAGTACATGTCTATACTATTACAGTTAGCCGTGCGCAACGCTATTTCTCGACCCACCAAGGGAGAAACCCGGCGGACGGTGTAAATGTAGAAGTCGTTTTTGTTTTAACCACCTTTGCCTTGGACCTGATGCGAACACTTTGGATGTGCAACAATGTCTATAGGAACATATCCATTAATCGAGAACAGTCCACTTGTGATATCAGTATTGGCATATCTAGTGGCGAGGTAATGGCCGGAGTGGTGGGTGCCTCACAGGTTCACTACGATATTTGGGGAAATGCGGTGAACATGGCCTCGCGCATGGACTCTACGGGTCTTGCCGGACACATACAGATCACCGAGGAGACGGCCATCATCCTGCGCAACTTCGGCATAGAATGTGAATACCGTGGTATGACATTCGTCAAGGGGCGTGGCATTCTGCCAACTTATTTTGTGGGCATCACAGAGGACCACCAGTTCAAGTATAACTATACGTGAGGTCCAGCAAATTCGGAAGTTCTTATTCTTCAGTATCAAAAGAAGATTAAGAGTTAATCTAATAAAGAAATTTAAAGTAAATATAGCCGATGCTCTGGATTATTTTAATGCTTTCCGTCTGTCCGTTTGCGCGTATAAATGCCATTTCTTTCGACACCCCGAACATGGTACACATCTTGGTATATACCCTCAGTTTGTAAAGTGTTTGTTTTCGCGATTCCCATTTAAATGCTTATCTCCCCATAAAGTAGCCAAAAAAAGTCACATTGGACATTGAGGCCATCATTATGCCCACTCTAAATTGGGGCATTAACCTTTGGGGCACGGCCTGTAACACTTCATTCCAACGGATCGAGTCATGCCAAAGCAAAATTTTCCGGAGAATTGTGGATGCTCCCTATTATGTGCGCAACAACACTATATACAATGATCTTGTAGTATTGCCAGTATGCGCTACAATCAGCAATTTTGCTGATAGGTACACAGGCAGGCTCCTGGCGCGGACCAACTCCTTGGCTACTCGCCTAGCAAGGCCGTATTTAAACAGAAGGATTGTTCGACACCATCCTTCGGATAATTGGATTTTTGGTAGGACGCCTGCAGGAAGGTTATTTGAATTTATCTAAGCTTCGTTGAATCTGGTAAAGGTTTGCCTAACATTCTGACGTTTTTAATACACTGTAAGATCCCTGCGTTTATCTGCAATTTAACCCGAGATATTTATGAAAGTGTTTTAAATAACATATATATTTTTTTATCAAAAGGACATTTAGAAAAGTAAGATGTTTAATTGACATATCAAGAATTCTAGTATGTAAGTACCAGTATGGAAAAAATACTGATTTCAATTTGTTGGTATATTTTTTGGTATTTTTCGCTGTGAATGTGCCTCAGAATTTTCCAAAATGTAAGTTATTTTTCGAACATTATACTTCAAATAGTACATATTACTAATGCAGTGTTAGTTTTATTTTAAGCAAAATTTGAAACTGAAGAAGTATTCGTTATTCTTCGTCGAAATATATAAGACTTAAGATATAAACAAAGTTTTATTGTTAAGGAAAAAGTAATTACCAAAAATGAGTTGTATCTCTTGAGCAGTAAATAAATTCAAGCAATAATGCTTAAAAAGTAGTTTTTATATATAGTTTTTACTTATAACCCCGATTAAAACTTTTGCATATATCTTAAGGTCTTTAATAAACTTTTCAGTACTCTTACTCAATCCAGGGTCAATTTCAGAAATACACACGTGGCCGATTGTTGAGCTAATATAGCGCTGAGCAAATATAATCAGGACAAAACATTTTCCAAGCTTCCCTCATGCGAATCACCCTCGTAGCGAAGGTTTCGACATTGTATAACGAATCCAAACACAGACACGTGTTGATAGGTAAATATTTTGCCAATGTGTGCGTTACACTTGCCAGAGAACGAAAAACTATTTGCACAAATCGTTGGTAATACACAAAAAAGCTGTACCAGATGGGCAACCAAAACAAAAGCTAGAAGGTTTCATCAATGACGCACTCAATTATTAATTTCGACTTCAGCGGGCAAGCCTTGATGCCATTCGATTAAAGAGCATTCAAAAACCCAGCCCTGTGGGACAAGTCACCGTCAATTTAATGAGTTGTCAGAGAATTTCTCTTTGACACATGCGAAGGACAAATGCCAGACACGTTCAGCCAGGATGTATCCTATCCCCCAAAGGGGTTCTGAAAGTCCAACTGAACGCCCTGCCAATCAGCTGTAATTGAATGCGCGTTTAATTAGTAAAACTTACTTTGGTTAATTTCATGTTTCATCTCAAATTTCGCGCTAATTTCGCAATTAATGTGCAATATTGCGCATTCGCATTCATAGATGCTGAAATTGGCGAAAATTTGCACCGTTGTCCCCTTCCCCGCTGTCGAAGCTGTCGTGACGTGGCACTTGTCAAAAATCCAATTAGGCGACGTTTTCGGCATTTGCATTGACAAATTTGCGAGCACTAATGAGATGGGTGGCGCCTCCTGGTAGGCGCCCCATGTGGTTTGCCAGGGCCTTGCAAATGTCCTCGATGCTAATGAGAAAGTGTTGTGCAATTGTGAATGTCCTTGGTAACAATAGGCAATACAAAACGAATGCGCATTGAACAACACAAGTAAGAATTCTGATGTAAAGAATTCTCGACTAGTTTATATCCTGCACGCACCCTAAATCTCTATAATTACAAAGAAACTTTATCTGCAGTATATACTTTTATTAAGCCGCAATATATACTGATTTTATATTATCAAACTAATATCACTAATGTAAAAAAAATAAATTTAAAAACCTTTCTTTTTCCTATAGTAAATAGTTCGCGTGTAATCCAATTTGGTAAATATGAACTAATATATGTCATAATAAAACTTAGAATTGGTAAGTCTGCTCGAGATATCTTTGTATCGTATGGAACTTATGTTTATATAGATATTAATCTTATAAATCCTTTTCAAAATATATGAGTTCTTGAATCAAACTAAATTAAATACAATATAATGTAATAACAATAATAATATTCAGTATTTCAATATTAATATTCTTATTATAAAGTAATCGTCCAGCCATCAGTTGGACACTCTGGCAATTACAGCGATTGTGGAAACAACAAGAACAATATGAAGACCTATTTTCTGTTGGATTGCAGAGAAGAATCGAAATATGCGCTGCATAAGATACAAATTGCATACATATTTAACAGGCTGACAGAAGTGAAGGAAGGGACAGGGGCATGGGAATCGACGAATGCCAAGACGTGCTAAATGGGCAACAGAAAGTTGCAATCAAAGGCAAAACTGCAAGATGTAAGCACTCTGCAGCTGCAGCAGCGGCGTCTGTGTCGCCTGTCTATCATTTGGTCAATCAGTGGCAATGCCACGCCCCACCGCTGCCCCCAGTACCCCCAGTACCCACCGGACTGCAGTCATCCAGGCAGCTAAATGTTAAACGCCAGCCAGAGCGTGCAATTGCTCCAATGTTGACTGGGAAGGGCCAGGGCCAGGGGCAGGCAGCGGGCTGCGGGCTGCGGGGCAAGTGGACGGGCTGCAGATGATTTGGTGGCATGGCGCGTGTCCAACGAGATGTACCCACTGTGCAACTGCTGCTGTCGAGCTGGCAAATTCGTTGGCATCTCTGGGCATCTTCTCTTTTGCTTTTTGGTCATAAACTTTGCTTACGTGACAACTTTAGTTTATTTCTTAAGTTGAACGGCGCGTTATGCTTCGCAGGACGCTGCCAGGAGGCGGCAAGCTGACGGCAAGAGGCAGGACTTTTGCTCGACTGCTTGGACTGCCTGTCAGCATGCTGGCGCTTTCGGCGACGACGTGTTGCTGTTGTAGTTTTCGCTATACAAAAAAAAGAAACTGCATCAGCAGCTAGAAGGAAGCCAGCAATTTGTACCAATGAACAGAACACATGGCCCGCAGGAACGTAGGGTTGTGTCGTCCTTGTGAGGAAGTATTAAACTTGAACAAAAGTACAAAAACGACCAGCAAGAAATTCAGAAACAGTTCAGAATTTATAAGTTATTTATATACATAGCTTATCTACTTAAACCTTATATATATTGACTGCATAAGACACGCTGCCGATTTGGTAAAAAATCCTTCGAATTACTTTTCAAATCGCAAGAATTGGCGCTCTTGAAATCGCATAATTTTCGTGATTTGAATTATGATACTCATGATCAATCGAATTAAAGAGCGATATTTATTTACTATTGTCATAAATATATTTATATTTAAATGTATTATTTATTCTCTGTATTGTAGTAAAATATTAATAATTATATTAGCTTAAGTTAAGTGTTTTAATAAATATATATTAACTAATTAGTATTCTAGTCTAATTTAATCAGTTGATTTGAATAATTAGGCTTTAGACGGTTGATTAATAATCCATAATCCAAATGATAGTTTAGCTTTTAGTTATTTTTACTACACTTATTTATAACTTCTTCAAGCATCTCTAATACTTAACTTCTCTTTTGACCATAGGTCACTCCAAAACTCTTTCCGCATAAGGATCTTTGACACGATCGTGTTGACTCTGCTTATAATGGCTCTATGCATCATTGTGCTGAAATACTAGCCACATATATATGTGCCCCTATTCATTAGATACTCTTCCCCTTGCTGGGGCACAGCTGGGTTTTCGCTGGGAAAGCTCTTTATAGGTAAAGAAGAAGAAGCAGGGAAAAACGTTTATACGTACGAGTATAACCTAGATTTGTTATGACATAAAATTATTACGAAAAATGGTTATTACCCCGTTTACGTTTGAGTGAACGCATTTGTACGTGTTGACAATTTGTTAGCTTAGATAATGTTACAGTTGCAACAACAAGAACAACAGCAGCAACAGCAACAATGCCTCAGGCAACTGGAAAAGCAAAAAAAAAAAAAAAGGAAAAGGAAAAAGGACAAAAAGAAAGTCATCATCATTGCGTGCCTGTATCTTTGCTCTGCTCTACTTTGCTTTTCGTTTTCTTTGCTTTTTGCCATGACAATTTTATAAAATTCGCTTTGGCTTTGCAAGGGTTAGCCACACACACACACACACCATACACACACACGCACACACACTCGCAGCGGGTGTGACAGTTGGTCTGTGCGTGTCACACGCCTGTCATTTTGGTTGCCACGCCCCCATCAGCGCCTCCACATTGCCGTTGACATGTCGGAATTTTAAAATTCTTTCGTCGCATTTCGTTGGCATGGAAATTGTCAAAGTTTAAAGCTGCCTGCCAGGCGTTTTTCTTCGTTTTGCTCTGATTGCCAAAGCTGCCAGCTGTTGCCAGCGTTTAGCGCCCAGCGATCCCAGGCCCCAAACTCCGACTCAAATCCCAACCGGATCCCAATCCTCCACAACTGGGCGCCAATTTTATTGTCACGCTGATTGTCACAATCAGTGGTATTTGCCTTTGACCAAAGTAAGCTTCATTGTTTGGAGTTCTTTCGATTTCATTCTCTTTTTATTTTTTTTTTTTTGCTTTTCTGTGCCAGTTGGTTTACTGTTTGGCCAAAATTGGCAGCATTTGTACAAATTTTTGGGCGAGTTTCAAGTTTTTAAATAAATTTGGTTATGGTTATGCGAACTGAATGGCCAACAAGAAACAAAATCGCCATTAAACTAGATCTAAAATCTGTCGTCAAACGAATTGGATTTAATTGGCGGTTGGTTTGATTTGCATTCGTTTGGTTTGCTTTGCTGAACTGCATGCCAATGAGATTAAATAATAGGAGAAGAAAATTAGATTTTTCCAAAAATTATTAGAACAAAACAGATAAGAACGTTGCAGTGGGACGTACTCGACAGCGAAATACTCTGTTTAAAGTCTGTTAAAATTAATTTATGAACGGGTGCGAAGACTGTACCTGTACAGGTGTGGGAGACATAGACTTTTGCTCAATTTCGGCGCAGGGGGTGGGTGTGTCAGAAATGTTTTGATGCAGATTTGTCAAGGTAGTCAACAGTAGTCTGTATACAAAATTTAGTGAGTCTAGCTATGAAACTGTAGGAGATACACTTTGTCATAGTTTTGGGGAGAGTTTTATCATAAGAAATACTTGTACTTCTATGTAGATTTACTTTTTTTAACATTATATACAGTCTGCCCTAAAATGATGGAATTAATAAATATTAATGCTGCAAAACTATCAATGTCACTATCGATAGAATTGGTGTTTAATTATCGATTGTCTAAGTCGGTTGTTTGCTATTAATAGTTTAATATTTGTAATCAATATTGTGATTGAAATCTATAACTTAAATGAATAAATAAATCAAAAAATCTAGTTTAATTTAATTAATTATTTAAATTTATTTTTTATTTTAAACAGAATTTGAATTGAATTTGGTAGATTTTGGAATAAATTGCGGCATGTAGAAAATTATCCTATTCTGCAATTTTGAGTATACAATGAACAACAACGAAAAATAAAGTTACTATATATCGATATTCTCTATAGTTGGTATCGATTGTATTGCAGCACTAGTTAATCATAGAGTCATCACATTTTTGGTCAAGTTATATGGATAGAGGAAAAAATGTAATAGAATGTATCTTAAATTATAGTACAGAACAACAATATCCAGCGTACATGTTACATAAGTGCTCCTATATGAATAATTTTCTTAATTCCCCAACCTTTTAGTGCATTTCATATTCAGTCCGCCGCACAATGAAAGTTGCCTAGTTTGAAAACTTGAACACGCAGCAGCCGTCGCCTGAGAGCAAACAAAACTCAAAACCACTCGCATACACAGCTCCAAACACACACCCACATACACCCTTACACACACACACGCACAGCAGCAGCGTAATGCGTACTATCCTGAGGGTATTGAATTAATGTCAAATTAGACTTCAAAATGCGTGTAAATTTCACGCGCGGTTACAAATGAGAATTATATACGAGTACGAGTAAGAGAATCTAGCATCAGTGAAAAAACCTCAAACCGCAGAAATAAACAACAGCAACAGCAATATCAACGGCAAACAAATTATAAACCCACAGGGATAACAGAGAGCTGCTATGAAGTGCCTGTCTCTGTCTCTGTTTCTGTCTCTGGGTCTGGGTCTGGGTCTGCCCCCATCTCTGCCCGCCATTCATAATCTCACCCACATTCGGTAGCCTTGGGCCAACTTCTGGGTTCTTCACTTACAACAATGTTCTTGTTGCACACATTTAATTCCCCAACTACCAAAACACGACTCCATTAGTGGCGCAGGCAAATTCCTCTGCACTTTTTAAGTGTTACCTTTCGGATTTTTCTGCGTGCCTGGCGATTTGGGAGACGCTCATTACGACGAGTAAGTATAATCAGCAGAAAAGCCTGTCTGCCTGGAGGAAGGGGCAGCTACACTTGGAGCTCTTGTCATTGGTACTCCATCTGCCTTGCTCGTAGCAGCAAAGCTGCAAAACTGAGGCGTAACGTTCTACACCGCATGTGAAGTAGCTTAAGTGCGCGTCTACACGATGAAGTTACTTCATGAAGCCTTGATTGAAATTGAAAGCATCGCAATACTATATATGCTGCAGTGAAGCCGACTAGTTGCTTTCTTTGTTTACTTGCAAGGTTACATTTTATTTACATTTTTCGAGTCCAATTTATGTATGAACAGCTGACTGAATTTGCTGTCCTTCAATATAATACGCAGGCATTATATGAAAGAAACGACACTTAATGTAAATAATGAAGTCCAAAGTTATGAAGGAGATTCTTCGTATACACAGACTTGCGCAGCAACTTTAAAAAGGAATTCATAAAAATAAACGTCCTGAAATGACTTCATCGCGTAAACCCAGCTCAGCATACCTTCGTTACCTGGGCGTTGATTAAACTACAGACAAAGGCTGTAGAGAACCCAAGTGGGTTTTGAGTGCCACTCTCATTGCGGGATTAGTAGGCGAATAGGTAATGGAATACGAGCTGGGGAAGTGCGCATAATACATATGTAATCTTAAAGTTTATTTTGTATTCACACTAAACTTAATACAGAGAAAATTGATTTTGATTCTTAGGAAACTTCACAATTATGTGTAGCAACAGATTTGACTTAATTGTAAAATGATAAAATTGATTTCGATTCTTAAGAAGTTATGTAAGGGAACAGACTATTTTTGGAATAATTTCTTCAGTCTTATGATAAACTCCATCAGCCTACATATCCCATAATATTTATTTATACAGTTACAAATTAAATGTAAATATTTTGAATAGTTGTGACTGCCTTTAGCTAGTGATGTTTGGCTAGACTTAGTTACAATTAATAATCATCAATTATATTATTTACAGGGTACGTAATATTGTGTATTATGGTATTATGGGCTTAAGTCCAACGTGTGTATGTGTCCTTGTTTTGTGTATTAATGTATCCTAATTTAAATTATTATTGTATACATTATTTACTAGTAGATAATGTACTACTATTTGCATTATTTCATATTTACATTACTTAATTTTATAGTTTTAGTTAGATGAAAGTGTAATTATTTATATTGAATTCCGAAATAGTTTTGAATTAAGTATGTTTGATTGTTTTTAAGGAACACTAAGATTTTCGTTTTGTTTATAGGGTAACTTCTTACTAGTTGTGTGAAAAACTGTTTTAAATTGTTTTCAGCTTTTCCAATTGACAATAATCTCTGATCTTAACTCCCAATTGTGAATCGCTGTGTACTTCAGTGCGTATGTGCAATGTAGCTATAATAAATATTTATAGAATGCCAAAACGGCCCCAGACAAAAGAGAAGCGACAACAAAATCAATGTCTTGAAGATCAAACTAAAGAGATATTAAACAGCCAGATAGAGAAAATGGTGTGTGGAATGGAGAGGAGGAGCTGGGCGGGTAAGCTGCCACAATCAGCAGTGAGTTGAATGACAACGTTGTCCCAAAACGAAGACATTTGAGAATAAGCAATGGCGGAGAGGGTGAAAATGCAGCTGTCTCCCATATGTGTGTGGGTGGGGGTGTGTATCTGTGTGTTGGATGTGTGTGCCGCTTGGAGAGCTGCAAATGCGCTTTCAGTTGATTAAATTAAATCGCTAAAGCAGCCAGAGCTGCAGCTATGAAAAATGCAGCCAAGCTCCCCAAGGAGCTGCCCGAAGGGAGGGGCGTGGCTGCGGCCAATGTACTCAGCGTAATGGCGACAAAGTCGCAGCGAAACCGACGAAGACGATGACGATGACGACGACGACGACGACGACGACGACGACCGCAAAGTATTTACCTATTTTCTTTTTTTCTTTTCTTTTTTGGCTGCCTGCCTGCCATATGAAGACGTCGTCAACAGCATCTCCCCACCTGCATCCCAATTGTCAGACACACACACATAGTCGCAGACACACACAATGCAAGCTGCACTTCCGTTTCCTGCTGCCTTGGTCCTGCTTTGGCTTTGGCCTCAGCTCTGCGCTTCATTTCAAGTATGTTTCCTGCTTGCCATGCCCCCTGCAACCCCTTTTAAACAATAACTTATCGAGGAAAAGTCGATTCCCCCTGCCTCTTCCGAAAGGTCTGTCGGTCTGTCTGTCTGTCCCGGGGTTGCAAGTGCGCTGGCTGGCTTTTGAGTTAGTCTTCAGGTTTCGCTTCGCCAGCATCGTGGGATTAGAGATTTTTGTCAATGAAGGTAATTTGCGGAAGATTTTGTCTAGAATTTCAATTAGATTGACATTTTCTTATGCTGCTTATACGGATGTTCCTTCTTTCCTTGTTTGCCACAGCTTGCGCACAGTAAAAATATATTTTATTTTCCCAAAAAGAAAGAAATCTTCAAATTGGGGTTTGCAAGTTGCTGGTTCGGCAAAACCGCTTTATGGGATTTCATTTGCTTTACTTTTTATGTTTGCTGCTCAAGTTGCGTAATTAATTTTGGGGATTAGTTTTTTGTTTGGTTTCGGTAATAGGTCGAATAGAAGGAATCGACGTAAATGCTCGCATTTCATCTGCATTAGCCAAGTTATCTCTGTGACCCACATGCCAACCCATTCCACATACATGTAGGCTAATTAAACAGGCTTACTCATACTTTTCCTATAAGCACGATTATGCCAGCCTGCAACTGTGTGGCAAGTCTCCATTGGTGGCAACCTGTGGGCAAACATACAGTTGCTACAGAGTTAACCAGGAACCAGGAACCAGAAACCGGCAGCAACTGAGCCACTTAATGCAAGATGCAAATGACTTTATTAACTTTGCCCATAACGCAATCAACAACTTGCAAATGCCAAGCGATAAAGCCCAGCACCAGGAGCAATCCCAGGACCAGGACCAGGACTTCCCAGAACCGATTCGTTCTCATCCACCATCCACAAGGCAAAGGACGAAGCAACACAAGGAGAATCAGCAAACGAGGCCCGTCTCATAATGCAATGGCTGCCATAAGCCGCGAGGATTATCAGTTGGCAAAATTAATGCTAATTACTTGAAAAATATATGAGCGACATTTGTGGGGTTGGGGGGTTCGTGTGGCACAGGGCGGTATGCCCATCGAAATGTCAAGGAAGAAAAAGATTGCGAATGCCCTGCAAGCGTTTTGTAGCATATCCGTTGTGCCAAAGAAAAATGCATAAAATATGAAACAAATGCGGTGCGGACATGACAGTCAAATGCAAAAACAGTCGGAACAGTGGGTTGAAAGTGATATTTGAGTATGGCAGCGAGTGCTCAAAGGATGTGGCTGTTGTAAGGACGAAATAAAGATTTTCTTTCAATTTTCCATTACAATATTTAGGTTAGCATCAGTTACGTTTTTCTTTTTGTAGGATGGATTATAAGTGTCCGCTTTTATTGCAATTTTCAGCTTTAGTAAAATTTTACCATTAACAAGATGTAAGAAATCATTTTAAGTGCATTAACCCATTTGTTCCATTTCGTTTCAAATACAATAAATACAATTTACAATAAATTCCTACTTACATATGTATATATGTAATTGCGAAAAAAAACAAAATTATTTCGTGTTTTTTTAATATTATTATTTATTTATTGAAGTGCTCTGTTGTTTAGACTCTTTGGGTGACCTATGTTAAATAATAATTAAAAGATTAAATGCTTAGAACAGTTTTGTTTGCTTGATAATATTGTAAACGTATTTTCGAATATTATTTGAATCTTCGTCAATTTATATAACTTCGCATCTCCTTGCAAATCGGATCAAGTCAACTTTACCAAGAAAAGAAGAAGGAGTCCACCAGTCTTTCTAAACGGGGTCCCATTCCCAATTGTGATTAAGCATTAACATCTCTGACTTACACTAGATAAGTCACTCGAATTCATTCAATTCAAATTCCATACCAGAGTGCTTAGACCCTCTCTCGAATCACGATTCAAGAAACTTCAGTAGCTGTTGAAGGTATCATCCAAGCTTCCATTACGCTCCATCTGAACATATCGAGTGGCTATATGGGGCTAATACACACATGTTACAAGCAAAACTAAATTATATTATGAGGTCATTGGTCGGGAACCCACCTCTTGTGAAAAACTCCTTTATCAGGAGAGTACCTAAATACTCCCTTAGTTATGGAGGTTATTAATATAATTTCCAGGAATCATGCTAATAAGATGTTATGCCATAACAACCCGTTAGCAAAAGAAGGCTTAAACGCATATTTATTGATGCCCTACCTGAGTAGCTGATCATTTGTAATTGTAACGCTTACGAACCGATTATGTCTTTTATATTTATTAATGTCTCAAAAAAAAGTATTATATTCACCTTCGATAGGATGTTACGATAGTAAGCCGCCCTTAAATTTCACTATTTTCACTATTTAGTACGAAACTTGCGGATTTAATTCACCTGCCCTTAAGCTAGGATTGTTTGCACAAGGTCAGAGGCAATAGAAATTCCCTTCTACAGTATCTTTGAGAAAGTGAAAATGGGAACAGGTCCTTATATGATAATTATACCATCTAAAATATACACAGTTTTTTATTGCTACTGTGGTATTTGTGCCCAAGGTGCTTCCAGGCGCATCCGCGCTCATAATGAATAATCATAAAAATTGCATAAATTATGTGCCGACGCCGTCTTGCTTAACGCCTCCGGTGGCAAGCGGCAGACGCGGTCGTCTGCGGGATGGGTAGGGGGCGTTGTTAGGGCCAAGTGGGCGCACGGCACAAATGAAATGCAGAAATGTAAATCTAAAATAATTTACGCGTCTTTGTTGACTGCAGTTGCCGCTGCGTTGTTGCGACTTAGCCGTGGCTATAAAAACCTGCCGCTGCTTTCTGTTTCCTTTCCCCCGAGCAGCTACCCGCCACCCGACGCATCGCCCAACCCCTTTGACTGCTTTTTACATGGCTCTTTGTTTTTTTGTTACTTTTTCGTGGCGGCCATAACTGTTGCCACTGTTGCAACAAAATGGCGTCATCGCATTGCCGTTGCCGTTGCCGTTGCCGTTGCTAGATTACTTGGTTGTTGCTGGGTTCTTTGGTTAGTTGTCTGGATGGGTGTTTGGTAGGTAAAAGGAGGAGTACGAGGAGATATGCGCCCTGGTCTGCATTTACATTTATGGCTTGGAATAATCCATTATCAGGCATTTTGCAGGTTGCCTAGGCGAATAATGCACACAAATAGTCCCGCATCTACCTCTCATACACGAGCCGAGGGCAGTTAAGCTCTTGGCTTTAGTTTAAAAGTGGCTTGGACTCGCCAGATTAATTTGCCCAAGCTGGCTAACAGGAATTAAGATATTTTACATTGCCTGCCTTTTTCAAGTGAGCATATGGGAATGTGCGTTCAGAATAAACAACAATTAAGAATGCTCGACAAGGGGATGCCTTGTTGCAAGTTCTACAGTAAGAGGCGGGCGGTATATGAGTATAGTTTAGGATGAACTATGGAAACTATATAGAGTCTCTTGATACAAATCCTAAATATCCCACTTAACTTCATGTTAACTATTCAAAACATTGACAGGAATCTCCAAAGCAATTTAATCAAAAGACCACAATTTAAAATGCTTGCTGTTGATAAAGCTTTAAATAAATAAACAGATAATTGTTTAATTAATACCAATACTTGGCATCAATCAAATTGGGTCTCTGAAAAAAACATCTAAATAGGCAGAGTGAAAATATTTGCATTTAGAGTAGGCAGAGGAAACCGGAGAGAGCCAATGGCCAGACAAATGGAGTGTCAATTAAAAGTTCAATTAATTTGCAATACACACGCGCATGCACAACCAAAGGAAGCCAGACACACACACACACACACAGTAGAAACAGGCAATCAAACAAACAACATCAGGGAGAATGAGACAGAGAGAACAAGGAGAGAGAGAGAAAACCGAGTAACAAGCACAAAAATCAAGAAACAATTTGTATAATTAGCTAACTGATATTTAATTACCCTTAAGAAATGCAGATATTGCAAATGAGTTTATTGCAGCTGGAAAACTATCGATATTATCCACAACATTTTTTTTTATTTTAAATTTCTGAGGTCTCACTTTTCCCGATATTTTAAGTCCACTTATATATTTAAATATACATAAATATATATATTGTAAAAATATATGATTTCAAGTTTTGACACAATATACAGTTCGTTTCTAAGATTCTATTCCTCTATTTTTCGCATCAATAACATGCCAAGGACCGCGAGAAAAAGTTAAATTATTAATTTCATATATACAGTACACATGTATACGGAATAATATAAATAAAATCAGCTTATATTGTAACCAAATAGCCGGAGACTTTGGAAAATTTACCCCACGGGCAGAAAAGTGTTGTATGAAACTTGAAAAATCTGCTCCCACACATCACCACGGACGGGAAATGGCTTAAGGTCATGTGTTAGAGAAGGTATTTGTGAAATCGGTTTCTTAAAATCATCAGGAAGGAAAATAGTGGTAGGTTATTTTTGTTTAGTTTTTAAGTTCTCATCCATGCAACCACAATGTGCCACAGCGCAGTGTACTAGTATTATATATTTAAATAAAAACACACCTACAAATTATAACACTATTTTAACTAAATTGGGCTTGAAATTGAAAAGAAATGTGAAATTATTGTTCAATACTTTCAGCGGATACATTATATCGAATAGACGAGCAGAATTTTAAACTAAATGTGCTGATGTATTGCAAATTTAGTTTAGGAGCTCCAAAATTAAAAAAAAAACACAGTCATATTAAAAATTTAATTTTTTTTAAAAAAGTGATATTATTTGGATAGACTCTACAGCCCTTTAAATAAATAATAGGACTTTACATTATAATCATAAGAAAACCACACGTTTAAGAACTATCGATTATGTAAAACGAAGAGCGCATTATCGATATCCGATTAATGCGCGTTTTGCGGGCGATTTAATAATGCCAGTAGAAGGATGAGCATAAGCAACTCCCCTCTGTTATTCCTACTATACTCAGGTATTATTTGTTATGCAAACAGTTATGTATATAGTCTTTATACCATATGTCAGTGTGTATTCAGAAAAGCGAACAAGCTCATGCCAAAGTGAGACAAATCCTATGAGAGATTTGCGTAATTATTTTAATTGTTTAATGTCATGCGGTCAGGTCTCTAACAGTGTGGGTATGTGCTAATATATGAGTCCTTGTGCGTGTGTGTGTGTGTGTGTGTGCCCCACAAATCAGTGCAGGGCGAGTGAGGAGCGACACGTGTTCCAAGTGACGGGGAACTGGGGGGAGCGGTTGGACTGACGATAAAACAAATTGCGTTCCACTTGCGTTTGTTTGTTTGTCTGTTTTTAATGATTAATGAGCCAGGTGGCTGGCACGCCTCGCATTTGAGGTGGGCACTTCTTCTTGCCATGTAAGTTGACACTTGCGGTTTTTGCCGCACACATGTCCAGAACAAGAGGCAACACCAGCAACAACACACACAACACACACAACACACACAACACTCACAACAATTGGGGCAACCAGCATAAATAGTTGAAAAACTTTCAAACAAAACAAAGCCCTAATGAGTTGCCATTAGGGGAATACTACCTGCGGATTCTCAGGTGAGAAATACGAGCACATGGCTGAGTAGTTGCCTTATATGTAACATAGCTTGATTTGCTTTGTTTGATTGTTTGCCATGTTTAATGTCTTTAACTAATTAGTTGGGGCAGGTAAGAAGCTGTTTCCGTTTCCGGTTAGCTGGCTATACAGAACAAATGCCACAATTGTAGTAATTGAATTGCACATAGTTCTCAAAGTATTGTAAAAGATATTATTAGTTGAGTTAGCTGAATCACAATACTTGTGTTAAGGAAGAAAAACCTTCAAGCCGGTGTCAATATAATCAATTATACTATCGATAGAAACGATGTGTTTATAAGATACTATCGATTATTTCAAACAAACTTCACTGACCTTTATTTATGTCTTCAATTTTACCCATAAATATAAATATTCTTCACATTTTGCAAGCAGTTCCTCCGACAGCTTACTATTGAGGCTACTTTGAGGCCGCTACAATCCTTATAAATTATGGTCATAAGCAATTAGAACCAGGATTTATAGCTAACCAAGCACGGCCTTGGCCTGCTTAATATTAAAATGAAATGCACAATTATAATTGCACTTTCAGTTGAGTTTTTTTTCTCATTTGGCTGTGAAATTAATTATCAGAGAAACTCATTGGACGAAAAATATAAATATTATGTGGAAAAATAAACGCAGAGAACTTTGGTAAAATGTCGAATATTTTCACAATCCAACGCACGGATACACACTCAACTACTCACACACACCCACACACACACACCCACACACTCACATGTGCCCACAAAAGGCACATGCGTTGGCATGTCCTTGACTAGCTTTTTATTGTGGGCGCTCGGCTAGAGGCTCTAGGAGCAGGAGCTGCTTTTTGACTTGGTACGGGCTGTTGGGTTGTCAATCATGCAAAAACTGCAACCGCCGCATAACCGCTGGTTTATAATAGCTTGTCGGCCAGGACCAGAGCCAGAACCAGAACCAGACCGAGAGCCAGGAGCCAGGAGCAGGAGTAACCAGCATGCAAAGACGGGGGACAGAAGAGGAGGCAGCTACTCTGCGTTGGCTGTTGCCTGGTTTCGGCAAAAGCTTTTCAAACTTTTTAATTATGCAGCAAACAGAAAACTTTGTGGTAATTTCGTTGCAACAGTTGGCCCGGACACAAGGATGAAGGACCGACGGCAACGGCAACGGCAACGTCAACGTCAACGTCAGCAGCAGCAGCAGCAGAAAATTGTAGCCTGGCCAGGTTGACTAATTGAGTTAAGCGTGGGGCAACAGGAATCGCGTTGGGCGTCCTCTTGCCTTTTGGCAATAATAATTTGCCAACAATTTTAAAGTGCATCAATCATAATTAGTGACCGGCATGTAGTATTTGTATGTGGTTGTGTGTTAAAGTGTGTGTGTGTGCTTATACGCGTACAGGACGTCGCAGGACGAAAACGAGGTCGAGCAATTGCCAAATGCAATGAAATTGTGTCAAATTGCAGGAATGTTTTCCATAAAGTGGGAAATTTGAAAATTGTTTGTTTAATTAGCATTTATTGCATATTTGAATACGAATTTCATTTCAACTGACCGAGTTCACTCTTTTATGAGCTGCGCAAATTTCAAAGTAAACTACAACATTATTTGAAAAGGTTTTCTGATTGATTGCAATACAGTCAATAATATCAAAATCTTAAATAAATATTATTATTTGCTTTCAAATGCTGCATGTTAGATATTAGATTTAATTTACTCTAATCATATATTATAACAGAGTATAGCTATATGTTCAGATAAAAAGATTGATAAAAAGGTGATAAACCCATCCACCGATAATTTAAATAATATCCTACACCTCCTAAAGACACACAAGATTTTTGAATCTCTATAAATACACTGTAAATATTAATTAATAATTTTAATTTAGTAAACAAATTAGATAAGTTCATTTTAGATTTACACCATAATAGCTCAAGGCCTTAGCAGCCATAGCTTTTAGTTTATTTATAATTTAATTTAATAACATATGGAGGATAATTAGCAAACAAGTTTGTTTATTTATCAGAATTAATGTTAATATCACACATAAGCTGTAAATAATTGTAAACAAACCTAGCTTAAGGCCTACGCTATAGCTTCTTCTTTAGTTCGTATGTAGTTCTTATAACGCATAGGAACTTGCAATAAATAAATAAATAAATAAATATTTACGTAGGCGAAACAATGCATCCTCGATTGAAGAAAAATTGAATTTATCATAGATTTATGGAAAAATTAGGAAAGCCTAGGCGTAATTACATTTGAATCTAATAACGACACCAACAAGTTGGGGATAATTTGCTTGACGGCTAGTTATTCCCCTATTCACAGGTAAGAACTGTATTCGAAAGAATTATTTATGAAGAAAAAACTTTCAGAATTAAAGGTTAATTTAAAGCATAAGAACTAGAGAAATAGAATATGAATGAAATACAATCCGATGGGTGAAGTTTTAGTAGCCGGACCGTCAAGCTGTGCCCCAACTCACAGCTGGAATGGTTAGGGATTTCATTAGGGAAAGAAGGATCTTGGAAAGGGTAGTGATAGGATAAAAATAATATAGTTATACAGTGGGACATAGCGTGGAAAAGCTCAGACGACGCTGGCGAGCTATGTTATTCAATTAGTTCATAGTACACATTATAAGGAATTCGAACTCGAAGCCCACGCGATGGTTAAGTCAGGATGGGGCGAAATCAAGATCCCAATATCTTGCCACGAATATAAAGTAATCTGCTTCTAAGCAAGTTGCGCAAGTTATTGCATACGATGCAAATTGCACCATTAAGCGTGCAAGAAATTCATTGTCTAACAAACGCTTTGCACGCGTTAGTAAGTATGCAGTGCTGAATACAGTGTGCTGTGTTAAGTAACCACATGAATCCCATGGAACTTGGGCTTTGCCCTTTCGTACTCGCATGAAAACTAATTACATTACAGAGCTTCAGCTGTTCCTTGAAGAACAGGAGCAGGAGCAAGAGCAGGAGCTGTCACAGCCACGGCTGGATGGCTTTATGTTGTGCCTGCTGTGTGTTGCCGCTGCTGGTGTTTTCCATTTACTGTTGCTAGTTTGGCTCAATTGACGTCGTCGTTCATCATTTAATTGAGTTCTTAAGCATTTTGCATGTGGCACGCATTAGCGCAGCCAAGCGCACATCCCGCACATCCACAACCCGCTGACATGGCCGGGAGCAGCGGCAAAAGTATCTCAATTATGAGCTGCTGAGCTGTGTCGCTAAGCGACAAGCAGATGAAGATGCAGATGTAGAATGGGCCAGCAGATGCAGAGATGCAGATGGAGATGGAGTTGGAGATGCAAATGCATTGATTCCAGCCGGCGTCTGCTTCGATATGCTTGTTGGCATTGCCAGTGTTGCATAACGATAGTGGGCCACAGACAGATGACAGCGTTTTGCAATCAAACGTATTTCCGTTACTTCCTCCTGTGGATTGCCCGCCCGCCCACAGTTGCTCAAATAAGCGAGAAAATGCTCCATTTAGCACACAGCCTCCTCTGCCGCCACTCCACCCTCACAGTATCCGTTCTCCAGTTCGCAACCTCCTCAGATAATCGCCACACATCTCCTGTTACCCCAAAGCTGCACACGACTAGCCTATATTGTCCGTCTTGGCTTGTCGTCCAGTTGAACTTAAGTACAATTTGGTCATTCGGCTCGTTTGCCAGCCCTTCCCTTCCCCTTCCTCTTCCCCTTTCCCTTCGCATTCATGCATATTGATAATCTGAAACGCTTGAATGCTCATTTACTCAACTTGAAAGGTAGCCCGAGCAGTCAACCCCCGGACCCATCCTGACCCAACTCGGACTTTTTAATCATGCGTGGGCGGTCAGTTCGGGCCGTGTCTTCGTTTTCATTTTGCCGTTTGATGTAGGGACTTGGCTTCAGTTCATCCTCATGGCCTACTCCCCATCTCAACCATACCATGAGCGAGTGTATGAGTGTTCATTTTGGGGCTCAATCGTTTATAGGCTTCGGTCCTGCGTCCTGCTCTCGCTCACGCTCTTGCTCCTTTATAGGGCCAGGCGCAGGCACTTTTCCAATCAACTTGAGTATGTGTCCTTTGCCAGCCTGCTGCCGGCCTTTTTCCTGCTGACTTCGTGCCGATTTAATATTTTTCATTTGAAAAATAGATATTTTTTAATGCCCTTTATTAAATCGGCTTAGATTTATTGTACATGTTCATATTTCATATTTTTATATGTATTTGCCATGTGTGTGCGTGTGTGTGTGTGTGTGTTTGTGTGTGTGTGTGTGTGTATGGCAGTTAAGCCCTTTTCTTTGCAGCTTTGCTGCGATGGTAAAATTCGTTTATGGATCTTAAAGCAAATTTTGTGCATTTAATAAGATTTATTATTTTGCGGGCCGCATCAGCAAAATGGCAACGTCAGGGTCTGAGGTCTTAGACAACTTTAAATTGCTTTTGCCGGAGTGTGGGCCCGAGGACACGAGCTAATCTCATGAATAGGATAAGCTTATATAAAGTAAAAGGATCGTCCACTGATTGCATATGTTTGGCATGGCAATCCAAGAGGCTTCTTCAGGTGATACATATCTTCGTTAGCCATTGTCGATTGTCATCTTTTTCACTACTATTTCAGCGCAGTCTGCCCATTATGTTTGAAATCATCAAGTAACACCTCACCTGCTGTTTATTAGCTGTACTTAGCAGCAGCGGTAAAACCACAGGTACACGCAAAAAGCATTTCAACTTTACCTACTGCCAAGTTGTAGCCTAAAAATAGATATATGCTTACCAAAAATGTACTCCGAAACTCTCGTCTAGAATGGGGCGTGGGGAAAACATGGAAAAGTTTTACAGGTTGGTGATGAAAACATGTGAAATCTTTTTGAATATATTTATGCAATAAAACTTTACAAGTATTGTGATGATGTAAACAAAATGCTACAACATTTTTAAAGAGCTCTCAGGATATAGCTTAACTTTCAGGAATAGTAGAAAGCTTACAGAATTTGTATTTAAATTGTATTTTATTTATATATTTGTTGATCCGATGCTTGAAAGTAATTTCAAATTTAACCTCACATTTCTGTTAGCGATTTCAATTTATTAATATTATTATTATTAATATTTGCTTATAGATTTGAGCTTAGCTGTCAGTTATTATAGAAAGTTTACAGAATTTTAATTTAAATTGTATTTTATACAATTGTTTGTTGATCCGATGATTGACTGTAATTTAATTTGTGCCAACAAATCAATTTATTAATATTGTAATTAGAAACTCGCAATTTGAGTGACATTATAATAACAATTAATTCGTTGGCATTAGAGATAAACGGCAAATTGATGAGACCATTAAAAACATGCTAAGCATATTTAGCAAAACCAGCCCAATATGAGCATAAAGTGAATGAGCATTCGAAGATGTCAATACGAGTATGAGTGCTCTGCTGTCGCATCAATCAAGCAACAAGGACTACCTCTGCGTGTCCTTAACTGCCAATGAAAATGTGCATTAAAAAGTCGACAGCAAAGCTTGCGCAGGCATGCGAACATTTTGTTTTTGGTTTTGTGCAAATAATTGCACATGGCTGGACAGCTGCAGTCGCAGGAGGCACTCAGGAATCCTTTGACCCTGCAGCCTAGGCTTTTCGGTCAGCTGTGAGCAATTAAACGCATTGTACGGCTTTTCAACATGATTAGATTTCAATTTTGTCCAGCATATGCACAAAAATACTTATGTACATGGTAAAATGTTGGTTTTCTCGTTATAAGGCCTGACGGTAGGCAATGGAAGTCCTTGAAGCCGCTACACGAGATACACTTATGGCAAGGACCAGTGCAAGTGTAGAGCATCGCTCGGCTCTAGAACAACGAACACAAAAGTTCCACATGTTTAAGTTTAATGCTCATAAATGAAAACCAAACCATACCCAGCAGGAAGTGTTGTAATTCGCACTTTGCCACACACACCACGCACACACACACACACACATACACAAACACAACCACACAACGTTTAACATGTCGTATGCATAATACGAAAACCCGGCCATGTTTCGGCAGGGAAAGGATACGCCGGTTTTGTTGGCTACGCACAAAATTTTGCTTGGTTGCCTTGGTTTTAATTGTGGTTATCACTGTTGGCTCATAACTGAAAAATATGCAGACAACAAACGGTTTATGAGGCATTATTGGACAGTTTTGAGCAAGTGGGGAGGGAGCCTATCCTATGCAAGTCATGTAATTTGGCCAACATTTTCATAAACAATTAAAAACACTTTCGAGCCGTTTATTTTCGTTTATATTCGCTTAGATCTGAGCTGTGGCATCCCAGGCTCATAAAACGCTGCCTCTGGCTATTGCTGAACAATTTTGTGGTTTCAGATTCAAGTTATTGGCATTTTTATAGCCTGTCCTCGAAGGGTAAACGGATCTAAGACTGTGGTCTGGGAATCAGTAAATTGGTTTATGAGTTTCAAGGGCTATTTTATGCGCCGTAAAACTTTTTAGTTCTGCGTTATTTTAAGCACAAGCTTGATATTATCCAAGAGCACTAAAGTCTGCCTTGGCTGTCAATAAAAATCTGAAATATCTTATATAAAGTATGTTTTGTTTGTGTATTTATTGGCCCCATTCAATAATCGACAATATAAATAAATTAATTTGTACAATTCCAATTCACACTACGCGACATTTCTTGTCGATCTCAAAGCAATATTCATATATTGGGCAAACATTTTTATTGCCAGAGAAAACCAATTAAAAACTGCCTGCGGCAACATTCTAAATGCGTCCTATTTTGTCCATAACTGATAAAAGATACGATTAGATAAACATCTATGTATTTACATACCCGTATATACATATTGATAGACCTGCATGCGGCAACCTACTCAGGCACAACTCATATTTAACTATCCCCTGCCCCATGTGCATCCCAAAAACTAATTGAATTTTTATGGAAAGCCAAGAGGAAATCCTTTTCTGGAATTGCTTTTAGGCAGCATCGAGCCATTTGAAATTAATTAATAAAATTTGCTGAAAACTATTACGAATACTTTCAAGAAAAGATATGCCTTGACAAACAAACCGTAGCCGGATCTCTAAGGAGAGTTTTTACAATTTGGTCAAGAAGTTGCGCACACACGTGACATGTGTGTGTGACTGTGTGTGTGTGTGTGTGTGTGTGTGTATGTCCTTGTGTGGCTGGGAGCAGTTTCTGGGCCGCATAAACCACATGCACCACACATCAACTAATGGCAAACTGGCTATGAAGAGAAGCCAAGCCAAACAACAAATACTTCAATAAACGAAATTAAATATTTGTGCATGAAATGAAAATTTCAAGGAAAACATCAAAAAATTCCACATTTCTTTTGCCACATCGACAACAAATTTAATAATTGCCGCAATCGGTTTCATGCCAGCAAATATTTTAGCAAATACGAATAAATACAAATATGAGTTCACTATTGAATTGGAATTTTTCAAGCTTGTTAAAAATTGCTATTTGCTAAATTGCTGAAAACTGAAACAGCATTTTCTAAAGTCACTTGTAACCGAGTATTTCGATTAGCAATTGTTTGACTTTTGACTTGAACTCCCTGCCTGGAGTTCCAGGACCTTGAAAGACAAAGTTTTTCGTCAACGCCGACGCCGTCGCTCATTAAGCGTTAATTAGACATTTGACGTTCTTGACCTTTGTTTAACTTTTGCTAAGCATCGCCTTGGGCAAGGATCCAACACCTATTTGATGTCGCCCGGTCCTTGCGCTGGCAGCGGCGCGTCAAGTGAATCTACCTAATTAGGCGCATATTTAATTAATATTAGATGACTTATTTGTCCATTTGGGATCTTGAACAATAGTCAACTCGTAGTCACAGATTTGAAACATCGCATGCCTAGCAACACTCATATTCAAGTTGTACACAAATTGAACTTCATTTGCTCTTACTTTGTTTTTACAAACAGCTAGAAAGAAAATATATTATCCCAGTCCCGAAGTTTTGATACTCTTGCAGATTTGTATCCACAAAAACTATAGTAAACATAAAAGTCGCTAAAGCGAGCACTTAACTCCTTTAAGAGCTTCACCAATAATTAATTCTGTATTTTAATTTAATTTGGTTTATTGGCATAATCCTAGCACTGCTACTAGTTTAAAAGTTTTAGCTCCCTGTACCCATAAAATGGGTAAAAAGGGCGTATAGGATCTCTGCAAAAGTATGTAACAGGCAGATCGAGACGTCTTCGACTCTATAAAGTATATATACTACTCTTGATCAGTATTAAAAGAGATTTCGATTTGGCCAGGTCCGTCTGTATAAACGCGTCGATCTCAGCAACTATAACAGCTAAAGGCACTAAATTGAACATTTAGGTTCGTGTATACCATACGCAGAACAAGTTTGTTTCCAATTTCAGATATCTGCCCCCGCTCCCCCAAAACTCGATAAAAACGTTATACTCCAATTATTTCAAAGATATAGCTTTGGCATGTATAGTACTTTGGTTACTCTTAATCTACTGTTCAAATTTCAAGTCGATCGGATAATAAACACGGAAGTTATTCACGAAAGAAGAATCAGTGCTGCAGGGCGTGGAGAAGAAACCCCACAGCCACGACTTAAAATGACTGCCTTGTGCGTGCGCGCCTTTGTGTATGAATGTGGATATGTGTAAGTGTACAAAGATGCGATCGGAAATTATTGACCTGGGTACAGGAAGTTTTGTAGTCGGGTATACTCGACTATAGCATTCTTACTTGTTTTTACGTGTACGTGCTGTGTACCAGCAACAGTAGGCTTTTTCGGGCCAGGGAGTTTGGAAAATGTACCCACGGGCGGAAAACTGTTGTATGCAACTTGAAAAATCTACTCCAAACCGTCAGAACGGACGGGAAATGGGCTTAAGATTAAATGTCTGAGAGAAGGCTTTTTGTTAGATCGGTTTTTAAGTTCTTTATACCATCATACGGCACGGATGGGAGAATAGTGGTATGTAATTTATGGCCACATGTGTGCCATGTGCATATGCCACAGCGAAGCGTGGCGGGGTACAACTAGTTATTAAGACATGGATCTATTATAGTTAGAAAATAACAAATTCTATTCATACTAAATATTTTCTAATTATTTTATTTATATTATTTATTTACTTATTTAATGATTTGTTCATTTATTGATTGTGTATTTTAAGGTAGTTTTTAAGTGTTTTATTGAACTGTCTTATTGTCTTATTGCATTTTATTGAACCTCTGATTGGCTAAAAATAAATTTTAAATTTTTCATTGTTTCCTTAACGATTTTAAGATCCTAAAAAGCAGTTGTCTTCATTTAACTCGTCGTTCCTACAGAGATATCTTTATAACAAAAATGTGTTCTATACAATCGCTGATTCTTCGACCGATTACTGCCTTAGCAGGTAGAAGATATAGCGGTGTTATTTAGTAAAGTTAGCAAACCTGGTAAAGAATATAATACAACCAAAAAGGTATTTTAGCTGAGAAATCTTAAAGAAACAAATAGTTTACATCACAAAAAACAAAACAGGAAAATGCACATTTGACAAGTCTTCATAAAATAGCAATAATAGAGACAGACATGGCTATATCAACACAGCTCGTCCTTCCTATTAAGGACATATGTATATACTTAAATGATTCCTTCAATGCGTTACACATTTCCTGATCAAATTATAATGCCCTACGCAAGGGTATAAGAAATTGCGCAAAAAAATATGTTGCTGTAAAACATTTGATAAACTTGTCGCTTGGCAGGTAGGAAAAAATTGGAGCACTTCTTTTATGCCTATGCCAAATGGGGGGGATGGTAGATGGTGGATGGTAGCCCAAGACCATAAAAATGTAAGGTGAGTCGCGAAAAGTTTTTCCAGCAAAGTTATGCCTAATGTTTATTGGGCAAACTTTTGCATTTTTACAGCTTTTTCAAAAGTTGGGCCCGTAATTCTCGTTGCCTAGGCTCGGCTTGGCTTGGCTCGGTTTGGCTTGGCTCGCCAGTCTGGTCATTTTAAAGTTTAAATTATCCAGATAGCCCAAGTTGCGTTTTGTCTGAGAGCCTGCAGTCCAGAGATTGTCAGCACATTATGCCCACAATGGCTCCAGCACTGAATGAAGTGGGGGGAAATTCACAATTCATAATGAAACTTTTGAGCCCTGTTGCTATTGGCAATAATCATTGTTGTAAAATTTTTGCTATTAATTCGTTTATTTAAATTTGTCTGGGTCTGTCTGGTGCTTTGTTTTGCTTAAGATTATGCAAATACATTTCGCAAATAATCTTTTTGTGAGTCAAATGATGCGTTCTACTTACAAGTCTTTTGGGTCGTTTGGTGTTGTGAGAGTCAATTTGCATTTAGCTGCCACTTACCTGAAAATATATGAAAATAGATATGGAAAATTACGATATGTTTAAGAAAAGTATGCCTTTTAATGTAAATACATGAATATAGACATACAAAATAAGGAATTTCTCATTCTGTGTACTGACTGCTAGATAAATCATATAGTTTTTTAGAAAAACTCATAACAATTTCAATCATGTATATATCGGGCTTAAACCTGTTTCTCTACAATGCGGTTCTAAGCTACTTGGTACTAAATGTGAAGACCATAAAAGAAGGTAAATATGCGAAGAAAATTCCATAATCAAACTAATCAAATCCTCAGCAGTGGAGGAAAAAGCCTCTGATAGCTGGTGGAGTTATGTTCCAATTGTTGGCAGATACATGGACATAAAACCAACTCAAGCTGAGCATAACGACATATATAATGACTTTCCGAAAGTCATGATAATTGTGAACTTGATAATCAACATTTTACTGATCGTACCAAATCCGCAACGGGTGAGTATATACGCCATATGTGCTGATCCAACTATAAACTAATCAAATTCTTCCTTTAGTTCCCATATTATGTGAAAGTTGTGGCCTTTGTTATCGTATGGAATTGCTTCGTTTTTCAGCGAGTTCTCGCTTTTCAAATGATGCTCATGTATTCGGTGTGGCTCAACGAGATTGTGACCAATATAGATTATATTATCATAGCTAGCCTTATATGTATGGACGGCCTGCACTTATTGTTGATGCATAATGTGATTAAGCTGCCTCGTAGCTATTTCGATGGGATCGAGGAAAGCAGCGCGATGGAAGAGCGCCCAAGAGCTGAAGTAGCGCCAATTGATGGTATGGGCGATGGTCCGCCACGTTGAATTATTGTTAGTTAACTGGGTCACAATGCCCACACACACATACACACACACACACATTTACACACACACAAATCAGTCACAGGCTTAGCTTATAACCTTGTATACACAGCCACTACACTGAGCAAAAAAGGCTGATCTTCGAATTGCAAATAAAACATCTTCATTTTATACAATTATGCTCTCAAGCACACACACTCATATACGCTAATAAATATATTTCTGAATAAAAATGTGCGAGTAAATCACAACATTTTGTTTATTTATTCCCCCAATTGGTCTAAATATTAGAATAATTGTTCTTTCTGAAAATTACTTAATAAAAAGCGGCAATAACCCAAATTTTGTCAATACATTTCCTCATTCTATACCTTCTTTTCATTTGGGACGTGTTTTTTCTGAGTGTACGCACTACAACTACAAGTTTTGGTATTTTTGGCTCAACTAATAAATATGCCAAAAATACCAAAACACATACACACACTGACACATACATATACATGCAGCAACATATACAAATGAATCGCAGCTGCGGGCCTGAAGCTTCAGAATAAAACCATTAAATATTTGCGGTTAAACGCACCAAAAACAAACCGCAAAAGTAAATCATATCCAAAGTAGACATCGGACATGGCCAAGAATTTGTGTGTGCTCGTTTCTGGTTCGTTTTTTCTTCGTACGCAAAAATATTAGATTAGAAATTAGGATAACCATGGACAGGCGAGGGGGCAGAGTCGGTTCTGGCCGGCCGGCCGGCAGGCAGCAGACCATAGCGCCATTTACTTGATTGGGGATGGGCTCGGGCCTTTGGGGCAGAAAGCAAAGGGCAAGGCCCTGCCAAAACTGGTCCAAATGGTCCATGGTGAAACATAAATCATTGAAACTGACAGTTCGCCATTTTACCGAATTTGTATATACGAGTAGCAAAGGTTTCCCATATACTATACATGTACATGGGAGCGTATGGGCAATTTGCGTAAGATTTTCTTGCTTTTCTTGAAGATGTTGCGAAATGAAATAAAAAAACTATTGCAGTATGATGACCAATAACCGAAAATATATATATACGGCATTTGTAACTAGCCATTAAACAGTTTAACCAACGGATCCTCAGTCAGCCAGAAAGTTTTCTCTATCCCCATTGCCTGCTCCACAAAAACCAAGCCACATAAATCATTTTGGAATTGAATGTGGACAACCCTGACTGACATTCGCACACATTGTCCAAGTGTTTGAAAGCCGGTTTTGGGTTTGGGGTCCATCCCAGTGACACACCGGTCCAGAATGCGAGAAGTTTTGGACTGAGCCCAGAATTGATGGGTGCATATGGTTGGAGAGGTGCTATTCAACTGGGTCACGGGTGCGCGCAGTTATATTAAGGAAATTTGGCTGTAAGGACGAGATATTTTGTTGATGTGGATAGATTGAGAACTACCGATAGTGTCACCACGATAGTTTCAGACAATATTGACACGATAGCATCAACGAAATTTGGTTGCTTGAAAGCTTAGAAAGGTAATTCTAAAGATAAGTCTCCCCATATAAAGACTACATCAAAATGACGGATTGTGGTCTAAACCGACGCGCCTGAATACTAGAAATCAAATTTCAGCGGCGGTGCTAGTAGTATAATAAATTACAGATATAATAAAATAATAAGAAAAAAGCCGTGTTCGATATACAAAAATCGAAAAAAAGACTCGATTGTTCTGGGTAATCGGTCAACTATCGCAATATTTATGTGATAGTTTTAGTTTGCAAATATATATCGATATTAAACATATATTTAGATACATATCTTACATAAAATATAACTTAGTTCAATTGTGAGCGTCGGACTATCAAACAGTCTGGCAACTCACGCTATTTACAACACTTAATAGTAAAAATATTGCGATAGTTGAAAAATTGCCCCCAACTATCGAGTGTCTTTCTCGATATTTGTGTATCGAACTAGGTATTTGCATTTACTTGATAATTTCGACAATCGAATCCTTAAAATTTTCCGCGTTTGTTAAGACCAAAGCCAAGATTCTCAGTACTTTCTTAATGTGCGGAACCTAAAACCGAGAATTACCGATTTACCATATCAACAACTCTAGCTGAAATATTTGCTGATATATATCGATACATATGTATGTGTAATATCACATCCCTAAGTCAGCTTTTCCAGTCAAGTTGGCAGCGCCCAAGTTTTAATGCCACAAGTGCTGTGACCAAATTCCCAAGTTTTTATTATAAGTCAATAATTCTGAACAAAATGTTGCTGTTGAAGTCGCTGAGGAACTTGAGGCTGCCACGTTCCGTGCTCCTCGTACGCTTTAACAGCTCCGTGGCAAGTTCAGCCAGCTGCAAGTACGACTACGATTTGGTGGTGCTGGGCGGTGGCTCCGGCGGATTGGCCTGTGCCAAAGAGGCCGTGGAGTATGGTGCACGCGTGCTCTGCTTTGACTATGTGAAGCCCTCGCCCGTGGGCACCAAGTGGGGGGTGGGCGGCACCTGTGTGAATGTGGGCTGCATACCCAAGAAGCTGATGCATCAGGCCTCGCTATTGGGCGAGGCTGTGCACGAGGCCGTTGCCTATGGCTGGAATGTCAATGATCGGGACATCAAGCCCGACTGGCAAAAGCTGGTCAAGTCCGTGCAGAATCATATCAAATCTGTCAATTGGGTGACGCGCGTGGACTTGCGAGACAAGAAAGTGGAGTATGTCAACTCCATGGGCGCGTTTGTGAATGCCCACACCATCGAGTACAAGACCAAGCAGGGCGAGGTCAAGCAGCTGACCGCCAAGTACGTGGTGGTTGCTGTTGGCGGACGTCCACGGTATCCCGCCATACCAGGGGCCACACAGCTCGGCATCACCAGCGATGACATCTTCAGCTACGAGAAGGAGCCGGGCCGCACCCTGGTCGTTGGCGCTGGCTACGTGGGCCTGGAGTGTGCCTGTTTTCTCAAGGGTCTTGGCTACGATCCCACCGTCATGGTGCGCTCTATTGTGCTGCGTGGCTTTGATCGCCAGATGTCCGAGCTGCTGGCTGCCATGATGACGGAGCGTGGCATTTGCTTTCTCAGCACCACTATACCCACTGCGGTGGAACGTCTACCGAATGGTAGACTGCTCGTTAAGTACAACAATACGGATACTAAGACAGAAGGCAGCGATGTCTTCGACACCGTACTCTGGGCCATTGGACGAAAAGGTCTCATCGAGGACCTCAATCTCGGTGCAGCTGGTGTCAAGACGAATACCGATAAGATCGTTGTCGACCACACCGAGGCCACTAATGTGCCGCACATCTTTGCCGTGGGTGATATCGTCCATGGCCGACCCGAGCTCACGCCTGTGGCCATTCTATCAGGACGATTGCTGGCCCGACGTCTCTTTGCAGGCTCCGAACAGCTGATGGATTACACTGATGTGGCCACCACCGTGTTTACGCCCTTGGAATACTCTTGTGTTGGCATGTCCGAGGAGACGGCCATTGAGAAGCTTGGCGCTGAAAATGTCGAAGTGTTTCACGGTTATTACAAGCCCACAGAGTTCTTTATACCACAGAAGAGCGTGCGACACTGTTACCTAAAGGCAGTGGCTGAGGTATCCGGGGATCAGAAGATACTGGGCTTACACTATATGGGCCCCGTGGCTGGAGAGGTCATTCAGGGCTTTGCTGCTGCCCTGAAGTCGGGTCTCACCGTTAAGACCTTACTGAACACTGTTGGTATTCATCCCACAACAGCAGAGGAGTTTACCAGACTGTCAATAACAAAGCGTTCTGGCCTTGATCCGACGCCAGCCTCATGCTGTAGTTAAATCTTTCGATTACAAGTCGAAATGTGAAAATAAAGCCTATTTTATAAGACTACTAGCTGGGCCTTGTTTGTCGAAGTATTTGGATTTAAGTGCATTATGTTGAACTTGAACTTTCCCTCCCATGAAGGTTGATTTTCCAAAATATTTCAGCCACATGCCTAATGATTTGCTGTGTAGTCTTGTGACAATGACTTTGAACCCAATCTAAGTAAGCAAATAATTCACTTATTTGACTTTGACCCACATTTGCGTGTAGATTTTCCAAATTCGGTAAGCACTCCTTTAAAATATGATTGATGAGGTTGGAAGAATACCACTAAAATCCAGAAAATAGCGGAAGGGTAGGAATTTCTTCTGCACTTTCACGTTTTTCACCAACTTCCACATAAATTATTAGCCAAAATATTACATATAATTGCGATATAAATTAAAGATTTCTCGCTTCTACTGTTTGGGCTGCCCGTGTCACTCAGTCAGGTTATAGTTTTGTACACATAAATTCACTTCAAAGGACACTTGACGGTCATAGGGCCGACATTTCCCAGGTGGCACATTACACATGCTGGTCAGCTCAAAGTGCGGCACCCAAAGGTACCATCCGCACTCCCTATGACTGCCAAAGTAATGGACTCATGTTATCTGCAATGTCTTTGGAGTGGCACACATAAATGGCAATTTGGCACAAAACGATGACTAATTGTTTGGCACTTGACTAAAAATTCTTGGTTTCTTGCCGCATAAGGTTGCAACATTCTCATGCGAAACATTTGCTGGGAAAAAAGCGAAACACGCGCTTTGCTGATTTGACGTTTTAATATAAATGACAACGAGCAAGTCGACGCTGTGTGGCCATTTTTGACATATGAAGCTGTAATTTATGAAGTTCCAGCTAAAAAAAATAACAAATAAGAAAGAAAAGTGCAAGAAAAGTTTTCGTATTCGCACAAGTTTCACACACAGTTTTCTTTAGCAGGCGGCTTTCGTTTCCGCTCATTGTACCGAGTATCTCTGACCCACAATCAGAAGCGTGCAATCTCACGGCTGGCGCCGCAAAGTATGCTATGTTTTTCTCTATGCCTGCCAGCAACACACACACACAAAGACACACACAGAGGCACCACAACAACAACGACAGCTACTGTTGTGGGAGTTGTGCAGGCAACAAAAATATAAGAAAAAATTTTGATTAATGTTTACTTCCGATTTGCATAAATCTTGCTTTAGCATTTTGGGCAATTTTAGTTGCACGTTTTTGCCGCTCGCCCAGTTTTGTGCCGCTTTGTTATAAATTATTTTTTTATTGGTCCGGTTTGGGGGAAGTTGGGGAGCGTAGTCTGGGTAGCGTATGCTCCACGGGTTAAACTGTTTGCCTGTAGCCCCACGTTATTTATACGTTTGTTTGTAATGGCCAGGAAATGGCAAACAAAGCGCAGCAGCTGAAAAAAATAAAAATAAAAGGTAAACTGGCTAACTGGGATTCAGGTCAAGGCACTTCGCCGCTGCAATGGCTCAAACTCTTTTGCAATTTAACAATTTCGCAATGCAATCGTGGTCCATAACTCTTCGATTAGCTTTGCCAACTCATTTAACAAATGGTCTGGCTGACAGTAAGAAAATATAACAAATTTACCAAAGAATGCGAAAAACTGCTCTTAGTTTTCATTGCAACACCTTACAATCATAAATTGTGACCACGCCCACGCCCACCACCGCCCCGACACCCTACACCCGCCAGAGGTCGTGCAATGAGTGCGCAGTAAAACTTTTGCCCCCAAAAACTTTCCCAGTAAGTTAAAGCACCCGCGGGTAATTCGATAAAGCGTAAAATTTTGCACTTAAACTATTTTCTTTCTGGCATTTGGAAATTGCATTGTAGTTGCATTTATGTTGTTGTTCTTGCTGGGCACCAACTGTTGTCAGTTGACCTGTGTAAGAGGTTTGGAATTACAATACAATGCAGTTGGAAATTCGTGGCTAGCATCTGAAAACTTGAACTGATTGCTAGCTTGCCACTGACTGAGAGTATTGAGTAATTTCTCACTTTGAAGCGGACAACCCGCTTACCAAAGGTTCAGAAAAAAATCAATTTGAAGAATTTGTACAAGATACTTATTCTAAAAATAATTCCCACGAGCGAGCTAATGGAATTCATGGTCAATCGGCAAAGAAGCGTCAATAAATAAGCATAATTCTAACCACCAAAATACGATCAAATAGTGAATTTATAGAAAATCACAATATTGAGGTGTTAAACACTTTACAAATCAACATTTTCTGAATCTTTGGCAGGACATTTGACCAAAAAATTAGCTTCCTCAGAACATGTTTTGAATGGCATTGTATATGATGTCCGCAATCGATTAAAAGTGAAATAAATTATTTTAAAATTTCATTTTCTTATCAATTTTCGAAAAATTAAAATAAAATACTTTGTATTTATTTAATTTTTTATTGAAGTCATTCAATTGTGAGAATCGATAGGTCGAATAGAAAAATACTGACCGGAATAAAAATCACAAGATGTATTTTGTCGAGAGATTGACAACATTGCACCCAATGAAGTAAAATCACACACCTCTTCATTATCATATTAATTTATTTTCTTTTCGTTAAGCTTCGTTGCGTGCCCTTTGACAATAAGTGTGACCATGCTATTCTATCCTATAAATCCATATGGAACATAGCTGGCTGCACCATTCGCACACATCAGGCTCTCTCTTAGTTTTATATAAATGTATGTTTAATATTAATGTCGTGTCATACCGGGTTTGTGATATCATTCAAATTTGGAATACCAAGTTCATTTAGAGTACAACACATGATCAAAAACACATTCCGTATTGAAATCGGTTTGGCATTGACAAAGTTTTGGTAGTTAGAGCTTCTTTGGTGTTCACGGATATCGTTAGCCAGGTTTATAAAACTCTCCCAGATGTGAAACATTGATTCAAAGCGTGTTCCGTACAGCTGCAAATATTTGTGTGATTTGCAGACATGATTAAAATACGAATTATCTCTCAACAATTCACCATTTCATCTCACTTTTGTGAACACCTTGTAACACAATATTCTCCTTTTGTGCCATTATTAATCTCAACCAATTGAAATTGACATCGTCTATGATAAACACATAATTATTATAATTATTTATATTCTTATGAGACAGAGGAATACTGAAAGTCATTTCTATTGTGGTTTATCTTTCAGTTCATGAAGTGAGGCCGAATTGAGTAATTCAATTAACATTTTTGTCAATTAAACCATTAGTTAATGTCAAGGCTAGTTATCCCAGCAATCCTGAAGTGGCTGTCAGTTAAATGAGATTATCTTTCTGGAAATGCTTGTCTCGTCACTTAAAACATGCCAAATATTACCAAAAGTATCCTCTTGAATTGCAAGCAATACTCATATGCTCAACATCAGCTGTAAATGCAATTAAATAATTACAATTAGCAATAGACGGCAATGAAGGCATTTGTTGTTGCTGGCACACTCAGTCAAAAGGGATGGCATAACAAGAAATTGCATAAATACGTCAAATAATCAACACATTATCAACTTTTGTTTAATTACACATGCTGTCGAGATCCAGATGCAGTTACAGATGCAGATTCAGATGCAGATACATACATATAGCTGCTGATACATACATAAGTAAAGCAAATACATTGGAACAGGCAAAAACTCAGACACAGACAGGACTCCTCCACCCAGGCAGGAGCTGAGTTGCGGCGTAATTTGCCAAATGGAAATGAATATATTTAATAACTAAACTAAATAGGAAGCTGTTATTGTTGTTGTGATTGCCAGAGCTTCTGGCTCTGTGTGCGTGTCTAAAGGATATTTGTTTATTTGCATGGAAATTCGAAATTAAACTATTGAATCATTGAATGGCTATTGTCTGCACAATGTGTGGAACGTGTTGTCCAGTCCAGGGACTAAACTCTCATCCAAGCCCAAGTCTGAAGCCAAGTCCGAGTCCAAGTCCTCGGCAAACAAATCAAGCGCTGATTGCAAATTTAATGGGATTTAAAAATTCCAAATTGCTAAACAAGACTTAAGCTCATGCACAGTTTGTGCAGACTGTTAGGTGTATACGGGTGTGTGCGTGTGTGTGTGTGTGTGTGTGTGTGTGGGTGTAGATGCCACGCCCTTCGCCCAGTGCTCTCAAGCTCGTAATGTGCGCCAGCCGTGTAACCACAAGCTGATGTGGCTGCGTGCCTAAAGTGGAATTGTTTGTAATGCGCTGATGACGAGGACAACTACAACGACAACAAATGGAGGTGCTCGGAAGTGGGAAGTGGGTGGTAGGGAGTGGTAAGTGGGCAGGAGCAGTCACAAGTGCCCGCAATGAGGATTAATTTAAATGAGATTTTTAATTTACTTTAGCCGAGTTGTCTATTGACTTGAAACGAATAGTAAAGCATTTGGTTGCATTCATTTCAGCACTAAGTGTCGAATTTAAAAATAATTCAAATAAACCGCATGTTAGCCAAGATTAACGGACTTGTTCTAGTTTACAATGTTGACGCAAGCTAATGGCATTCTGTCTAGGTGGCAACACTGGAACTCGCATGAGTGTTGGTTAACGAACGAAGATAGACTTGGTACTAGATTTATCGCAGCAATTGTGTACAAAGTTGAGGATTGAGTTATTAGACAGATAATTAAACTTATAACAATCGAAAAATCTTACAATAAGATTCGGAATACCATTAGGCAATTCATGATAAAGGCTACAGGATAATCATACACTAGTAAGTTTAGATTTTTGCCGGGAGTTTTGAAAATTACTCCCGCGAACGAAAAACTGTTGAATGCAACTTGAAAAATCTACTTCCTTCCGACAGCACGGACGGGAAATGGGCATATGTATGAGAGAAGGTTTCTGTTAGGTCGGTATTTAAGTTCTTTATACCCTATCCAAAAAATCAAAAGGCACGGACTTATTTCTTACTTTCTAATCCTTGCAACAACAATGTGCCACAGCGAAGTGTAAGTAAGTAAGTATTTTATCAATTTTGCTTTTTAAAAAAGTGTTCTTTCACTTGATTTAGGCCAATTTTAAACAGCAAACAATCTTGTTTTGATCAATTGGTATATTGTTCACCTCTCACCCATCGTCCTCTCCATCAATTTAAAACGTAACGAATAAACCCTCATCTAAATACAGTAAAGTTAATAAAGTTTTCAATTGTCAGTCTCTTAAATACTTTCAAGCTGGTTTCGACTGAAGGAGTGACTAAATACAGAATGTTTTAAGCTAAGTTTTATAAGTGGCTTAAATATTTTGGTCACTCCTTGACTATGCATATGAAAATTAAATACACTTTGAGTGAGCAACCCTCAGACTTTTCAAATTTTATAAGATTTTCTTTTAATCAACATTATCGAATTAAAGCCGCTTGACAAAAGTTGCCAGAAACTTGCACATGCCACATCATTTTGAAGACTTTGCCATGAAGTGTGCATTTTTATTGTTGACTGCAGTGGATTCTCCTGCTCCCACACTACCTCTCACCCTCTGGGAGTGTTTAAATATGTGTGTCGTAATTTAATTTCATAAAAGCAATTGTATTCCTGCCATGTGGCGACTAAGTTCGCCGGGGACTGGCGGCACACACCGAAATCCTCGACAAAGTTCGCCTCGCACTCGCCGGAATGACAAAATGACGTTGCCAGCAACTCCGAGCCAAGCTGAACTGGGCTGAGTGCTGAGTGAGAGTGTGTGGCATATTTATTTTATTTTTTAATGCCAACACCGAGAGCCAACGCAGACGACAAGCATTTTCATTGTCTTGTTTGCCAACGGCGGCTTCGACGGCGACTGCGACGGCGACTGAGACGGAGAGTCGCATATTTGACATTGGACTTGTGTGCTCTGATAGCGTGCCAGCCAAAACATCACAATGGTTGGCAACACTGGCATGCCGGCCGACCAGCACACACTCACACACACACGCAAACACACACAGACAGAACACATAATTGTGCATGTTTACTTTGTGTGTGCGTTGATTTTTTATATACTCTGTTCACAACGGGCGCCAAGAGTATGCTGGTTCTGTGAAGTGTGCCAAAGCCACAAAGTCATTTTATAGCTGCAAATATACATACTAAATTTGCAGCTATAATCTGACTTTGTGTCCCCGCCCACTCTCATCCCCGCAAAACAGCTAACACATATCTTGTTTTCTTCCAATTTGTCAATGTGATATTTATTTTATTACAATATCAGGAGTAGAGTATACCGCTGTCGGTTACTGCCTTACTACTGACGCTGACAACGCGACGTATGTGCAACGTGTGGCAAGCACAATGAAAGCAGCTGCCTCACACACTCGCGTCATATCATTTATGCACAAACGTTGCCAACTCTGCTTACAAATGCAACAAAGTCGCCGGCTGCCATTTTATTTGTCTGCCCCGCTCAGTTTTTATATTGGGGCCGGCTCCAAGGCAGCGGCAGCGGGCAGAGACTTGCCTGTTAGCGAGCTCAGCCTAACCACAAAGAGGAATTTACTCACAGAAGCACACACATGTGCCCAATGCTATTCTAAAAACAAAGGGCAAAAGAAAGGCGCGTTTTAAGCATTCTCAAATTAAATTAAAATTGCAGTCAACGGTTGAAAACGGCAGCTGAAACTCCAAAGATAGCGCTCAAAACTGCCAAAAGATATATATATAAAAAAACCACCGCCGCCGCCACAATGCGCTCGCATTGAAGTTGGGGCAAAGAAAAGCCGCCTTTGAAGTTGCCAGCTGCTTGGGCACTTAAAGTTCCCTTGATGGAAAGCAACTGCAAGGCTCAGTTGCCATTCAAGGATGCGTGAGAGCAAGGCTCTCGGCCGCAGCAAGAGCTGCTTATACAGCAGATGACAGTTGCAAAGCAGCCTTCAAATAGTTAAGCAAAGAAAAAACTACTCATGGGTTGATGCAAGGCTGAAGGAGGAAATCAGTGTGTGTATGCATTTTAATCACACTGTGCTACTTTTCGCATTATTTCAATGCAGAAAATTCACTTAAAAGTGGCTCAAAAATAATTAAAATGTTATGCAGACTTCTGAGTTGCTTAAGCGATATGACCAAGAGTTAAGTTAGGTCAAATGAAAAGAATATAAAATCATACAAAAGGCGCATCTCATACAATAGAAATGCTCTATTGGGGTACCTAGTTCAGGTACCCACAAGTTGCTGGTTGAGCACTTATTTATATGTCTTTTTATTCTTTGGTCAAGTTTATGAGATGGATACTACGTTTCTCGATTATGTGTGTTTTAGCGACGTATAAGTTTTGTAAATGAAATATTTAACAGGCTTGACGTCATGAATTAAGGGTGAATTAGAAAGATTGATATGAAAAGTATTGGCTGGTCATATAGCGCTATTTCGGATGCTACCAATCATCCTCATTAGTGACCTTATTGCTAGAATTTTTGTCCAAACTTGTCTGTATATGAGTGGTAGTCGGCTAGATTCGAACCCGAGTGCTCCCGTCCGTAAGGCGGATGCCTTAACCTCTGACCCACTTGGTGTCCGATCCCGGCTTGAACTAATTAGTGTCATCAACAGGTCCATTTGAAATTCTAAGTGCGCACCATAGCTTAATCCCTATATCTAAGTTTCTAACCCACCAGTTGAATTATAATAAAAACGACATTTATTTAGTTGAAAGTAACCATTTAGACGGTAAAACTCCTGTTTTGAAGGAATGATTTGGTTGCAATTGTCCATCAATAATTTGTAGTCAATCCCAATTTCGTTTATTGTTATTCACGGTAGCTGCATCGGAAAAACTAATCATTGCAGTGTTGCCACCTTGCAAAGCATTTAATGATTAAAAACATATGGCAGCATCGAACAAAAATCAAAGTCTGGCCACTATTTTGACGAGGCCTGCCAATACCTATCTGAGGTGTTGCCACTATTATACCTAATTATGACAAAACTAAACACAATTTATCTGCAATCTAAACTTAACGACTTTCTATTGTGAACTTTTCAACAAAAAATATATATATATATATTTTTATTGATAAGAAGAAAGCTGTCAAAAAATGTGGTTTAGAAATTGGAATTTAAGTAGTAGGGAGTATTTGTATTCTAGTATTCTAGCGAGCAAATGTCCTTAAATCGCATTTACATGTTGTTATGAGCAAGTCTCAGCTGCTTTGTAATATGTGTTCTTAAGCTGGCATGGGTGGGAGGGTGGTGGTACACAAGATTTAAGTTCCCGTGCCCCTGTAAGCATGCAACATTTGAATGTGACGCATGTACAATGCACCCCCACGCACACATACATACAAAGAAAGACACAAGAGTCACACGCACAAATAAACAAGATGAACACGAAGGGAGGCAAATCACATTGTTGTTTAGCAACAATAACAATAACAATAACAATACAACAACAAGGAAAAAAACGCATGTGTACAAAGTCATAATCAGCGCCAACAAAAGGCAGCAACAGCATTGTCGGAGAGAAGGGGTCGGGCTTAGACCCTGTCAGACATCCATCTCGCTGTAGAGCATCCAAAAGTAAGCGACAAGTCAACCAAAATGGCGCCTCAAAGCAAAGCTTGCATAAAAAATGTTGACAGACAGACAGACAGACTGACGCGTCTGATGTGCTGTGATGGCCGCCAGGTGGCGCCACATTGATGATTATGTGTGTTGATCAATGTAAAACATTTCCCATATTGGCATCCAAATGGCATTAAACATCATTAAGACCCGCATCATTATGGCCAGCTGCTGATCATTATCAAATGGAATTGCAGCACTTATTGTTTTTGTTGTTGTTCCCATTGTTGCTGTTGTTGTTGTTGCTCTATTTGGCTTTTGTTCAGTTTTGTTGTGTTTGCCCCGCCTTGTTGTTGTTGTTGTTGTTGCGAAGTCAACGTTTTGTAGTTTTTCCATGCGGAAAATTGTCATTGTTGGTTGCGTTATTAATTAATTTGCTGCGGCTGTGACTCTGAGACTGTGTATGTGGGTGCAATGTCTGTGCATCTGTGTGTGTGTGTGTGTAATCTTTGTATCTGCTGCTGTTTGGCCTGCGCGCCAGTCTGGGTAATAAAATATTCGCACATGACTGAAATTGAATAGTTTGCTGCAGTTCTGCACAATTTGCAATTGCCATGGAATCATTCATTTAATTATGCACATACATTGCAAAAACAGACAGTTGAAGGGGCGCAGCAATGCGGCGAAAATCTTTACTTAATATCACTTTACTTATGAAAGCCTTTTTAGAATTATTTTGTTGCCGCTCAAAAGCTTTAAGCGCCGTTCAAGCAACATTGTTGCAGGGGTTCCCAAACTTCAATACATATGGAAGACAAAACTAACACACCTAAAACAAAAATTTTTTTTTAATTTTATCATGTGCACCGTAAAAAATAGTACATACATTTTCTATTATTTGTTTGCTAATAATGGCATTGATATTTGGCATTGTTTTCCAAAAAAAAAAACCGTGTCCAAAGATCGAATTTTTTACCATCACTATTTTACTACAAGTATTTTTGATTGGCAAATAATGAATGATGTTATGCAGAAAAATATTGTGCCCAGCATTCAATTAAATAGCGCTTTTTTCAAGTGCAGGCTTCATCAAAAGGCAACAAGAAAATTACATTAAAATTCAGTAGTGTGATAACAAATATACGAAAGTGTTGTTGCTTTTCTTATAAGTCAAGACTGGGACTAGAGATAATAAGGGGAACACACAAGAAAATTACATTGAAATTCAGTAGTGTGATAACAAATATACGAAAGTGTTGTTGCTTTTCTTATAAATCAAGACTGGGACTAAAGATAATAAGGGTAACACACAAGATATGTTTTGTATTATACATTGCCTTATGAAATGAGTCGTGAATGTAGACACGAATTGCTCGCCTACACTCTAAAAAAGTAGTATTAGTTTTATGTGTGTATGAGTATTTAACTATCCAAAATAGTATTAAAATGAAATCGTATCGCTGAGAGAGATAACAATTACGGCGACATAGAGAGAGTCATTTTATCGAAAAGAATAAATATCATTTTGTGAAGCTTAAGAATTATACTGGCATATTTTGGAGTATACCCGTTTTGGTTTAATTTTTAACCAAAATGCTAAAAAATAAAGAGAATAACGTTTTACACTAAAAACATACAAGCAAGTTCTTGGGAATTTTAGAATTTAAACTTTTTTTAGAGTGTATGCCTAAGAGCACCAAGCGTACAGAGATGGGCACTCCTGTTTCACATTCTCTTCCCTATTGATAATTTTGTTCAATATCTAAATAGTTTTAATACATTGTACTTTACTTTACCTTCATTCATTTAAACTTTACTATCTTATACCAAAAATGTTATTCGCAAACATTTTCTGATTTTATTTAATTCATTTAAGGTTTTAAATTCTATTTCAGCAACGTATTTCAACAACAACATTTTAACTAATGTGCGGCTTATAAAAAGCCAAGAAGAAATTGCAAAAATCCACATTAATTATTTACTAATTTATTTAAACGAAACTTATTTTTTGAGGATACTGTCGATAGTATCGAAGTTTACAGAGTTAAAAGTTTACGTACGTTAATTGAAAGCACAGTGGAAAGTAAACTTTTATGCATTTATTTAGTTTAATTTTGTGCAAATAAATAATATAATTATTTAATGGCAAAATAAAGATATCAGGTTGCAAGTTATAAATAACAAATGACAGAAATAACTATAACTATACCAACAGTAAATATTTAAATATGCGTTGTCCAAATACCCAAAGGAAAATACAATAGATTATGGAGTGCTCTGAATACTACTAATGCTTATAATGCAACTGCAAATTGAAAGCTATTCTGTTCACTCGTATTTAACAGGTTCGCCTGTCATCCTTGCTTATCACAGTCAACAACCTATTAAGCCGGAAGCTGCCAGTGAAGACAATGATGACTGCTGTCGTGTCATCAAACATGGTCCAAACACGCACTCAACCACACGCACACACACGCACACTGGGATGCTGGGATGCTGGGTTCCTGAGGCTTGATGTTGCCACGTCTTGCTGCGGCGAACAACTTTTTGAAAAAGCCACAAAAATATCAGAGCAGTCTAAAAAGTTTGCTCGGCCCGATACCTAAATGCGTCTCGTCAGTCTCGCCCGGCAATGTATGCTATGGTTTTTTCTCTAACAAGCCTTTTGTTATATGAGACCAGAGAGAGAGAGAGAGTGAGGCACAGGCATAGGAACAGGCACAGGACCCGGCCCAGACACATGGTAAACATGTCAAATTGACAGTGTGCAGAGTGAAAGCGACGTCGGCCAAATGACAAAGGCACCAACAGTCACGCCTGCCTCCCCCTTCCCACTAGAGCTGCTAGCCCCTTACTGGCCGCTAGTCCTATCTGCTCCCAGCGTGCTTTCCTTTTTTAACCCATTTTTTCTTCGCCTCGCTTGGCTTTGGGGTGTGAATTATTAAAAGCCACAGCAGCAGCAGCAGTAGCAGGAGCAGCAGCAGCCAACGTCTAAATTAGCAGAAGCCCTGCACGAAAGGACAATCAGGATGGCAGCCGGGGCCGAGCGACAGCATTTTGCATTGTTTCACTTTCAGCGAATGTAATCATTATCATCATCATCGTCGTTATTATCATCATTATCATTATCAGCAGCATTGTCGTAGGCCGCCTTCCCGCCTTGCCCCCGCCATGCCACTGCTTTCTCCGCCCCTCCTCAGTCAGTTCACTCTGCGCTTTGGCACGTCGCCATGGACGGGTCCATGTCCTTTCGCTTGTCACTCATTCGCATAAACAGTTAATTATGCATAATATGCATTTTGCTGTCATGTTGCGCAATTTTTATACCCACCACACCATACCCCCCGCCCAGGCATGCATTTTTATTACTGCTCCTCCATCACACTTTGCTCCTCGCTCCTCGCTCCTGTGTCCCCGCCCTTTGTGTTGCTGCCGTCGCGTTAATGTTTTTAAATGCGCTCATTTGTTTGTATACATATATGGGTGCGTGTGTTTGCCAGTATGTGTGTGTGTGTGTGTGTATGTGCGTGTGTGTGTGTGTGTGTTGCTTATGCGTGGTGTGTTGTGTGTGTTCCGGGTAATTGGCAGCCGGTAATTCGATGTACGACGCAGAGCAGTCGCCGCCGCATATATGTGATTTAATTTGAATACAGCAACAGAAGGAAGAGAAAGCGAAACTGAGATAGTTTATCATAACAGGTAAATGAATGTAACGACAGTAGATAAATTTAATTAGCTATATTTCGAAACATTCACGTGGAAGTGCGACGAATTAAATCGAATGAATTCAAAGTACTTGGTACTTGTCTTTCGAATGTAAAGCTGATGTCTATCCAGGTGGCAACGCTGGCCAGGAAACGAGGTGTAGAAATAAAAGTCTTAGAAAAGGAACAAATTGAATTAGCGAAGAAAGTATTATTTGAGTCACAGAAATAATAATAATAATTTTTATATTGGGGTCATTCTGGACAGACACCTTAACTTTGCTCGGCATACACGACGTACTTACAAAGGCGGCGAAGATGTCGTGGCTGTTGTCGCTAAAAAATAAGCTTTCCCTTCAAAATAAGGTTACCATTTACAAGACTATACTTAGTGCAATTTGGAGATATGATCTTCAAGTTGATGGGGTCGCTGCCAAGACCAACGTAAACAAAATTCGAGTGGCTCAAAGCAAGATCCTCAGGAGGATATGCAATGCGCCATGGTATATGCAGAATAGGGACATCGAGTGTGACTTGGGTATACCTATGGTTGGTGACGTTTTGCAGCGACAGGACGAAAACTACAAACAAAAATTGTCATCCCATCCAAATGCGCTTGCCCAACGCCTATTGAGGTATAAAGGCAGAAGACGCCTGAAAAGGCTGCATCCACACGATCTTCCTGCCAGAAGAGTTTCTTCATTTTTTTCATTTTCATTTCATTTTGTAAATATGTAAATAGCAAAATAATGTAAATAATTAATATGTATCACTATATTCTAAGAAAGTCACTTCGCTTTATATTAATTTATAATTAGGTTAAGCTGCCACGCAGGTAGCAATATTCTAATTATAAACCAGCAGTACACATCTGAAATAAATTGGAATTTAAACAAAAATAATAATAATTTCTCAAATATATTATCTTTTTATAAATTTGTATATATTTTTATTAACCGAGTGTTTTGCTTTTTATCGTGGTAACAAGCTGTACATAAGGGGGAAAAACATAAAACTATGATCACAGGGAGAACGTGGGCTAAGGATTCGAGAAGGCAAATCCTGGAGATTAATTTTAAGAATAGATTTCCCTGTATGCTTTAATTTCCACTTTAAAAATCTTAAGCTGATGCGTTTTAGCCACCGAACAAAGGGTATGTGATTTCGCATATGAAGTCAAAATAACTGTTAAAGATTCTTGCATTTTCAAATGCATTCCAAATGGTTTTCCCTCAACTGTATTTCTAATATAGATTTTCTATGTTATTTTTGAAACCTAATGAATCGAAACGTCGAAAAATGTTTTCTACTCAAATAATAACAATGTATATACATATTATAAATATTTAATTGATTATGATGTGTGGGACTCCTGATTTCCTATTTTCTAATAGTCGATAACATAAATCGTGAAATGCCAATATTTGATGGCCAATAACATTTCATATGCCAACACGCCGTAAACTATGCAACACTTTGCACTAAAAAGCATCAAAAAACATTTAAAATTCAATTGGGCAAACGATTTGCATATGGGCAGCTGAGGAGGGGGAGGGGGCAGAGACAAGCGGAATTTTGTGCTGCTGTTAGCATAAAATTCACTTTAGCATTTCCTGCTAGCTGACTAGTTTTGCGTGGGCTGCGTTTAAACTACGCAAAGTGCTGCTGACAATTATTACATCCGCAGGACATTCACATAGACAGCACAACCACACACGCACACAACCACACATGCATACATATGCAATGCGACCGAAACGGAAGTCAAAACAGAAAAAAAAATAACATGTTAGTCATATGTGGGAACGCCAAGGCGGCTAAGGACGACAGGGACACACCCCTGCCAAAAATACAGAGAGAGAGAGAGAGAGAGAGAGAGAGAGAGAGAGAGAGAGAGCGCCAGAGAAATGGAACAAGCAAATTAAAAAGGAAAAGGAAACGCATAAAAAATGCGACGATTGAATTTAAATGCCCGGCCACTTCAGCTTAGATGACATGTCCCCGCACCCGCCCCCGCCCCCACCGCAACTTCGACTTTGACTTCCAGTTTGAATTCGAAGTCAAAGTCCATGGCCAAAATGTCAGCTGCGGGGGTGACGACGAGCACAGCCCATTTCCTTTTTGGAACTGCCTTCGACAACGCCTGCCAATGTGCATTTGAGTAAGTCATGAGTGCCAGTTGCTAAGATTTCTCTGCTCCAGGACCTGGTCGCCTGAACAGCCCAACCCCTCCCCAAAAAGGACCCATAGCATGCTAATGGGCGCTGGGCATTTGCAAAAGCCGTTCTGGTCAGTTAGATGGGCGCTGCGGCAAGTGGCAGGGAGGCGCAGGGCAAATGGCAGACGGCCCCGTCTGGCATTATAAAAATAGGTTGTTAATATGCATGACCATATGCCAAGTGGGCCGAGCAGAAAGGAGCGGAACGGAACGGAACGAATCGGAACGAATGCCAAGCTCGTCTCCTCATGCTAAGCTGCTTGGCAAGTCGAGCGCCGCTTTGTCTTTTATTGCCTTACACAGGACTAAGGACCAAGGATATGCCTTAAGACATTTTGTTAGTTTTCCAGCCTGTCTGAGCGGGGAGCTGCTCGAGATTGAATGTGAGCTTGATTGCGAGCCAGTTGGGTTGGTGTAACTTTCGGCTAGGATAACGGCCAGTTGACTGACAAAGGAACTGGTTTGAAAATGCAGTGTTGTAAAGTGCTGCGATTTGAGTATGTGTAGTAACTCAATTGATCTAATGACTTAAATGGGACCTTAAAGAAAATCAACCAAAAAGCCACTTAAATAGTTTTGATAAGCAAAAAGAATGCATCAGAGATGAGCGGAAAACTGATGTATGAAACTTGAAAAATCTACTTCCATCCGTCCGTAAGTGTAAGTCCCCAGGGAAGAGAATAGTCATAAGGTCGAATGCTTGAGAGAAGAGAGATTTTTGTTAAATCATAAGGCACGGGAGGGAAAATAATGATATTTGATTATTGCTTAATTCTTACTTTCTCATCCATTCAACCATAATATGCCGCAGCGAAGTGTTAGTGTAAGTGAAGTTAGTATCAAGTTCGCTATTGGTATTGAAATGCAAATAAAGTACGAAAAAGTGTTCAATAGTAAGATAAGAGTGAAAATCGGTAAAACCACACTTCGACTCTCAAGAAAAGCGATTAAAATATGATATGAGTGTTGAAATAAGGTAAATACAGTAATCAATAAACCAATTTCTAGTACACTATTTAAATTGAATACCTATTGTATTGAAAGGTACGTAAAATTTATGAACATTGAATTAAATTAAAACCGAAATCTTTTTATTATTTTCTGCTCTTAAATATTTATGCAGATTTAGTTAAGCTTAGACAAAGTTATTCACAGAACTCAAATAGCCACGATTGTGGTTATTCCTGGTACTTTCGGGTTCAAGTCTCGCGTCAAGTTTACGGCTGAGCGATCAACTAACCCAAGCCCAATTAGAAGTATGTCAAAGTAAACATGTGCTTGCATATTAAGTATACGCCATGGCCAAGCACTTCCACTTTCTAGCAGCCAATCAAGCAATCCCACAGCCAGCAGCAGCTCCTTTGACGCACTGCTGCCCCCTTCCTACCCCCGTACACCCTCCACCCCTCTGGCAATTCATTAAGTGTCAAAAAGTTTTGCTTTTGGTCATTTCTTTGGCGCCAACAATTTGCATACATCGAGAAGTTGCCGGGAGGGAGGCGCCTTTCACCCCATTCTGCATGCATTGAAAGCACCGAAAAACAAGCTAGCATGAAAAGCCAAAGTCAGAGACTGATGCTTGAATGGATCGCATAGAAAGTTCCACCTTGCAGCTATCGAAATGCAGGACAATGAAATCCAGTGCAACGTGTGCCGTTGCCCATTGTATGAATGACTGAAAGGACATTGAATTAAATTTATTTGAAAACGCAGTGCACAGTCTGAAACTAAACTTTTACTTTCCTCCCCACCACACCCCTCTACACACCACTATGAGAGGGTATGTGTGTGTGTGTATTTCAAAAGTAGCAGTGGAAAATTGCAGAGCTTTTTGGCTTTTTGCTTGGTCTTCTTGTTGTGTGCAGATGAATATTTGGATATTTTACGCTTCTTTCATTTGTTGTTGTCGCTGTTGCAAAATATTTTTGTGTTTGTTGTGCCAGCAAAATTAACTTTGGCAATTTTAATTAAATTTTTGGACATTTTGGTTTTAGCTACATAATAGTGTAATTTTGTACCCGGACGTTGTAAGAAATAGAAAACTACTTTGGAATTTGAGATATTAATTTGAAAGTTTGCATAGCCATGCATATGAAGAAATGTTTGACCATTAAAATACGGATTTCAGTAAATAAATAATAAGGATATAGTGGCTCATAATAAATACGAGTTCAACATTAACATGAACCCATTCAATTCGCATGTATTTCTGTATTTAAATGTCTGAAATCGCATTCCGTTTCTGTAATCAGTTCAATTCCAGCTCAAGGAAAAGTACATAATTTAATTATGTACATTGGTGGGGAAAACCTCAAGGCAATTGCCTAGGCACTTCAACTTCTCCTTTAATGCGCAATAAATATGTAAAAAAGAGAGGCAAGAAAGTAGCTCGAGAAACGGAAATAAAATAAAAAAAATATGTTGCATAATTTTGAGCTTTGTTCCGACTTAGTACCTTTCCACACACTCTCATACTCACACACACACATACACACACGCGCGCAGGCAGTCGCAAATGCAGGCAGATCCTCAGATCCTTTTGCGTCAACTTAACAGCGTAGAAAATATCCAAGGCAACAATAAGAACAATAGTTCCCCGGGGAGAGTCGCCAGCGCCGAGTGCCGAGTCCCGTTCTGGCAAAAAGGCAAATGGCGTGCACACACACACACACTCGCACATACACACACGCATGCAAATCCTTTTGCTGGCGGCAGCTGCTGCCGTTGCTGCTTTTTATTTTAACATTTTTATTTTATTTCCACGGCGCCTTTTGTAAGCATCTTTGGCCTCTGCCACGCCTTTCCAGCTCTGCTGCCAGCTTTTCAATTTTTATTTCTCGTTTTCTTCACACATACACAGACACACCCACACACACACACACACACACACATACACGCAATGTGCGAAAGGATAAATTTTTACATATTTTTCTTACCTTTAAGAATAATTTGCAAGCTGCCTGCCTTCGTCGTCCGCCCCTCAACATTTTGTTGGCTTATTTTGTTGAGCAGTTGCCGCTAACTTGAAACGGAATTCAAATGTATATTTAACTGTGTGCGTCAGTATGAGCCACTCACACCCACACACACACACATATACACATCTATATAAAGCACATTTGCGTTGGCTTTTTATTTGTTGTTGCTGCTGCTGCTGTTGCTGTTGCAAGCAGCAAACAAAAGAAGGGCGAATCGAGCAGCAAGGAGAGACAATCACTAGCCCAACATCTCATTCGTGCCCACACATGCAAACATGCACAAGGACACTCACACACACACACACACACACACACACACACATAGACAAACTAACCGCCAGCGACTTGATGATATTTTTCCCTATGCAAATCGCATGCGGTTCCTGCTCGAGTTCCTGCCCTGGTATCCTGCCTGGCACTAGGCGTGCGTATGAATACATCTTCATACTATATATGTACATATACACACACATACTCGCACATGCTTATATGCAATGTTATGTAAAGCGAATGAAGCAGACGCACAACAGTCCTATGTGTATAAATAAATATATAAATATATAAAATTGAAAAATTCCAAGAGACACCGTTCGTCGCCTGCAAGCATGCAATGTTTATTATTGAATTCAAAGCATTTACAGCAAAGGAGAAAAAACCTGCTGAAGAACTTGTAATGCTCTTTGCAGAGACAACAGAACGACCAAACTATCCATCTACTTTAAAAACTTATTGTTTGTTAAATGTTTCGAAAGTAGTATTAAATATAATTATTCTGAGAACATCATATCTGAGTGACAGGAGAAAAAAATCTCGAGTTAGGCACGTTTTGTAGCACGATGATTTCAAATCAAATTCATGATATTATTTGGCGCAGCCAACTTCACGCACAGTAAGAAGAGTAAGCATTTCACTTTTAACTCTTATTTTAAAACAAAAATGCAGCGAAAGTCCTGTATAGTGTTATTATATTTATATAATTCTGGTTGTACACCGCCACACTTCGCTGTGGTTGAATGGATGAGAGTAAGATGAAAGTAAGAAATAACCAAATATATCTAAACCACTATTTTCCCTCCCGTGGCTTATGATTTTTTTAATAGGGTATAAAGAACTTAGAAACCAATCCAACAAAATCTATTCCCGTCCGTGGAGACGGGTGGATTTTTACGCTAGATTTTTCAAGTTTCATACAACAGTTTTCAACCCGCAGGGGTAAATTATCCACAGTCCCAGGCTTTTTGGTCACAATCTAAGCTGAATTTACTTATAGTATTCGGTATTATGTTTTAAAATAGCCTACTTAGATAGAATTTTGATGCCTCATTACTTGCGTACTGTTGCTCATTTTCATAATAAATCTGTTTTCTCCCGGTCATCGGTATAGTATTAATGCGAAAAAATATGAATATAATCATAGAATCAAACTGTTTATTGTGACAAAATTTGAGCTTAATCGGTGCAGAACTTTTCGAGTTTTTAACATACCATTTTATATATATAGATATGTATATTAAAATATCGCACATTACTTATTATTTATAATACACAATTTCTGCTGACCTGAATTGTTAAAATACAATTTATTGATATGAACTTCATTAAAGGTAAAAATATAAGATATAAAATGAAAAAAAAAATACATCAAATAAAGTTGATTTATTTGAACTGTGTAAAAGCTTAAAAAACAAAAAGAACAAAATCTGTGTTAATGTTACGATTATCCGACTTATATTGCAATGCACACGCCACATGGCAAAAAATCGCACAAAACTGTTAATACCCTTCATATCTGAGGGTCTTTAGCGTACATCATCGCCTGTTCGCTAGACTGATAGATATATAAAGTGTGGAATGAGGCTTTTCAAAACAATAGATGAATATATATATGTAAATTGCATACAGAATGGGAAGGCGACTTGGGCGCAGTTAAATAACCAAATGTCTTCCTGCTGCTATATACACACAGTTGAGTACTACTCCTATGTGGATGTTGGGTCGTATGTGTAATATGATTATCATAAGGACCCCTCAGCCGCTTGCTGCATGGTTTTACGAATTTATTGTGTAAGCATTTGCAGCACAATAAGAAAGAAGCCTTTGACTCACACTGAGCTCCCACTTGGGTTTCTCTATTTTTATTTGTCTGCATTATTGATAAAATATTTGCAGGCATTTCTCGTATTTTCTTTTAATATGTAACGCAGCAGGCAACACTCACAACTCACAGCTGCATTCACTTTGTGGTCTGGCAAATGCGTTAAAAGCCTTCGTTCAACTCCTTAACGAGTGTCTGCTGAAGTTGCCCCACAAAAGCCCGCATTTGATGTGGCCACTTACGTATGTGCCATGCATTTATGCAACAAGTGAGATTATCATCAACGAGTTTATTGAAAGAATTATTTTACATGATTTAAAATTTTAAATGCTCATTGAACTGCCAATCGGTGACTTCATTTGGCTCTTATGCCCTAAAAGGGCTCAATGTATATGTTGAACTTCGAACTACACCACCTCTAGGCAGAAATTGATTACTGCTTTAAAGATGGATTTCAGACAATGAATAAGCTGATGACCAAACTAAAATAAAAGCAGAGAGCTTAATTCTAGAAAATATAAAACACACAAAATAACAATATCAAATAGGAATGAGTAAAATGACACTGTGGAACTGTAGTATATAGACATTCAAATTGAATTTGCGCCTTAAAATGATTGCCAGGATATAATTATATGGACAGAAAGAATAGAGCAAATGTCCCAATTAGAATATTAGCAGTCAGAGCATTGAACCTAGAATAAAGACTGGGAGATTTGCATTGAGAAGTTCAATATAAGACTGTGGTGCTGTATAACTAAAACAAATGTAAGAAATTACACGTGAGAGCTGAAAAATATCGATATGTATGTATCGATATATATATATATTATTTTATTTCTACACATGGGTATATAATTTGCCACGGTTCAACAGAGAAATTAAAAAATGCATAGATTAAATTGATAAAGTAAGATAAAAGGCTTCAAAACAAGTCAAGGAATCGATATTAAGCCTCAACTAAAGCCTGTTTGATAATATCGACAGTGAAAGAAACTCGAATGTAGTAAAAAATCAATATTTTATATATACAATTCTATATTTTATTGATAGATTGAGAACATACTGGTCTCTTTCTGGGAGACTGAGCCTCTCAAATCGACAAAAGCTAGACTGCTGTTAAAGCATGTCCTTGGATCTAGCTTTCGTACCAGTAAAAAGACCTCTGACAAATAGATATTAGCTTTATCATGCAAGAACTTAAACTCATGAGGGAAGTGAGTTTAAAGGGATATTCATTTAGTATACAACATATGTTAGTTTTAAGTTAGATGATTTTAATCTCTATATGACTTACCTTTGGGACAATCAATTTCATTGTACATTTAGTTGCAGCATCCGACGAGAGACCTAATACCGAACCAGAGTCTTAAAATGAAGTCTATTCTCGGTTCGGTTAAATCATTTGAAGTTATACGGCAAATTGTGCGTTAATGTTAACTTTACTATAGAACTGATATTGTATTTCTTAAGTAATTGTAATTGTAATTGTTTTGAGACTGTTAGAGCTGCAGCTGCTGCATTTGATTAGATATTGGCATTTGCGCACAATCTGTGCAATTTTCATTGTTTGACTGGGAAATTATTGAAGTTTGTTTGGAAGAGCAACTGCCACGCCCACTTGCTGGCTGGAGATTTGTTTATATGTTGAATTGCTTGGCTTATTGTTTATATGTTTATTTGTTTCTTTGACTGTTTGCCTGTTTGCTTGTTAATTTAAATTTGCGATATGTTCGCGCATGTAGTAACAACTGCTGGCGGCCATTTGGTAAAGTTTTGCCTGTTTTAGATTCAGTTTGAAGAGTTTGCCTTACTACTGTGCTTCATACTATGCCATATTTGTCCGCGAATTATCAGAGCGGCAGCTGTCGAGCCGCTGCTCAGTCAAATTTATGGCCTGCCTGCGGCTGCTTATATTATATTATTGAATGTGATGTTTATTAAGTGCGTGGACCGACAGATATTAGCAGATACATACAGATACAGATACAGACAGAGATACAGATACAGATACATATACTTAGTTACAGATTTAATGTCATGTGTGGCTTTTGATGGGAATTGCTGATTTTAGCCTTTGCCAAATGATATTTTTTATTAAATATCTCAAAGTGTTAAGCTTATTTTAATGATTTTGCCATTGTTTTTAGCTAAGGTAAGCAAATTGTGCTGTTAAATGAGCACAGCAGCTAAGAACTAATTTTTAATGAGTAAAATTAAATGTATTTCAAAAGAAATGCTATAATTCTTCTCCAATTATGCATACGTATTTTTATTTATTTTTTTTATAAATAAAAATATTTATTTGTAATCAATATTCATAGCACGAACTTTATATAGTTTAATTAATTCATTCTCAAGGCAATGATGTTCATATCCTTTATATAGGACAACAAATGCATTAACATAACGAAAAATGTTTAAAAATGTGGCAAGGATGCTGGCTAAAAAGCTTTAATATCAAAATTTACACACACTCACACAAATATTTTAAATTGGGAAACTAAAAGTATGCAAGTATGGAGGGAAAGGATTTCTAGAATCTAGTTGCGTGTGGAGTGGGGTACGCCAATGAAAATTAGATTTTCTCTTGCAGCGTTATGTTTGCCAACTTGTTACGGTTACACTCACACACACAGACATGCACAGACCCTACACACACATACACACACACACACATATACAAACACAAGCGCGCACGCACACTGATAGGAGAGGAACACTTGAAAAACATAGGACTGCTTTTGGCGCCAAATGTATTAATGTTTTTGCTACTCTCGATAGTTGCACAAGCACAAAATGTTCACTGGCCACAAGCGGCGTATACTTGATGCGGCACTACACTTTCAATTGGCCATTTGGACGGCATTTCGAAGCACATCGTTTGAAAATGTTCGCTAAACTGCAGTTAAGTTTTGGCCGCAGCAACAAAAATTAATGCAAAATTGCATACACACGACACGAGTGACGAGAATGACGACGAGGACGACGAGGACGAGGACGACGCTGACGATGGCGTAGCAGAAGAGCGGCAGTGGCTGTGGCAGTGGCAGCAACAGCAACAGCAGTGGCAGCAGCAGCAGCAGCTCATTGTTGCGCTTGCCACATTGAATGCGTTGCGTTATGGCGGCGTTAGCCTGATGCGACGATGCGACTACCGGCCGCATTTCAGCATCAGCTCCATCGTCACCGTTATACGAGCTGCCGTACAGACACACACACACACATGTATATACGCTCGGAGATGAGCAACAGTCGACGCTGACAGCGGCAGCAGCAGCGGCAGCGGCAGAGACAGCATTTCACTTCCGCATGCTCTCGTTGCGTGCTCTCCAAAAACCGAATTTCGCCAGCTGTGCGCCGCACACAATAAAAGTTATGCAAAAGCCAAAATAGCAGCGGACAGCACCTAAAAGTATGCAGCACGAACAGCAGCACACAGATACACTCGCTGTGTGTGTGTGTATGTGTGCGTGGCAGTCGCTGCCGACGCCAAACGTCGACGGCGGCCTTAGCGTCGCTGCCAGCAGCCTTTAATGAGCAACAACCTTTGTAAATCCCTTCTTGCTGTAATTTGCAGTTCACTGCTAGGGGCTTTGCAGCCACTCAAAAGCTTTCAAGTAGCTTTCTGTTAGGAACTAGGGGCTGTTTCCCCTACTGTGTTTATGGCACTGTGGGATGAAAGCTTTAAGCTGCTGCTAAAGAGCTTTCAATCAGCTCTGTTAACTAACAGTTGCTAAAACTAACATTAAAATAACTAACACGATAAAGGAAATTAAACGTTATCAGCCAATTTTTACTTTAACTTCTTGTTAGACTTTGTAGTTCAGGTAAAGCTTTTCATATTCTACTAGTTTGGTATAGCTTTTTGTAACAGCTTTTCAAATATCCGTTAATTATCTTAACTCTTTTATGTTACTTAACATTTCTAGCTTCTCCAGCCCCTGGCGGACATTCCACTGTTACTTAACATTATCTAACTACCCCTGCCGCATTAGGGGTAGCCAAAAACCTGACGAAACTTCTGCAAAGTAACAGAACTCAGAGTACAGCAGGGGTAGTAAGTAAATGAGAGAGCAGAGCCAAGCAGAGCACTGCCGACAGTCCTGCAGGATAATTGGGGTAGCAAACCGAAAGCGACTTTCAATAACATGAAGCCTGTTATGGATTTTAAGTTTAAACTGTAAACCGAGCGTTGGAATTTCAGTTAGCTACAAGTCAATTTTAACTCAAATGTCGAGTATTATAACTTTGTGAGAGAACGAACCTAAAAACAGCATAACAATATTCCCTGATTTGTTAATTTGGCAGTACTTTCATAGCCGTTTCCTACATTTAGGCGCTGTAAACGGTTTTATGGCAGCCAATGCTTTCCGGCTTTTATGGCTCAGCTTTTCCGCAACGAAAGAGCAAAGCTTTGGTATGAGTTGATTGCAAACTATCAAAGGAAAAACAGAGTTTATAACAAAATTTCCACTATAAACGCCACTATAAATGGACTGCTGAGATTCTACTTTTTCGAATAGCGTTCTATTAATAACATACTTCTAGTACAAGGTTGAAGGAAGACCCACCTTGAGTGTGCTTCCAATTTGCTCACCTGATCCTACAAAACTCATCATTAGGTCAAATTTTACTCGTTTTCTCCCCCATTTCAGAGTTTTCTGCGTGCTTAGCACTTTTTTGCTCGACTTACTCAATTGTTGCCTTAATTTTGCAGCAGTGCTCGCCAATTTTATGATATTCATGAGTCTTCATGTGGGTGTATGTGTGTGTTGGTGTGTGGGTGTGCATCACGTATAAATATTTTACGACGTCCTTCAGTCATTTACTTTTATTGCAATATTTGCTCACTCAACGTTTATGATGATCATTTTAAGCCAGTTTTATGGCCAGCTGCTGTGCGAATTGCATGAATCACAGACTTGCTACTCGCAGCGGCATTCATGTGAGTGCCCGTGCCCCAAGTGCCCCAAGTGCCCTTAGGTGTTTCTGTCTGTCTCTCAGTCTTCTCCACCCTCTCTCTCTCTCTCTCATAGTCTGTGTGCCGTTCTCTGTCTCAGTCTGGCTTCATACAGCCCGCAATGTTGCTAAATATTTGGCTACCTTTTGGCCACTTTGCTGCTTTTTATATAAATGGCAGCTCATTAAATTTGCTGGCACCGTTTCCGGCTAAAGTAGGGCTCGTAAATTGGTCAGGTGTACGGCCCCCTTGCCGGCTGTTAATACTGTTGCATACTTTCGCACACATTTCTAGCACAAAATTCTAATTTGGTCAACAACTTGTCACATCATTTGAGCTGCCAGCCACGTAATGAGCTGCAGCTCAACCGGAGCCAACTTTAACTGGGCAACACGATTTGAACTCCAACTCTAACTCCACGTGGCATTCGCACGTGCCGGCAAAACGGCTAGAAACTATGTCAACTGCAACTTAAACGTGGGCAGGCATTGCCTGAAAACTATGCTAAAGTTGATGCCACTTTTTTGGGCTGAGCACTTAAAGGACACGCTCGATTGCTTTACGGCCTGTCCTGAACTTTGGCTGTGATGCTCTCAATATTTCAGCAGATTTCGAGTGCAGCCGGGCTGAACAAAAAGTGCACTTCATTTGATTTAAATTGATACGATGTCAGTTTGAATTTCATTTGGGAAATGGCATGGCTAAAAATTTGCCAACCGCCACTTGAGCGACAGGCGGTAGTGGGTAAGGCTGGACTTGGGGTTAGAGTAAGGGGTAAGGGGCAAACCAACTTATAAGTTATAATGGCCTGACCACAATTTCCCACTTGACAACGGCCAAAAGGCATGCTCAAGTGCTAGGGGTGTTTAAGAGCAAAATGTAGTCATGTGGATTGTAGTTGAGATTTTCAGCTGGAGCTCACTTTGTAGGGCCCTATACTACTCGACATTACCAAATTACAGTTGCAGTCTACACAATTTAAGCCAGACACTTGGGCGCACTTTGGCCAAAAACTCACTTGGCTTATCAATAAGCAACTATGGCTTACTTGTTTTTGCACGGATAAACTTTTACGTTGTCAGCCTTCCTGGCGGCAATTTGCCGCGCCCAAAAGGCGGCCAGCCTGTTCAGCCCAATGCAAGTTTTTTAGTCTTAAGTGCATCAAACTGTCATTTTGTTTGTGCCAATAAGTGAGTCAGTTTTTCTAAGTGCCCGTTTAAAGTAGGCGGTCGGTTGTGCTCCGTTGAACTTTGTTGATTTGGCAGGTCACACGCGACTGGGCAGCTCGATGGGTTTCTGATCAATAGAATTTAGTTTAAGTATCAGGCCTGTTCCGCTTGCCACTTTCGTTGCCATTCAACCGAAATATATAAGATGCGCTTTTACTATACTTTGTATTATATTCTGCTCCAGAAACTATGCTACATATTTTCAGGCGGATTTGATTCGCAAGTGATATTGAGAACAGGTCTGTTTAGATAATTTGGGAGCTATGCGGAGACATGCAGAGCATGTATATAACACCAACTTATTGTATCGTTTTTATTTTATATTGCTCCAAGAAGTATGCTCCTCACTTGTTGTCGGATTTGATTCGCAAGTGAGTTTGAGAACACGTCTGCTTAGATAATTTCAAACTTCAACGCTTAACAACTGCTGCAATAATCTTTAACGACTTCATCAAATGGCTAACCAAATAAAAGTCATGCACATTTCAACATTTGCAGAACCAATGGAACTCAATGAAGCGTTCGCTTGTTATTCAATTGAACATTTGCAAAAAATTAAACACAAGTCCGCAGTAAACAAACAAATGCAAAATGCGCCCTCGCAGCTGCAACCCCCCTTCCGTGCCCGGACCCTGCCCCAACCACGAGCAATCACAACAGCAACTGCAATTGCACTCCTTCCACTCCTCCCCACCGATGAAGGCACAGTCCATTGCACACACATCGACAATGACAAGTACATGGGCATAATAAAGTCTTGGAATTTATTTTTATGCGCATATAATAGAGGGCAGAGGGCAGAGTGCAGGGGCACATTCGATCCACCCACACGCCTCCCCTTAACACAGAAACCCGCCCAATCATGCAGGCCGCCCCCAAGAGACGCATTTCATCTGACAATACGGAACATTTTATGTGGCAGAAAAAACCGAAAATGAGAGCCAGGCGGAGCATTTGCAATGGCTCTACAAATACGAGTAACAACAACAGTTACAAGCCCAAAATAAACAGATGTGGGGACCCTGTCCAGGACACGGGGGAGAGGAAACCAGGACCTCGCAATGCACTGACTTTCTTCGTGTCGAATGCATTGACCGAAAGGTCCAACAAAATGTCCGCAGCGAATTTTCGAATTTTGCCAATATTTGCGTAGTCATTCGAAGATTATCCTAATTGAGAATCTCGGCGTAAAACTGGGGGGTTTTCCGGCCCTTTTAGGGTTGGCTAAGGTTGATGCCATGACAGGGCTGATAGCCGCCGATAAGACGGGGCAAATAGATAGATAGATGTCTCTGTGTGTGGAGTGGCAGGATGTGGGATGTGTGGATGTAGGCGGAAGCATGAAATTGTTGCAATCAAATGTAGAATACACCGAAAGAAATGATGGTAAGCAAAGTTTACTCAGAATTTATAGCAATATGCATACATACATCAAAGTGCTAAAGATATCAATAATAAATGAAATTATAATAAATTGATTGTAGTACTATTTATTATTTAAATACTTTTAAATCTTTCTATAAGTGCTCAAGTTCCAAGTCACGTCAACTTTTCAACACAGAAATAAAGCAATCCATTCCCGCTCCACTTTCCGACAGTCAGCACCAAATGAAGGACAAATAAAAGAAACAATGACCACTTTGCTTTGCTTTCCCCTTCATCAATAGCTCCGCTTCTGTCACAATTCATTACGGGCACAAGCTTCTAAGAGAAACATAAATAAACTTTTTGTTTTAGATTTCGTGACAAATGTACAAAATGTACAAAAATGGCAAAGCCATCAACTAACCCCCGACAAAATTATCACTAGAAACAAAATATTTACACAGGCCCAGGCACAGGACAAGTGCAGCTGGCCGGACAGGATAGGACTGGACAGGACAGGAAGCCGACTGTCGAAGCCAAAAAGGATTACTTATCGCATATTTTGACATAAGTTAAGTTCATCACTGAAATACGAGAGTCAATTGTCCAATGCCAGAATCGGTTGGGGGTTAAAACCAATGGGTAGACACAGACAGACAGACAGCGACAGAACAACAGACAGACAGACAGACAGACAGAGCGACAGGCACTCTCTCTCTCTCGTGTGATGGGTCAATTGTGATAAGCCTAACATCGGACAGGACCTTACCAGGGTCCACCCCCGATTGCTCCTTTGTTTATAGGCCTTCTACGCCTTGTTTATTTGCATTCGTTTGTTTGTATTTGCACTGAAATCGAGGCAGGGACAGGACGATGGCTTCGGTTTTGTAAAATTGGCAAAAATCTGCAGCACAATTGACAGCTTAGGGCAGCGGCTACGAGGCTCGCAAAACAATTGATGGACATTCTGGACATATGTACGTAACTTGGCTTTGATTTCTCCAACTTATTTAAAATGCGAGTGCTAATAATGCCCATATTATAGCCCCGAACAAGGGACAATGAAAAAAGGATTTAATTCCGGTTTATGTGTAGTTTTATTTGTTAGGCTTTGGGCTGCTATTGTTAAATGTACTTATGTGTGAGGCAAAATGTCCATAAAAGGGTTCCAAGTCGCTTCGAATCCTTAGCAAAATTTGCCTAACTTTTGATTGGTCATGTCAATTCGGCTGATTTAGGAGAGAGCTTAGAAATACTTGTATGTTTTACAGCACTACATACAGGCTGCATAGATACCTTTTTAATTTGAATTTAAAGTCATGCAAGCTCCTTTAAAACCTCCACTGTAAGCGCCCCCAACTATCCATGTGCGATATGTATATCTCATAGTTAGCTGTTGATACTTCGACATCTTGTATGGTGTGGGTGTACAGACGCTGACATCCTTGGACTAGCGCTGTATTCTCGGGCCATACACAAACCAAAACAAAACAGAACAGAACAGAACAGAGCAGACCAACAAAGGCAACAGCGACAGCTAACCAAGGACTCTGGGCCAGACTTTGACTTCAACTCGAAGTGAGACTCCTCTGACTACTCATCCACAGCCGCTTCTGGTTGTAAAGATATAAAATCAGACAACTGCAACAACAACCTACAAGAGCAGCCAGGACGATGTTGTCCTGGGCCGCCAGAGCTCGTTGTCTGGCTGTGCTCTGTGCCCCTGCCAGCTGCAGTGGCGATTTGTAGCGCCACAAGGATAATCACACTTTTAATCGTGATTTAAGTTTATGGCGCTGGGCGCTCGTTTAGTTTTCTTGTTACCCGATGCGTTGCCAACAAAGATTTTCAATTTTTTTTCTTCTTGCCATGGCTTCATCAGCATCGAATGAAGGGCAACGTGGAGCCAACTGCCTTGTTAACTTGCCGCTTTCATTTTTATATTTTTTAATGATTTTTATTGCATAACTGGCGGCGTGTTTTGCCCCGTCTGCCATTGTCCTGTGCGGCAATTGCACTTTGCCACATTTTATAGCTGGCAAGCTGCAGCCAACAACGGGCAGCCATCCCATGATTTGTTGATAATGTGGCAAGCAAGGAAAATTACTGAAGCTACCATAATCTGAGCATAGACATAAAGTACTGGCTGAGAAGTGGACTTAAACATTAAATCCTTAGCTAAAAATCGATGTAAGATCAGTCTGACCTTACGATCTAAGAGAATATCAACAGACTGTGGGTATATAATTAAAATCATTCCTAAGTCTGCTGAGATTCAATCAAATGAAGAAGTAAACTTGACTGCAACATGCCCGGCTTGTTCCCCACTATTTCACTCAGTTATAACAACCTGCAGCACCCACATAAATCTCAGGCACAGTTTGCCACACCTTTGCCAAATGCTCTGCCCTGTAATTTGTGCTCGGTCTCCGGCAGCTAAACAAACTCTCATTTACCACTAACCCATCCCTATTAAGGAGATTCCCCGTCTCTCATCTGTTTGCTTTTTACAAATTATGAGCGCTCACATAAATTTCACTTACTGCCGCCGCGTTGGGTGCCAAGTTTGCCAGCCTGGAGCTGAGACTGAGCTATGAGCACCTTTTTGTGCTGTAATTAGAAGGCAGCGCCAAGTTAAGGAAGGCTAGTGGCCAACTTAAGCATTGAGAGCAGCTCGCTGCAGGAGCTGGGTCGGGGATTGGCCACTTGAAATGCAAATTGTGTGCAAATTATGGCAAGCTGGCAGCCAACCAGGCAGGTGAGCAAGTTTTTTAGATTTGTTGTGCGAGCAGAGGATGAAAAAATAGCTCAAGAGAGGAAATATTACTTAAGGCTTCGCAAGTTGTGTTTTTAATTGCTTGAGTTTTAATTCAATTTGTTACTAGGAAACTAACGTCTCTAATGCATTTTAAGAGACTGTAATAATAATAAGATATCGGGAAGTAGATGCCTGTTAGCGAATTAAGTTAATACATATCCTGTACATAATGACACCAAAATTATAATTGTATCATCCATTGATATAAAGAGAGAAAGCGAGATGTGTAGAAGGCATAGCTATTTTTAGAATATCACTATCTTCTTGGATTCCAACCTTAATATCCAGGCTCTTTTTAGTTAAATATCAATTTAATATCAGTAGTTTAACTATCGGAATATTAGAGCAACAGTATATTGGCTTATACAGTGTCCATCTGTCTTTTGGTCTATCCGTATAGACTCCCAGTTGACACCCTTGAAGCTAAAGCAAGCAAACTTACTATACATCTAAATATATAAAACTCCTTAACCTGACTTAGTGGCGACTCACGGGCAGACCAAACGGTTGAGGCCACAGGTCTGCAATTTGCATTATTCTTCCTATTAATTCAAATTAATTTAAGGAATTGCTTACCGATTTTGGAAAATCTACGCCCACCCGTCGCAAAGGTTGGTAGATGGGAGTCAAAGGCAAATGGGTGAGATTATTTGCTTTGTTAGATCAGTTTCAAAGTAATGGCCATAGCCCTACACAACATATCATTAGGCATTTGGCTCAACTATTTGGGAAAGTCTACTATGTCTATTTTTGTGTGTTTCTTACGATTGGCGAAAGTAGTCAAGTTCACTATAATGCACTTTAATCTTACTATATCGCTGGGCAAGGTCGAGCTTCTGACAGTAATTATTTGTATAAATAGACCCTCAGTTTTTAAAATGTCGAGATCAAGAATGTACTACAGTTCTATTATAACGAATATCATATCATTTCATATCCATAGACCACACACCTTTCAAGAAAAGTATGTAAACAAGTATTACTGTTCAAAGTGCATAAGTAATGTCAAACTGCAATCAAAAAGTGACTAGTTTCTAAGACTTCCAATAGGAAAGCTTGATTATATTCTTTGTCGAGTCCAGTGGTTTTGAGTTCCTCTTTTATTGAGTGTTATATAAAAATATACTGCAGATATTATCAGCACGTATGAAGGTTTTGTTCACTCACCGTTATTATGAGTTAGAAATGCATTCTCTGCTTCCGACGATGATGATCCTTGTTGCTCGTTGTTGGCATTCGATGATGATGATGAGTTGGAAAAGTCATATGGATGATTCAAACTGTTGTTGCCGCCCACAGCAGCAGAGGCAGCCAGGGCTTTAAAGAGGTGTGCGGTGCGCTGTTGTTGTTGTTGTTGTGGTGTCTGCTGTTGTTGTGGGTTATAGGGATTGTTGTAGATGTTGCGTGTGTCAGTCGCTGGCTGCTGCTGCTGCTGCTGTTGCAGGCTATATTGTTGCTGCTGAAGCGTGTTATTAGCGCTCAGACCGTTCACCGTAAAATGGCGTGATTTGGCTGCAAAAAAAGGACATGAAGAGAAAGAGTTATAGCAATGGTTAACTTGCCCCTAATACTTTAAAAACGGGCTATGGCAAAAACTTTGAGGTTATATTTAGCTGTTGAAAAAAAAAGTTGTTGAAAAGTTTAAGCAAAAAAATTAAACTTTTTGCCATGTCATGACAGTTGGCAGCAGCACCCGCACCGCTAAGTTGCCACCACAACCCTCCATACGCTTAATTGCATGCATTGAAATATGCAAATGTGCCGAGTGGGGCAGCGGAGTGGGGCTGCTGCAGAGGGTGTGAGTTTATGTGAGCCTCAATTAAAGCATTTTCACTGTCATTCAAGAGGTTTGAGGTTATGTTTTTGCTTCGTTTGCTTTGCCACCTATTGTTGCTTTTCACATATGAATAATGCATGGCAATAACAATAACAACAACAAGGCAACAACAGTATGTGTGCGTGTGTGTGTGTGAGTGTAGTTACGGAAATGATGTTGACGCGGAAGCTGTAATAATGAAGCAGTAGCCGAGCAGCAAAATGTCGTCTAAAGCCGCTCGCCTCACCTCACTTCGCCTCGCCCCAAAAAGTATGCTAACCCTTTCAATTTTCCAGCTCGCCCAAAAGTTGTGCCTTTCTGCTGCTGCTGCTGATGTTGTTGTTGTTACTTTTGCATATTAATTATGCATGTTTTGTTGGTGTGAAGGCATCAACACATTGTTTGAATTTTTAGCAACAAGCAACAGTCTGAACAGTTCCCCCGCTGCCGCCATATACCCCTCCAGTGCCATCACTTGGCCATGGCACTTTTCGCTTGGCTTTTACTGGTTGCCAGCTGATGTTTTACCGCTATTCAACAACCAACTGTGTAAATATTAAGTGTGAAAGATAACGAGCTAATAACTCAGTTAATTTTCGAGTGCTATTGTGTGTGTGTTGTCTGTGTGTGTGGATGTGGTCTGTTGGTCGGTTGTTGCTTAATTTAGAGGTAAATAACTATGGTCAGAGTCTATGTCCAGGTATCAGACCACATTTATTTGTATTTTACACTTTTATTCGATTTTGGAAGAAGTTTACTTTTTTTATTCAATTCAAGATGATATAAGAGACATATTTGATTTTAAAAAGGTCCTAAAATACTGAATACCTTCATAAGTAGTATAATATCGAAAAGCCGATATTTCGATATAAATGATAATAATTTAATTCTTCCACCTGTCTTTACTGTTTGTACTGTATAAGGATATTACTCTAAAATTATCCTTTAAGGTGAAGAAAATACACTTAACGGATTACGGACTATATCGATACTATCGATAGTATCGATATTACAATATAAATGATAATAACTGAATGGCTTTTCACCGGTCTCTACTATTTGGGGAAATTACTGAAAGTTTCATTTCTTGTTAGCAATACACCCGTTATGCCAATAAAAGATTATATCAATACTATCGATAGTATAATAATGATAATAATGCAAGGGCTTTCCACCTGCCTTTAATGTTGAAGGAAATTATGGGAACATTTCATGTTCAGGTAAACAAAGCAATGGTTTACACAAAAAAAAGATTGTATGAATACTATCGATGTTTCCATAAAATCAAAATATTTCGATGTTTCTACTAAGTATATTAGGATATTACTCTAAAATGTCCTTTAGAGGACAAAAATTACCCTTTACAGATTACGGATTATACAATCAATAGTATCGATATTTCAAAAGAAATGATAGAAATGTGGTGAGGAAAGCAACCTTTATGCTTATGAAAGATTGTATCACGGCTATCGATATTATCGATATTTTAATATAAATGATAATTATACGATGGCCTAACACATTTTTGTACTATTTAAGGAAATTGCTCTAAGGTGAAAGTTTCTAGTGGAAAATGACCACTTACGGATTACTCATAAAATCGATACAGTCCATAATAGAGCAATTTCCTTAAATATCAATAGCATTGAAACAATCATTTATAGCCATATCATTACTATTGATAGTTTGGAAATTTTTTATAAATTATAATAATTTAATGTCTTTCCGTCGGTTTCTACTGTTCAAGGAAATGTCCTTTTCAGGTGAACAATGCACTCTTTATGATAATCAAATATTATAAAAATGCTACCGATAGTATCGATATTTCAATATAAATGAAAATAATTTGCTGGCCTTCCCCCTGTTTATAGTGTTTAAGGAAATTGCTCTAAAATGTCCTCAACAAGGTGAGCAAAGCACGCAACGTTCGCTGAGCAATTAGCCAGCTAAGTAATCACATTTAATTACATCAATTTAAATAACAAAAAACGAGAACGAGAACGACAATCTCAACACTTGAAATTTGTACATACATCGAGTGTATATAATTAGCTCAACATTTTCGTGGGTGGCATTAAATTGTGTTTTGTGCGTGTGAAATTAAAATGTTTTATCGCTTTATTTGAATGGCTAATGAAACCAATGGAATTTCTGTGGTCATCAATCGATTGAGTGGCCTCGATTTATTAATCGCGTGTTGACCTAAAAATACAGCGCATAATTTACATATTCAAATTTATAAATTAAGCATTAAGCATTTATTTATGAAAATCCCGCTGAATGTGCGCTTAAAAAGTTGATCAACTTTGCCACCAACTTTGGCCTGCCTGCTGTATTTTGGGATTGAGGCTTGTTAATTGTTAATTGGCAGCACTTTAAGCATCGATTGTTAATTGCCAGGCTTGATTGCATTTGCTTTTCAGTCAAAAGTTTCAAGCGCTTTCGTCTGGCAAAAGTTTGGAATAAAAAACATATACAACTATAGACGGGTACGTAGATTAATTAGCCAGGCAGGACACTGCAATACTCAGTCTAATATACATAAGTACGTTCTTCTTAGCTCCAGACTACACTCTTATCAGCCTATCTGTGGGGGCGCCCAGAAACCCATTTGCTTAGATTAAAGTATGCGCCATTTGCCCTTCAAAATGTGCCGTTGATAATTCAAAAAGAGAAAAATGTTTGCCCATTTTCATTTCCAGTCATTGCTTTGTTCTCGGACCTTTTTTTTATAAACGAGTATATGTATATTTTGCTTTTAACAAAATTTGGCAAATTTACACTTCACCAACACCAAGTTTCACCCACACAGCAACTAACAATAACAACAACATGAATTGCCAAGCATAACAATGGGCAAAAGTGTGATTCATTTTTGGTTCCGCATTCGGTGAGGGGAGTCCCAAGAAAGTCACATAAATAAGGCAACATTCAATGCAAATTGGACTATTTACGCAAATTTTATTGCCCAGCATTTTTATATTTATTTTGTTATTTTTGTTGTTGCTAGTTGGCCCTTCCGCCACATGTGGCAAAGCGCTCTGTGTCCACATCCTTGGAGCATGCTTTATTCCTTTATTTTTTTTTTTTTGCTTTTTGTTGGCGCTGCTCTGTGGAATCGTTGCCCCCAAGCGACTACTAAATCAGGCAATTTGAAAGACGCTTCCTTGACTTTCACTTCTATGTTGTTTGGGGCCTAACCCTTAGCCAACCCATTGGGGTTATTCCTGGCTCGCCTGTCGCACAAATTATGCGATTTCATGTCATTATTTTGTCGCCAAACGACGCGCGCCTCACTTGGCAATTGCCAGGACTCACATATACATGTATGTGTATACTCGCATTTGAGCCTGGTTTCCTTGGCTGTGGCCTGGACTTAAAAAGCGTTTGCTACAAAATGTGTTCTTTATTGACATTTAGACGCGCCGCCGATTTCCGCGTCGTCAACGAGTTGAATCGTGGCCTCTGGCCCTGTCATAAAGCTGGCTGCCTTTGGGGGATTTGCCAATAAATTCGTTCTAGTGAAAATTTATTGACATTGGTTTTTAAACCGCGACGCGTGTTGCCAAACGATTTTATGGCTTCTGATGTGCCGGAAATTGACTTTGAGTTTTGGGCATAACTGACCTTTAAAGATCTGAAATAGCATAACAAAGACGATAGGGAAATTGCCCATATGAAGCTGTAATCAATAGATGCTTAGTATTTTCAACTGTGCTAAAAGCGACAAGAAACAACAAAGAATGCTTTTTCGGAAGTGTTAGACGAAGAAATACTCTGCACACAAGTATGAATTGTCTAAAATCGAGTAAGAAACTTTTAAAAGGAATATATTTAGTAGTATTGTATGTTGGGGGATACTAGACAGATGCTCTATATTATCGGGTGAACACTGTTAAATATTGAAGAAATATTTCGAAACTCCCAAAGATCTGAAAATTAAAATCATTTAACATAGATGTGGGAGGCAATACTCATCATAGGGAGGAATAAGGGAATACATATATGGAAATAGTGTGACAACTGATAAAAAGTAAACATGGCGTAAAATTCAAGAACTTTGAAAGTTCAAGCAATAATAATATAAGTGGAAAGTAAAGTCCACTACTTTGAAGATTTGGAGGTCAGAGGAAAGCAAATACATATGCAAATAAATACCGAGATATAAGTAAAGTTTGTTATACATGAGATAGTATTAGTGAGCTTTTGAAAGCTCCCATTTACTTGCTTTTATATGCATTGCAAGCTCAGTCTAAGTGAAATGTGTGCATGTAAAAGCACTTTCAAACGAATTCAAAATAACGCAGTTTAATCTCTTAACAACATTTACAACGCTTCAAATTTTGAATACCAAAATTGGTGGCATATGTTGAAGAGTGTCGCCAGATACGAAAACAATATGCCCCGCAGCGCCCAACACCCACAGGAGCCACCGCGACATCAACAGAAAACAGAAGGACCAAATGAGTTACTTATCGCACAAAGAGACCGCTGAGTGCCAGGAGAGATGATGGCAGATGAGCTGCGACCAGGACACTGTCGTTGCTTATCGGCGCGTTATCGTCCTGCCGCTGTTGCATGTGCTCAGTAAACCGCGAAATGGAATCCATAGATCAAGCAAGCAGCGAGAGAGAGTGGAAAAAAAATAGAATACTGAATCAAGTTGTGCATTGATAAATTAAAAGCAGCCCAAATGTTTGCGATTGCTTTGACATGTTTGACAACAATGGAACGCGGGCAGGGGTTGCGGGTTGTGAGCCGTGGGCCGTGGAAAGCGAACTTAAGCCGCTGATAAATGCGATTGCCTATAGAAATTGAAAAACCAGAACGAAGCACAACACACAACCCTTGAGGGTTGCCAGGCATTTGCATTGATTTCAATTAATTTGCCTGTTGTTCTGAAGCTGGCCACTGCCCCCGATGGAAAAGTGGTCCGGTGTTGTGTAGATTGCGTGATTGTAATTGATATTTGGCTTGGCTGGGAGCCGGGTTGTTTCTAATTCTCATTTTGGTTCTGGGTGCTTGCCTCGAGTCAAGTGGCGCGTCGGGGGAATTATGTAAATGCCAACATGCATTAGAGACGCGACAGACAGACAGACAGACTTTGGCAAGTCCTTCCTTGGCTCACCTCTAAGCCGTTTGGGGCAGAGCCTTGTCGCACTTTGCATTTGTCGCATTCTATGGAATTATTCAGCCCACTAACAGCGCTCAGCTGTGCGAATTTCCTGTCCAAGAGGGTGACAACAACCGACTGTCATTGGCAGCAAGAGTCCTAGAGTCTAGATACTGGGCAAGGTGTTGAACAACCCAGTGAATCCTCTTTGTCTTGCCAAGTTTTGCCTTTTGCGGATTTGTTTGGTTGTGTCAGCAGCGCATCGCTTTTAGTTTTGTGAATTTCAAATGCGAGGACATCTGTTCAAGTATCCCAATGCTAATGCGTTTTCTGCGGATTTCTAGTTACGCTGCATCGTTCACTGACTTTATAACACGGGGATTAGAAAACACTTTAAAGGCGAGTATCATTATGGGATGATTAGAGGCCTCAGCTTAAGCACATTTAAGGAAAGTTCTCAAGACCTTTTCAATTTGGCCTGAGGCCCTTCAAATCTAATGATGTAAGCGAGCGTACATTCGATATGAAATATTCTCGATTTCCTTTTCAAATGTTTTGCGTAATTTCCAATGCTAATGACTACATTTGCCTGCCCCTGTCAATCGACAGAGAAACCCAACAAAGAGTATAGCAAATGCCACGTCCATGGGGCGACATTTGGCATATTCAACTCATTAAACCAACATTGAGAAATGCCCAACAATGGTGGGCAAAAAATCAGAGAAAAGATCGCCGGCTGCGAGTGCGGATGTGTTTGCCAGGCTAATAATAAACACCCGACAAAAAGTGTATTCAAAGGCAAATGATGTATGCGAGAGTGCGAGAACAATGGCCACAATGGCAACAGGATCAAAAATCAGCAACAAGGACCTGAGAAGGCAACGCTGAGGGTTCATTACAACTGAGGGTGCAAAAACTACCCTGACTGGGCGGGCGAACAGATCAAAGTAACTGCAACTGCCATTACCAAGTTTTTTATACTTATGTGAATAGTACGCGCAGCCAGCGAAAGCAAAACTTATTACAAAGTTGACATTGTGTCAAACACGAAATAACGAGCCAAAGGCGAGACGCACACGCGTCCTGGCTGAGCAGGGACGGCAGGACTACACCTTTTCTCAATCCCGTCGAGCGTCGTGCGGTTCCAGCATTCGCAATTATTGCGTTTGAATTGTCAACACCCCGGTGAGCGCAATGGCTGTGGTCAAAAACCGAAACGCCATGGGCTATGGCAAGCACCCCGCCCTCTGTCCCTGGCTTGAATGTATGTATGTCCCTCGCATCCTGCGCTCCCTGGCAATCATTTCGTGTGTGTTTAACGCGTCGGGTGTCGATTGTTACAATAACATCGCCCACAGCGCCTCTAACGAGACTGATGAGAGCGACGCGGGCAAGGATGATGATGATGTCGTCGGGTTACTGCCCAGTGGACATCAGCCCAACCCTAACCCCAACCCCAACCCCAACCCTAACCCCGAATCTATACGATCCGAACCCATTCTTGCCTTTTATGTGCCGATTTCGCTGATGACCCAACGGAGATGTGGCAAATGTGTCATTATTTTTAACAATTTTTGTGTGTGTTATGTGTGGTTTTTAGCACCTTCTGTAATTTATGACTTTTGCTTTTGGCAATTGCTGATGGACTTTGATGATAATTGGGGCAGCTGCACCCAGGGGCTGGACTCTGAAGTGTGTGGGGCCTAATGGGCTTTGGGATAGACAAGGGATAGATATTCCACGGTGGTTGATGATTAGCAAATACATAAAATAAGTAAGGACATAAGAGTATTACGCAGTCATTCGTTCGTGAGACACTCATCTGCATTCAGCAGCACACAATGTCCTGTGGACATAACCTCAATGTAAATCAAAACACTTCATCATAACACACAAGCTCGCGGTCAACTCTTAAATGAAGAGAGACTTTCAGGGACAGACAGACAGACAGACAGTTAGACAGGCAGATGGGCAGCTGGTCAGAGATGATATCTGGCAGGCGGCCAATAAATCAGATTTATTGGTTTTCAAAACAGATTTTCAGCACAAAATAGCAAACCACAATGCGAGTAAAACGAAATGAATGCAATATTTCTTTTTTGGTCTTCGCTTTTTTGCCATGGGCAACACGTTTCCATGGCTTTAGAGTGCTCCTTGGACCATATGGCATGATTCGGCGATTCAAACTATTCGTGGGCCTGGAAAATCCATCAGAAGTGCGGCCGGCGCTGTCGCATTGATGACACAAAGCGTGAAAGGATTAAGCGCGGCCAGGAACAATAAAAGTTCATCATCGTTGAGGATGAAGCCGGGGCCACAGACTCTGGCAATTTGTCGCTCGTTTAGTTGAGTTGTGCGACAAAAATAGAATAAATGGTTCAGATAATGAAAAAATGGACAGCTGGAGGGTAAAGCATAAACCGCTGGCAAGGACTGCGGCCACGTCCATGTCCACGTCGGCGTGGAGGCCATTGGGCAGGACGAGGCAGGACAGGGCAGGGCAGGCCAGCACAGGGCAGCTCCTGGTAATCCGACGATTAATTAAAAACGTTGTCTTTGCTGTAAAGGGCTTAAAATTGAAATTGATTGCCGCAGAGCGCAGATCGCATGGCTTATGCAAAGTTTGTGCAATTTAAGCAAAGTTGTTTATGCTAAATAACATAAATATAAATAATGCTGCCTGAGTGCGGTGCCTTTGGCGAAAACAATCACATTTATTACTGACAAAATACTCCAGGGAGCTCAAGTCATCAGGCGGCGCACCGAGGACAAACTCATCATCATCATTATCATCATCACCTGAAAGAAAGTCGCTTAACAAGCTCTCAAGTCCCCAGGGCCATATGCCAAAAAATGTGCTACAGAAATAAAAGTAAAACGCACCAAAAGTTAAGGGCCAAAAGAAAGAAAATAAAAATGTTTATAAATAAACCGAACAAAAATCGTGAAAATTCATTTAGGCAAAGTTAACACGAGTAAAAAGTTAAAGACAATTGCCATGAAAATGTCAGAGGCGCCAAGCAAATTTGTATTTTTATTTCTAATGAAGTTTTTCGATTTACCATCCTACCACCCACCCCCCATAAAGGAAACACCCTCTACCAGAGCTGCTTTAACCCCTGAATACTCTTTGATTGGATTGGATTTTGGTTTGTTGCTGAATGAAGTCTTTTGGTTTAATTTTGTGTGCTCTTGATTAGCAGCATAAATATTGATGTTGTGGTATAATGGAGAAGGAGTCTTTTTAGCTAAGCCAACTTTCATTTAAAAACTGCCTAATAGGAAATGTTCACATACAAATTAGCGTAGGAAAACACGCACAGTTCACCGACCAGACACACACACACACACACACACACACACACAGACACACACGCGTCGTACGTATCCCAAAAACTGCACAATCCAAAAGTTTTCTTTTCGTCCTGGTTGCTTATCAGCTTCAACCCCCTGGAACAATAAAAAGCCATGTCACTTTCTCATATCAATTAGTTACAAGCGAGTACACTTGATTCATTAGCGTGATAATTACAACCAGCCGGAGTCCTGGCAGGACGACCAGTAGATGCTGCTGATGAGAACTTGACATGTTTAGAAAGTTTCCCACGCGAAATAGAGTGTGGAGCGTGGAGCGTGGAGAAAGCAAAAGCCAAAACACTTTGTCATGATGAGGCCGAAAATAATGTCAACAATTTGTGCGCTGCCCAGAGAAAATGCACAATTAAGCTTAAAGTCAAAAGCAGAGCGAAAGTGGAAATGAAAATAAAAATAAAAGTATAAATGAAAATAGAAATAGAAATAGAGCTCAAAAATGAAAATGAAATTGAAGTCAAAGCAAACTGCTGCGACAACAAATTGCTGGCCAGCGAAGCATGAAACTCAATTCTCAGCTCAGGTAGCAGCTACAAAAATTGTCAAAAGGACTTCAACCATACAGCCCAATTGCAATGGATCTTAGTCCTGCGAAACCCCTTTCGCGCAGTTAATTGGACTACAAAGTCGAATGAGTTGTGGCTTCTACCTTAAAGCGCAAAAATTGACTGAATATTGCACAATGGGATTTGGGCTGCTGTCTGTTGCCAAGACAATTGATTCATCGCCCATAACTCCAACCCTATATGCCATGTTAGACCCCCTAGTTGTCTGTCTACACACACAAACATACACACACACACTCACACACAGTGATAAAGATGGGCTACACCTTTAGATACTCGTTTGGTATTTTCGATTCTGAATTCGCGACGCATTGCTTTTGATTTGTGTAAAATTACAGTGTGGAACCCGAAGCCACCCTTAACTCGCAGTACTCTACGAAATTTAGTCCTGTTTGTCCTTTGTGTGCGCTAATTGCAGTTTGTCTGTTGGCAGCCAACTGAGGTTAAAGGCCTTTCGGCGCATATTTGCTTAGCAGATTTGTTGACTGGTTCAATTTTGAAGGCCTTTGGGATTGATTGAAGAGCTACAGTTGATGTTGACGATATGAAGTGATCTAAATTGCGTTGTAATTTAGTGACAACCAGCAATGGGATAATCTGCTGTACAAATAGCCCATGTTTGTTATAATGATTAAAAAGAACTGTTCCCACGTGCAAATTCACATGCTCACCCTCTAGATTGTCAGCCACTGACCCATATTGTCAATCAATATTCAATTCCCAACTAGCCAAAGTATAAAACAATTATCACATAACAATTTTCACAAGCAGTGCTCGATATGGCGCTCATTTCCCTTCCACCTCCACTCAATGTTTAATTTCCTTTCAATTTATGCTAGAAAACGAGGTCGTCGCCCATAACTGATAGCCCAAGCCGTGGGCCAAAACTGAAAGCCAATTTGCCAGCATGTTGATAAAGAGCCATTGATGAGCTGCCACCGCATCGCAGCCAAAAGGGAAAGATGAACACACACTGCCAGCCCAGTTCGTTTGGAGCTGGAGCTGGAGCTGGAGCTGAAGCTGGAACTGAAGATGAAGCCTCTGAGCCATCGTTGGCTGTAGTCAAGTCAAGTGGCAGACGCATATCAATGGACGACAGCAAACAGCAAAAAGTGTAGAGCAAAAAATGTTGCTTCAAGTGTCAATCAGTGACAACACACACAGACACACATGCGGAGAAGACAAACACACACACACACACACATACACACACACACATGTGATGCAGACTGCTGGAAGCTAATCGATTTATGTTGTAATATTCAAAAAGTTTCCCATAAGGACCACGACGACAGCCAGCAGCGACCTAATCCAGTGGCACTCTCCCCCGTGTCCCATCCTTGTGATAATTTATCCCCAGCCAGCGATGCAGGGCTGCAGAGGCCATGGCCACGTGTTTGACTCTGATTTGAAGCACCCTGTAACTGGGTACATGGCGCCATGAACCAATCCATCGGCTCACGAGCCAGGGGCCAGGAAGGAGCAAAGTGCCAGGAGCCAGGGGACATGTGTGTATGAGAGTTGATTCTGTTGTCGGTATCGGTGTCGGTGTCTGTTTATCTGCCTTCGTTTGTCGCATTAAAATTGAATAAAAAATCAATCTCAATTCTAGCATAATTTGATTCCTGCCTTCGATTATGTGTGTGAGTGTGTGTGAGTGTGTGTGAGGGCGAAGGATCAGAGCGATTGGCGCTTTGGACTGGGGGCAAATGCAAAAAGTAAATAAATACTTAAATCATAATTTGTATAGATATTTGCCTGCTTTGATGAAATGACTTCAGTGAGGTGACTTTTCTGATAACTTGGCGACTAGACAATAATGTGAAGAGTAAATGGGAATAATAATATATGAAATTTCAATAGATTGTTTGGATAATCTTAATAGGTTGGTATTTGGCGGCACTATGGTTCTAATACACGTTTGTGAAATGATGGGATTCTTGTTAGATAAAGCTTTTTTTTTTATTTTTTTGGCATTCATTTTAATCAAATAATTGAAGATTTCGTTTAAAAATTAACTTTGAAGATTTTTAAATATATTCAAAAATTTTGTATGCCCTTTTAAGTTTTATAACGAATTGTGTAGCACATTCGAGAAGATAATAGTAATTAAAATAAATTTTTACTCCCTGTACCCATAAAATGGAGGAGTAACAGGCAGAAGGAGACATCTACGACCTACAAAGTATATATGTTATTGATCAGTATCAAAAGAGATTTCGATTTGGTCATGTCCGTCTGTCTGTCCGTCTGTATGAACGCAACTCAACAACTATAACAGCTAGAGACACTAAATTTGGAATGTATTTTCGTGTATACCATACGCAGATCAAGTTTGTTTCCAATTTCAGATAACTTCCCTCGTTCCCCCTCAATTTGATAAAAACCTTTTACACCATTAATATTAAAGATATAGCTTTGGGATTTGGCACGTATAATACTTTGGTCACTTTTAATCTACTTTTCAAATTTCAAGACGATCGCATAATAATCACGGAAGTTATTTACGAAAGAAGATTCAGAGCTGCAGCGCGCGTGGAAGAAGCAGTACATCCACCACTTGAAATGCTTCGCTTGCGCTGTCGCTTGCGCTAGTCGGGTATTTTCTTATTCTTGATTTTCTTATGTTTATTTTTTATGCTACGTTTTATTTAAACCACTTTCATAAGTGTAATGGGTTACACAGATTCTAACAGAGATTTTTAAAACTGCGGTACAGGCATGAAATGGTATTCGATAGTAATTCAGGTTTTATACCAATCAAGGAACTTATGTAGTATTCAGTTATTCTTTTTATAAGATAGTTAAAGTAAAATGCTTCAGTTAAATTATTTCAAGCTATCAGCCTGGTTAATATTTCTGCTCCTTCCCGTTCTACTAGAAATTATATTTCGATCTATCTTCCAGTTTGCTCTACAAATTACTCTCAACATGAAGCCTTCCAAGCACTTCACCTTAATAGTAATAAATATTATCACTTTTTCTCTGTTGACAATAAAGTTTTGCATGTAAGAAATTTCTTAATCCTTGCAGCGCTAGGATTTGACAATAAATAAATAAATAATGCGCTTTCTAAACCCTTAATAAATCTTATGTAAATCAGGTTTTCTGTATTTATAATATTCATTATTTAAGAATTCTTTCTCTTTAACTGAATATTGGTAAATCTAATTTCAATAAATAAATAAATTGTTCATATGTGGTATTAAATGCAGTAAATATTCCTAAGTCTTCAGTCAGACTTTAATTCACTTCGAAATACAGATGAATCTCTTACTTGAGCTTAGCACCAAATTCACTTTGCAATAAGAACTCAGGAACTTTTTAACCCCCACAGCTTATACACACATGTGGGTAAATCGCTTGGCGAAGACAAATAAGGACGAACGAGGAGTTTCCTTCGGCTGCGTTTATTCCAATGCATTTAATAAAGTGTTTATTTCTGTTGCAACAAATTTGCCAGCTCAATGCAGCGCGTAGGAAAAACTCTCACGGAGAATGTAGACGACGACGAAAACAATCCGAGCTGAAACCTGAGCACGACACAAAGGAAAATTGCTTTTCCGCTACGCACACACGCTCCCACTGACTGTGGAAAATACCTAGCACGCTTCGTGGCGGCGGAAATATGTGGCCAACGCATCCACATCCGCATCCTCATCCTCATCCTCATCCACACCCACCAAAAATGAAGATAGAAGGCGCGTTCGCTAACCCATCGAAGTTTGTCCTGATGACGTATAGCCAGGGGGGGCGTTTTAGAGGGCGTGCGGCTGCATTCCTTGGAAATTTTGTATTATTTTGGGGTTTTGGGCTTCGACGGCGCAAGTTTTCAGCAACTGCGCGTAGCATAGTTTTTATTTCAACTTACTTTTTACTTTTGTTTTCTATTTGTCTTTTGGTGGGTTTTGGGAGCTGGGACTGGGACTGGGGGCTGGACACGCTTGGCATTCGGCTTGAGTGGCACATTATTTGATGATGCTTTTCGCGATTTTTTCGCACTTGAGTGCCTGATTTTTATTAGTTGAATTCTTTACGGTTTCGCCTGTGAAAGTTTCAGTTTCTTGCTGCTATTTCTACTTTTCTTTTTGTCCTTTTCCTTTTCTAGAGCTTTGCCTGTTTTCAATGCCGCCGCACGTTCAGTTACTTTTTGTTCGGAAAAACTTTTCTTAACGTCGCTGGGCAAACAAAGATTTTGAAATATGGTAGCAAAAGTATCTCTTAGATACTAGTATGAGTTATTCCTCGTCTGGCTGGCCTGTGCACTAGATCATTTTGGCTTTGGGATTTTGGTGGGGCTTGCACAAAGAGATTTGGCTTGCAGAATCAATATTTATTTGAATATAAATGATAAGTGGTTTATCTTTTGCTGAGAACTATTAGCAGATAATATTTGTAGAAGTACGTACAGACAAGTAACAGAAAATCAGAAAACACCATTGATATGACAATAGAAGAATGAAGAGAGATTGGAAAAGTAATTAGAGTGTAAGTTTCTCGCTAGAAAAATTTAATAAAGAAACATCATAAGGGAATTGCAATTAAATGCAGTCTAAAATAGTGATGTGATTTTAAAATTATAAACATTCCTTGAGTGATATAAGACAAATAAGTAAGATGCATGTTTGGCCAAATTTTGGTGTCTCTAGCTATGAAACTGTAGGAGATATACCCCTGTGAAAAACGTGTTGTGGGGATTTTTACACTTTTTAAACTCAGGATATACCCCAACATGTGTACGAAGTTTGGTTGCTCTAGCTTCAATGGTGTGGAAAAAAATTGCATTCATACGGACAGACGACCAGACGGACAAAAGGACATTTCGGGGGGGTTCAATGCACATTTTTCCAGGTGGTCAACATTAGTCTGTTTGCCAAATTTGGTGACTCCGGCTATTAATTATATTATTGGGCGATCTTTACACTTTATTAATTGACGATATACACCAACATGTGTACCAAGTTTGGTTGCTCTAGCTTCAAGGGGAACATAGTATGTTTCCCTTCGGGAACATGGTATAAAAAGTATTTCTAACTCATTATCTGATGGATTATATAAATTTGGAATAGCTTTAAGAATATTTTACACTTTCTTTGAGGGTTTATATAATTCTTTACAAGTATTCACGGCCATTCATATTGAATCGACTCGTAAGCACGCATTAGTTTCACTTGAGTCAATATTCATATGAAAACAAATTCTTCATCTGACGATTACCAGCTCAATACTCTGATAATATCCTTGCTCGCTTATCGCTCAATTGTCAAGTTAGGGCTTTCGAATGTCAGGGAGAGGTGTCCACCCACGAAAAGCGCAAAATCTTGATGAAGAACAACGAAGGCAAAACAAACGAACGGAAATGAAAGTCAATTTGAATACATTACCAATTCTAATTACGATTTTTCAAGTACAATAAGGAAGAAGGCAGTGCGAAAAAGACAAATACGATGGCATGAATAAAATAATATTGGTTGGAACCGCCGAAACTTAGGGACAGCCGTGCTATGAAGGGTGGCGGTGGGGAAAACCACGAAGCATTCAAATTGGAATTTCAAAAAGCGAATAGACAACAAGGCGACAGTCCGGGGGAGTGGGCAATGGGATAGGGATAGGGATTGGGATTGGAATAGGGAAAGGGAGCTGAAATGGTATGTGGGTGTCAGTGTTGGCTGACCAAAAGATTAGCTGAAATGTGCCAGGGAGCAAACAGGGAGCTGGGGAAGCTGTGTGAGTTTTCACAGCCAGTGACAGGAAAATGGCGGCGACTACGAACCAAATTTGAATAATTTTTATTTTATTTTTACTTTTTTTTTTGTGGCTGCGTCTGCACAAGTGGCAAATGAATCACAGAGTGGGGGGGAGGGCGATAGAAACTTGGAGGGATTCGCATTTCATTTTATTAAAAATTCAAATACTGCGCTTATCGCTTTAGATGCCAGCTTAAGCCACCTGCAAGGAACAGCAGGAGCCACCCTCGACCGCTCTCCTCCACTTGACTTTTGCCCACAACAACTTTCGCTATGAGCTTCCTTTATTATGCAGCAATTTTTTTTCTTTTTTTTTTCCTTTTGCCCTCGACTCTGTCTGCCCATGGCCAAGGTCTGGTAGCAATTTCATATGCCTCATGCCAACGCAAAAAATTAGAAATGAAAATTAAGTAAATATTATAATATGTTGCCACCTGGCTGGGGCAGCTCCCCCATTGCCATTGCCATCGCCATTGCCATTGCCATCGAAATCCATTTCGGTTTCGCCTTGGCAAATAAATGATAAGCATTACATTTGATATTCATTATTTGATAAAGTGTAATAAGAAATAAAAATAAAACGCCAGCGGAAATGAAAATGTAGGCGGTGTCTGCATGCCAGGACGACACGGATACCAGGCCCAGGACCAGACAAGTTGCAGGATTAAATGTTTGCCTAAGTGAAATATGTTAAATGTTATGATATGTGCGGTCTCCTGTCTGCCTGCCTGCCAGCCTGCCTAGCCTGCTATCCTGTTGCTCCTCGTATGGCTTCTTCAACTTGTTGGCTTATGATTTATGAGATTAAAGTGCTGTGCCTAGCAAATGAGTTTTTTCTCCTTTTGCATATGGCATGATTTGCCATTGAAGTCTGAATCATTGGTGGTGAAAGGTAAAGAAGGAGCCCATGAAGTCACTACGGAATAATTACGAGTCTTTCCCGTATTTTATGGCTCTTTTTGCGAGTGTGCAGTGACACATCCATTCATCACATTAGCTAGACAGACCAATCCATTTAAAAGCCCATAAATACAAGCAAATGTTTGTGCAATGCTAATGTCCATCATTTCAATAGCCAAAAAGCATGCAAGAAGCAGTTTTGTTTGCTTTTTTTTAACTTTTCAGACTGGAACTTGGACCCCAAACTACAAATGTTGCAGAGGCGCCAAGCAAAGCAGACAAAGTCAAATCAACACATTCATCAAAATCTACTAAAGACAACAGAAATGGCAAATAAATAAATAAAATAAGCCAAGTACAACTCACAGTTGCAATGAGCTATTGAGAGTCTTATGCATTTGTCAAGTACAAGAAAAGAATAATACTTTTGATTGAATGTATATGCCTGAACTGTAGGGCATCAATGAAGCAATGGTAAGACCCTAAACAAAGGATCGTGTGGCATGCAATGCCAACAAGCCAGAAAAAGAAGCAGAATCAGAACAGGACGAGAACGAGAACGAGGACATCAACAGCACCAGCGCACTTAAGTTTATTGGATTTGAAGTGATGTCTTCTCTGGCTGAGTCGGAAAACTCAAAGCCAAAAGTAGCGAAAATGTTGGTGAAAATTGTGGCTGCACACGCACAGAAAACTCAGTGGGAACTCTTCAGTTAAAGGCCACGAACGAGTGGCAGGCAGAGGCACAAGCACAGGTGCACCAGAACAGGACGAGAAGGACGCGTGTGTGCGCTGAGCGTGAAATTATGAGCCCTTTAACACCAACAACAACAACAAGAACCGAGAACGTCAACGACAAGCTTAAGCTGCTTAAAACATGCCATTGGCAAGGGGTAAGCAGGGCTGAGCAAGGAGGAAAGCGGTGAAAAGCGGTGGGAAAGCGAAAGTGTCAAGGATGCGGCTGCCGTTTCATAGTCAAATTAAATTGCTCACTAAAACAGCGAGACGTGAAGTCGACGCTAAAGTAAAAGGATAATGTGAGCATAAAAACATTTTTAATGAAATCGAGACGACTACCAACAGCGACAAGGATGAAGGAGTCGCAAACTAGGACTGGAATTGAGAATGGGAATGGGAATGGGGATTGGGACTAAGACTGAGACTGAGACATGAGACTGGGACTGGGACGATGTCGAAGTCAGCGTTGAAAAATGTAACAAGTGAGTTTTAAATTAAACGCTGCCTGGTTTGGGAAGGGGGCCTAAAGCTGGGAATGGGAATGGTGTTTTGGGTATTGAGTGAGGTGTTGGCCTTGTGTTTGCCAGTGTAATTTCTTTCGGCTGCACATTATTTTCATATCCCGCTCAAGATTTTAATTAATTTTCAGCTTGATTGCGTTTTAAAGAGCCGGCTGGTTTATGTCTTCGGGAGGGGTTCCATGCGGTTGCCTGGGGCCTGGGAATTTATAGTTATTGTGGTGTAGAGTGTGTGGGTTAAGTTTAGGTTACTGCGGCCTCCTTTGACTTTGCCAACAAGCACCAAATTTTGGTTAGCAATTATTTAAACAATTTGTATATAAGTGAGTTTTTAATTAGTTTTTGATTTGAAGTGGTCTCTCTTGCTGCACTAATAAATAAGCTAAACATTTGATTATGTTTTAAGGACCTACCTTTACTAGTATGCCTATCCAAATTTGGATCTTTCAGGCCTGCAACGACAACAAGCGAAGTATGATATAAGTAAATAATTTAAAAGCATATCTTAGTCTATCTACCAACTACGTAGTATTTTACAGTGTACTTAAGTTCGGCAATTTATCTCTGTCAGCTGTTAGTAACCTATGTGGGAAATTTGGACTGTCTACCCGCAGGTGGTCGACACATTACTCGTAGACACGTTGCACTGTTGCCCACACGTAATGGGAACTATCAAATGTTAATCTTAATTAATTGCCACTAATTACACACTCCAAAATGGAGAGAGGAACGCGTTACTTCAGCAGGATATGCAGGTGAGTTGGGAGTTGAGCCTGGAGTGGCAATTGGAAAACGCTTTGGGAGGACATATTGTTGGCAGGGGCAAACTGGAAAATGCAACTGCAGTCATTACTTATACGGCAAGAACTCCTCCAGATCAGATCTCAGCGATATGTTCAACAAATTGTCGCACATTAGGCCGCAGTTGGGGCAAATGGCGTTGCCAAGATTGGCACATAAATGACAGGAAATAAAAGTCGAAATGGTCGAGTCAAAGGACGTGCCAGAATGGAAAGCTAAAACAAACAAATCCTTTTGGCATCGAACTCAAAGATAACGCCAGTGAAGTACTTCGCGTGTTTGTGCAACTTCTAATTAATTTTTTGCACAAATCTAAGCCCCAACGGAAATGAACTTAAACTTTTAGTACAGGCAGGAAGTGAAAAGTCCCAGCCAGAGTTGCATTTTGCTGCAATTGTTTCATTTCGTTTCGGTTTTACGGCCCAACCCCTTAAGCCCTTTGCCTTCTGCCTTCTGCCTTCTGGCCCTTAGCCGTGGAGTTTTCCCTTTGTGTTTGGTCGACTTGGTTGGGCGCAGTTATTGTTATGCCATTTTCAATGAATGCAAAAAACAGCAGCGGAAATAGACGTCAAAGTTGGAGGAGCCACAGCGCCATGAAAACGTTGAGGACTAGAACGATGGGTGGGTCTAGTTGTTTGCCTGATGAGTGGGTTGCTCTTAAAGTTGCTCAACGGTACATTAAGCTAATGTATCTATCAGTAGCTTATGCCACTATTAATAGCCTGTGATAGTCTTGAACTTTATCCGGTTGAAAGAAGTCTGCGACTTTGCGGTTTTATTTTAATTTAATTCGCCGCGGCGTTTAATTAATTCCCAGTTATCACCACAAAACAGTCGACAGCTCGACGCTCGACGCTCAGCTCTTTGTGGTGTCCGTTGTTCTTTGGTCTAATGGCGTCTAGCCGGCCAGAAAAGATTGCACCAATGAAAGGTCTTATGGACGATGCTTCCACATACCGCAGACATGTCGGGATGGCCCCCAAGTCGAGTCCTTAGCACATAAACAGTGCGATAAGCAGTGGGAAAGGGATAATGCGGTTTGGGTTTAATTGCAGTTAGCTGCTTAGGTCAGACATTGTTTGTCAGGATACTTTTTTCAACATCAAACACACAACTACGGGTTAAGGATTGAGAAGGGAGTTTTATCACTCCACATGCCAAATCAAAAACATATTAAAGTCAGCTCATGCCCAAATCAAATTAGCTGCATATACATATAGTCATGCTCAAACCCGTATACCATTTATTGTTCCAATTACAAGCCCCAATATCCGGCTTATTTTGGCCATAAACCATTTGCGCTCAACACTGATGCTTAACTTGCACGATTTAATAAACTTTTATTAACTGGATTCAAGGGGAATACATAAATATTCAAGCCACAAAACTGCTTGTCTCACGAAATGGGCTCTTTCCCTTTCGAGTTCTACCCATAAATTGCCCATTAAAATTGTCGCTGGTAAACTAGCTAACCGACTCCATAGATATATAATTCCAACTCCCTTTCTATTGCACAACAAATCGCGCATAATTACGGCCTAGACGTCATAAAATTTGATGTTTGCCGCCTGTAAATTGTCTCTGATTTGAGCCAGGAGGCTGCGACTATATAGTTTTATAGCCCAGTCAGTGGGCGTGGCTGGATGGGGACAGGGAGCAAAGGCAGTTAAGTAAATTATCACGTCATGTTTGCTGCGAGTTGCATGCAAAATTGCGTTGGAGCTTCCTTCCCCTCCTCATCTGAAAAGCGACACATTTTATGTCAGATACGTGCTCATAAATTTCCATGCAGTTTTTCGCATTGTGCACTTGTGGCTTGAGTTTTTGTTGGGTAAATAATTTTATTAGGTTTGTGTCTGAATTCAGCTGCTATGGGAATGTCATTTGTATATGTGTTTGTATGTTTATGATTTTTGTGTGTTGTCGTTTCAAGTTGATTAAGTTGTTTGAGCAAAGTTGTTGCTCGTTTAATTAGAAAAGTTGCAAATGTTTTTCTTCAACGAGTGGCCATTGACCTGAAATGCTGTCTACGTAGAAGCCTCTACGACAGACCAACTTGGTTTTGAATTAAGGGTAGAATATTGACAACAAAGTCCGGCACATTTAAGTCTTTAATTCTCTCTTCTGCCAATTTCATTTGGGGCTGATCATCTTCGAGGGCAAGGACATACCCTTGTGACTTAAATCAGCTAAATATTTTTGTCTACAAGGCAAGCCATGCTACTTCAGAAAAGGCAATTTGACAGTTAGTAAGCAAAGCAGCGAAAATCAGTCAGCGCTTTGTTCTGCTGAATGGGCCAATGATTCGTACTGAAATTTACGATCTTTCTCGTCATTTGATAGCGCTGTAGTTGGAAGTTTTGTTCTGCTTAATACTGTGTTCTCACTTCAATAATCTTGCATATTATTTGAGGACAAAATATATGTGGTCACAATCATAAATCATCAATCACCAATCATCCTTACCCGTAATATTTGGTGACTCTAAGTTATACCTTTGCAGAGGTGGACGGAGAGACGGGAAATGTCAAGCCTGATGCACTTTTTCTCCGTTTTTGAGCAGAGTACACGGAGAGAATTGTAGGCACAATTAGGCACAACTCGTGGATCTAAGGGACAATTTGTGCTTTCAAATGCACAATCAATGCCCTTGGCTGATATCCAACTGTCAAAATTGAATCTTGCTTGTGATTAGTAAATCACAAATTATGCTCAAAAAAAGTGCGCTGTGATCATCTGCCAACTATTAATCATATATGCAATTAATATCCAATTAAGAACCTCTATTTTACCGACTTTTATATATAATTAATTAAAAATTTTCCGAACATGCCTTATGGCAACATATTTTTATGTCACATCAGCAAATTGAGAGCCACGCCCCATTCTCGCATTCCTGGCCAGCTGACAGGGCCCATGGCAATGCTATGCACACTCATTAACACAACAATAAAATACGTTGCCGCCCTTCGCCCTCCGCCCCTCGTCGTGGCACTCACTACCTTGCCGCCCCTTGGCGCGGACAATTAATGTGACTGACACATATGCAAATTTTGCATCGCCTGCGTTGTCATATTTGATTTACAGTTGCAATTTACGCACTTGCGAGGCGGTTGGGTGGTGCCTCCAGCCTTCAGCCTCCTGCCTTGTGGGTGGTGTGTGGTGGGGGTGGGTGGTGATTGGAGGCGGGCGGCAGATCCCTGAGCCGACAGCTGTCCACATCAGCGTCCAGTGTCTGTTTGATGTTGTTAATTGATTTTCAAAGTCAACTTGCTGGGCCGACAAACCTGCCTACCCTGGCCCGGCCCCGCCCCCGCCCCCGCCCCCGCCCCCGCCCTCGCCAATCGCATCAGGATCGCAGTTGGCCAAATTTGCTTTCGCTTTTACTTGGCATCGCTCAGAGATTAGCAGAGCAGTAAAATGCATCTCCATTGGGGCGAAAGCGACATAAAACCAATGCCCAATCCGCATTGCATCCGCATGGACAATTTACACATTGAACTGAAGCCGGGATGCGTGTAAGTGCAGCGGAGCGCATTTACAGCTGCAGTTGCAAGTGGATTTGGCTGTGGCCAGGACACTGCCAGGACGTGGCCTGTTTGTTTTATGTGCGGCCATTGTCGAATTGTTGTTGTTGTTGTTGATGCTGCTACTGTTGTTGTCTGCATCGCATGCGGTTCAATCAAAGCGATTTCCAATGTCCACAAAATTGCGCAAAAGGACATTTTGGTAATTTGACAACGACGTACGCACGGCGTACAGAACACTCGCTTGTTGTTGGTAATGAGTTTTTAAGCCGCATGTTCACTACGAAATGCGAAAACTTCACATTTAAGAATGCTACATAACTTTACACTTTTCATTGCCTCAACCGAATTCAAATTAGCGTGATGTAAAGCTTACAGTTCTACAGTTACTTAACAGACTGTTAACAGTAACAGACCATCTTTGCCTGAGCAAAGCATCAACCCAAAGGGATCTTCCGATTAAGTGACCGATTTTATTTAACAGAAGCTACTTTGTTTTAATTATTTCATTCTATTCCCGACTGCTGAATACTCTGCTCCCAGTCCTGTATAATTTTATTATTTGTGGGTTTGGAAAGAGACGCAAAAAAGCAGTAGTCTGTCAAATTTTATGACTCTACCTGTACAGGTGTACGAAATATAGATTTTGCTCATTTTCGGGGGAGGGGTTGGACGGGTCAAAAATAGTTTGATGCAAAAGTGTCCAGGGGGTGAACATTAGTCTGTATACCAAATTTGATCTTGACACTTCATAAATTGAGGATATAACATGTTGGTGTATATCCTCAATTTATGACCAAGTTTGGTTGCTCTAGCCTCATGGGTGTGGATAAAAATAGCGTTCACAAGGACAGACGGACACTTCGCAAACCCAATATACTCTTCAGGAACAGAGTATAAATATAACAAAAATTAATATTACAACCTTCTCAAATGTTCATTAAATTTGCATATAATGAAGTATATACAATATAATGTGTATAAATATTTTGATACACTTAAATGGTAAACATAATAATCAATACTTATCGAAATCCATATTTTTGACAAATAATATTATATTTATACGATCTTACTGTTAATGATCCTAACAAAACATACTAGCTACATTAGCTGTAATTGTACAACACATATCGAGCAGAACGATCCGATAACTAGAAACAGATTCAAATTCCTCATTCCGTGACGAAGCATCCTTTGGAGTGAACATGCCGCTTCAAATGTAGCAACAATCAGGGGAATGTAACGGTGATATGTGTCGTGTTTGGGATTGGAGTGGGACAGGGGACAGGGGCTGGGGCTGGGGCTGCTTCCTGATGCGGTTAGCTGCAATTCTAAAGTGTATTTGCATTTAACGCTAAATACATTCAGTGAGTGCTGTCAGGATGAGTGCGAGGAGGCCAAAAACATGACAGTTGCATTAATTTTGATTGCGTAAATATTTAAGTGTGCGGATTGCTGAGGGTTCCACAAAAATGTTTGGTCAGGGCTTGTTGAATGGATTTAAGTGGCAAGTGCGATGTATATAGATAGTTTCAACAATGAGAGGCTGGCTTGAAGTGGCAACGTACTACATAATTTGTATTGTTGTAGTTTACTATGATATTAATATGATAATTTTAATTGAAACATGAAAATCAACCAAAAACATTGTTTAGGGCTATAGCAGGAGAATTTCAATAAGGAATGTGATATTGCTTTATTAAAATGAATTACAACGGCCTAATTAACCCGCTGTTTGTTGAGGTGTGGCTACTACGCTTCGAAGAATTACAGATGCGCCGTATTACGTTCGGACCCGAAATTTGGAGAACGACCTCCACGTCACACTGATTGGCAATCAACTAAATAGGCACAGTAGTCGGTATGCCGATAGACTACTGTTGCACCCAAATACTACAGCCAGGACCCTACGGAGCCCGGACAACATCCGACGTCTTAAACGTTTCCATCCAGTCGACCATCGGTAAAGATTGTTATAATTCTCATTTATATTTTCTTTTGTCTTTCAAAAATACTATAATTTTTGCGAATTTCCATAATTATTATTATTCTCCACATTCGTTTGTTTAAAACTACATAACGCCTAATCTTTAGCAGCAATAATAGATTTATAGCATTCATAAGGCTGATTACTATTATAAATAAATACATCTAATAAAAAATAATAAAAAATAAATTAATCCGGGAACACAAATGTTAACACACAAAGGGCCCAAACTAATAACACATTTTTTATTTATTTATTGCAATATTACTTTAAATTTAAAATTTACTAAGCAATAGCATCTGGGCCTTCAGCTGGTAGTCTGGGATGAAGTATTTACACATGAAGAGAGATTAAAACTTATAATTAAATAAAAAATGCCGAGAAAAAGAAGACTCAGAAGATTCCACACACAGGACTAACGGCATCGTAACGTCCTCTAGTCAAGTTGAAATATTGATAACTGAATGTATGTATATAGTAACAACAACATCCTTATTCTAGGGTCATATGCCAAGCATTGTTTTCTAATTCAAAACTTAATTGTATATACATATGTATATATTGTCTTTCTCGATTTCATAATTATGCAAATATTATATAGCTATATAAATAATTTGAAAAATATGTACATCTAGTTTAAGCTGCCAAAATGGTAGTAGCACACAAGTTTAATAAATAAATATGCAAAATTTTACCAAATAAAAAAAGAAGATTATTAAATACAATTAAAGTTAATTGAACATTTACGTGTTTAGATAGAAAACTAAAACTTTTTTTTTTTTTTTTGAATTTAAATCTTGCCTTTATTTATTTAACGTGTTTTCTGCTACCATAGTGGTAGCTTGACAGGTTGCATGTAACAAAAAAAAAAACTAAAACCTAAATAGAGCTGATATTACATAGCCGGTAGATATGTGAATTTTTTTATATATATTTTACATTAATTGTTTATTATATATTATACGATGGCCCTGGTGGGAAAGTCATTTGGGTGAAAACGTTTTAATCGTCTTCTGACGGTGCGGCGAGAATTTTCGCCACTAAACCTCTTTGCTAGTGCATTAGGGTGAGCCGCAAGTCGCTCAGCGTATTTTTTAGCTACATTTTGAAGAATGTCACCTACTTTAGGGACACTTAAGTCTTTTTCAATGTCCCTTGTGCGCATGTACCAAGGGGCTTTGCAGATTCTTCTGAGTATCTTGCTTTGGGTCACTCGAATTTTATTTATATGGCTTTTTGCTCCAATTCCGTATACCTGCAGGGCATAGAAAACTAAAACTATAATCAAAATGCAGTGAGAAACTTATTTCTACCTCAGCGTTCTTACACAAATTTCAAGCCTTCTCTAATTGATATTTTTCCTAAGGCGAGTAGCAATTGGAAATCACGATCCTGCCACAACTCATATTAAAAAATCATCGATTTTTTGATGGCCAGACCTTACCACCCCACAGACGTCTGCATTTGCGCCCCGCACCACCGCCACAACATTTGAATGCTGTATTTCGATATATTTAATGAATTCCATTCTCGATACAATATTTTAACTTTGTCGTTGTAGCTGTCGTTGTCTTTGCGTCGCGACGAGGGCAAACAGAAGGAAAGACAAACAATAAAAAAGCGTACTTAAAAGTAGAAGCAGAGAAATGCTTTTAAATGCGAAATGCTTATATCAATACTACAATATATAAAGATATGGCCGCCTGTTGACTTTCGATTGATATTGATGCAACGTCAATCAAACTGAGAAGGGACCTCTGCTCTAATTTAGCTGCCATTGCGTTTATTTAATGCAAATTGATGTCGCCATTGAGACATAAATGCTGAGAGTTCCCCTTCCCCCAGTTACAGTCGGAGAAATCTTGTTTTGTTATACTATATATTTTGTTTTTATTGGCTCGCGTTTATTTCAATATTTGATGTGCAGCTTGTTGTTGACGTTTATGTCGCTTATGTATATTAAATATTTATTTAGCAGCTTTTATTCAATATTTTATGCAGGGCATATGGAAAATACGCCTCATGTTTTATGTGCACCCAAAGATTTATGGCCATTTGATGTTAAATTGATGGCAACATGTTGCAAGATGTTGACCTTGTTACGGATTCCACTCGCACCACTCGCTGACACCACTCGCTCTGCCTGTTAGCAGTATGCAAAGTCATGTAACTAAAGTGGGGCCACAGTGCGTATACTTGATATTTGTTGAAGTCGCCCCGAGGTCTCGGTCCTTCAGTCAGGCTCACAGTGTTTTTGTCTGCTGCTGCCTTACTGCACGTCTTTATCATGTTTTGCATATTGTTTATATTTTTCTGCAGTCTTGTTTATGCAGTCGGTAGACGGAAGCATCCTCGACTCGATTGCTCTGTTGTCCTGCTGCCTGCTGCCTTCTGCCTGCTGCCTTCTGCCTGTTGTCCTTTGCACTTTGGCTTCGATACATTGCATATCAGATTTATTTTACAGTTACAATATTTAATTTGCTCTTACGCAAATTGCTGCCATTTTCCGTTTTGTTCAATGCAAATTTACTTGAACGAGGGTCAGTTGCAACAATTGAAATATTGATGGACCATGTACCCAGTAAATTTATTTCAAATTGAACATTTGAATAAATGTCTGCAAATTGGTTTATGCATTCGATAGCTTAATGCTGTTGGGATTTTCAGTTTTTATGCTTGCACACGATACAAATTGCTGAAAATATTCCACACAAACTTTCATATTTATGATTTTGCTTAACAAATTGTTGAAACAATGTCTAGCAGCAACAACTATTCTCAAATAAACTTTGGCCACAACTTTTGCGTTGAATGGTGCTAAAGATTTTCACAAACATACGTCATACGCCGTGTTGTACACGGAAAGTGCTGCCAACTATTTGAATACAAGAGGCAGCTCTATTTATTTACAGAGCCCATGTTTGAGGAAGTGGGAGCATTGTAGTGCAGTGTTCCGTTCAAACTATCTACACGGTGTGTCGGTGTCGACTTAATTTCAGCTGGCAGACAGCAGCAAGAAGCCAAGCTGAATCTAGTCGAGTCGAGTCGGCCAACAACGGAAACAACGATCAATTGTCGGATAGTTGTCGTTGTTGCTCCTGTTGTTGCTGGCAGGAAACGTGTGCGCTTAAAAGTTTAAACAACAGTTATGTGGGCGGCCTTTTGGCCCACCATGCCACCAGGCATGCAGCATATTGCGCAGGTGGAAAATTTATAATTTGCAAAATTGCCACGCATGTTGGCAACATGTTAAATGGCCAGGCAGTTAGCCGGGCAGGCTGCTAGCAGGCTGTCGTTAGAGCCGCTTGGGTGGCGGCTTAAATTATGTTAACCTCAAACGAGACGGCAGACCCAGCAGACCCAGCAGCTACCAACATACCTACCTTTGCCTGGGATCTGGATCTGGCCCCGGCTGTAACTGTAGCTGTAGCTGTGGCTGTGGCCCCGACCCAGAGCCACCCGGAACAAACCCATAACAATCCTGAACGACCCGAGCCGTGTACAAAGTTCGATTTAAGGCCTCGTTTATTTAGCCAGCCAAGCAGAGGCAGTCGAGTCGTCTGGTTCGTTGGTTGCATGTTGCAAAAGTTGTTGCCGTTGCACAACCGCATGCCACAACATGCTGCCAGTCGACGGAATAGCTCTGGGCTCGACCTGTGTGCGTATGTGTAAGTGTAAGCCCGGGGGGGTTGGGGGCACGCCGCCCATTGTCCTGACATGCCCCACTTGGCAATTGCCGAAACTATTTGTTTACATATTTAGACCATGCGAAAAAGGCTGGCATGTTGTCAAGTCATGTTTACTGTGAAATATGCGCATTTAAATGCAGGTGGGCCGCAAATTTACACGCCCACAAATGTGTCGGGGGTGGGTTGGAGGCGGCCAGGACATGAAGGACATGAAGGCAAAAATTATTAATGGTCAATAAAAAATGCATCAATTTATGAAAAACAAGAGAAAAATAATTAAAACAGCTCGCGATGAGTATATTCGACGAGAGGATACCCATTATAAGACAATTATATCATCAAACAATAAATTATTGCCCGCTCAACAGGATGTCAATAAGTTGTGTGGATGTATAGCCTGAAAGTCTACGTTGTACTCCGAAACCTTGTTCCTGACCCTTCGGGTCATATTCCCTTACGCCCTTAAGACTGAAATATTTCTTAAATAATTATTAAATATTCAAGAAAGGAAAGGTTATAATCAATGAAAGTATTAAACAAGCAATTAATACAATAACCAATTATTTCTCCCTGTACCCATACATTGGGTAAAAAGGGAATCCGAGATATCCCCCTATTCGTTTTTCAGTAACAATTTTCAAGATATAGCTTTGGGATTTGGCATGTTAAATACTTTAGTCACTCTTAATGTTCGGTCAAAACGTCAAGTCGATCGGATAATAAACACGGAAGTTATTCGACAAACAAGATTCAGTACTGCAACACGGGGGAAGAAGCACAGCCGTCACTTAAAATGCCTCGCTTACGCTGTGGCTCGTGTTTGTGCGGCTATGTGTATGTGTAAGTGGACGAACATGTGATTTAAAGTTTTAGACCTGGGTACAGACGTTTACTTGTCCAGAGCATTTATACTTGTTTTTTTATTTAAAACCTTAGTTAAGGTTTACGTCGAAGAATTGCGAGTCATATTTAATTTGTTGCTCATTTCGAAAGACATTTTTTGTGTCTATCTTTAATTTGAGGCTCGTCCAATCAGCCTGAGCTCTTGTGCCTTACAAGAGTCAAGATCAAAGTTCGCTCTTGAAGCGTAATTAAGCCATTTGCTGCACGTTTTGCCAATTCAAAAAATATACTTTGACCTCCTGCCCCCTGCGCTCTTATCGCTGGGCCAGCGGCACGCCTCAAATGCAAAACCCATTTGAACAGTTGAAGAAGAGAAAAAATGAAATAATAATATGAACGGCGCCTGGTATATAACTCGTATAACAAGTCGAAATTCCAGCAACCCCCCTGAAAGAAGTGCGTTTGTGCCCGCTGGGTGAAAAATTCGTAGAAAAATCACGCGCGCTTATCTTAACCTTAGCCAAACCCACACAATTAACGCCCATTGCGCTGTCACTGTGAAAAATGAGGCGGCGCTGGCATTGGACGGGGGCACAGGATACTGGGGAGCGGAGGAGGTGTAGTTGCCCTCAAGTCATCCCCATTCGAAGGCAATTGCAAATGATTTGCAAACGATGCGCAAACGAAATCGAGTTCGAATTCTAACTCCCCATTGTAGTCGCCATTTACCAATAGCTACAAATTTTAATTGCCGCTGCGATAGCGCCCAGGAACAGGCAGCTGCCCGAGGAGGTCCTGAATATAAGTAAGTCGCATTGATAAGAGAGTCACGTTCCCAGGCAGCCAGTTGAAGTGTTCCAGCAGCGATTGGGAGGTTTTCCCCAAAGACAATGTTGCTGGTGTCTTCATTATCAATGACAGCCGAACGGAAACAATGGTTACTCTTTTATTGCCAGGACCAGGACCAGAGCCAGGAACAGAACTAGAGCCAGGAAGCAGATCTGGCAAGCAGCTGCTGCCTGTGCCTTTGAGTCAAATTGATAAGATGCTGAAAATGACTTGGAAAACAATAAACGTGGGCATGAAATGAATAAAGGCTCTGCATTTAGCACCCAACATGAATAGAGCGCCACTTGAATGGAGGCAAGCAAACTCAAACGCAATTTCGATGCATAAACAGAACGTTTGCGCATTTTAATGAGGGCATTATATTTTCTTCGCTTTCTTGTAGGTCTCTGATAGGTATCCGATAGGCACCTGCAGTCTTTATGGCTATATCTGGCGGCGCCTTGCTTGGCAAACTTTGCGTAAATGATTGGCTGAGTTACTGACTGAGTTAAAGACTTAAATTCATGGACCGAAAACAATAAATATGTACCAATTTTCAAAAGAAAGAAATCATAATGAAAGAGAACTTATACACGAGGGAGCATCCTTTTGCCAGGAATATCCATTGCTGCATTGACTTTTATTTTTTAAAGTTATGCAGAGAAGCTTTATCATAGAAATCATCAAATTAATTTTCCTTAAAATTAAAATTACTTTGAAAATATACCTGTTCAATGGAAAAGTAATACTAATTTTATGAGTTTTTTTTTTTTTTCTAAAAAATGAAACTCAATTATTTATTAAATTAATATTGCATTATTATTTTGTATTATTTAAAGTATGGGGCTCGAAAACTTTTAGAAAATTCTGTAGCAAATATTTAATTTAGTATTTTTCAGATGCGAAAAGTTCCAAAATAAATATAACAAAATACAGAAAAATACCAAAAAAAATTTCAAAATGCAATACTTTCACAACATTTCAAAAACTACTAAATATACCAAAAAAAAAAACCAGAAATGCCAGTTTTTGGATGTTCATATTATTATTGAGAATACTGATATTGATGTTTTTGATATATTTTTTGTATTTTTCGCATCTGACCTGCTTAAATTTGCTTAGTTTTTCGTTATAACAAACTTTTATTTTTCTGGTAGTATGTAGAACTCTTGCTCTGCTGGGTGGATACACTTCATGCTCTGTGGTTTCAGCCATTCATCTAACTTTTTAAAGCTGACCTATTTGCGCAGTCGGGCATATTAGGACCCTCGTCCTTGTCAGCTGACTTTAAGACGCCCACACGCTCCGCTAATTTCACAGCTAAGTTAAGTAGCCAAACTTGGCAGTCATTTAATAAAATTACATTCCATGAGACAACAAAAGTCAAGTCCATGCCGGCATGCAACTCATTTTGATGCGTAACAAAATTTTATGAAATACTTGAGTGCAAATTTTATGTGTTGGAGGAGCATAAAATTTTAGCGCTAGCAAAAGTCCCCCCCAGGCCTGGGCTGTTGGCGGTTTCCCAGACTGTCGCTCTCTCTCTTGGCCAAGACTGGGCTAATAATACCAAGCATTTACACCTTTATGGGGCGTACTTAGAGCGTTTATTTATGCTAATGGGTAAGCAGAACAAGCGGGCCACTGTTGTTGTATCTCAAAGTTGGGCCAGCCAAAGTGGCGCCCTGGCGAGCTTTACACTAATACCACCCCGAAGCGTTGTAAAAGTATAAAGGAGTATAAAAGCACTAACTACAACAACACAAACAAATACTGAAGCGGATAGTGAGCTTAAGATTTGAGCAGGTAAACTTGGTGCGAGTATATATCATCCACATAAGACAAAGGTACGAGACGCCACCCTCAGTTCTTGACCTCCCCATGCAATGGGAAAGACCACAACCAGAAGCAGGACCAGGACAGTACCAGGGCCAGGGCCAGGGCCAGGGGCATCCTCACATCCTTGTCACGAATGTGTTTGTAATTTCCCTAGAGTGTGTTTGACTTTGACGACTTAAGTTGTAAAACTTTAACATTATCATTTTCACTACGAGACGACGCTGCTTCCTCGGCCTTTGGATATCAGCAGCCAGCAGGCAGGAGCCAGCAGTCAGCTGCCAGGAGCTACTCCTTGGGCAGCTCCTTGAACAGCAGTGGGGCATGTGGCATGCGGCATGTGGCATGTGTGTTTGTCCTGCCCGCAAGTTGAGCCAGACATTTTGATGATGTTGACCTTCGTTACTTTTACTTTTCGCAAAGTTCCTTTGCTTCTTTAAATTTGCTGCAACCTTCCGACCCTGTTGACATATCGCATTACACTGCAGCTTGAACTTTTCAAAGCTGTAGTTAAGGCCACAGAGCTTCGACTTTCCTGCCAAATTCCCAAATCTATTTTGTGCCGATTCTTCGTCAATTAGTTCAATCAGAAGGCGCCAACACATCAACCACATGTGTGCCACCAACACCAACACCACCACCACCACCACCAACAACACCCGAGGAACCACACACCCCTTCCAAGGGGCATGGCAGCGGCGCATCGAATGTCAATTTTTAAGGTTTTCCAGCTCGTGCGTGCCATTTTCCACAATATATAATAACAAGGAAAATCAGTTCAGTTTCGGGACAACCCCCCAGAGTATTTGTCGCCTTGTTTTGTTTAAAAAATTATATCAATTAGTTTGCCGCATTGGGTCTTTATTCACAATCTATCGAATGTTGAAATATGACACACGTTCGACCATTTTTTGGTAACAGCTTCGTGAATAATATTGCAGCTGATTCTGCATCGAATTTCAGGGGTGCTTTTAATATCAGGGTAGAACCATCAATGGCTTCGATGCAGAACTGATTTGATACAGGCATTTTACCTTTCTTTATACCCTGTAGCATATTTATATACACCCATGGATAAAAAAGGCTTGCGAAATCGGAATTTAGATTGTAACTATCTTCTCTATTTGGACTTAATATGTACCGCACGAAAATATCGCCAAAACTGACCTGGACTCTTTACAAACTGGAGGTATACACCAATAGGTGTACCAAGTTTGGTTGCTCCAGCTTCAGGGGTGTGAAAAAAATTGCTCCATACGGAAAGACGGACATAACCCCAAAATACAGTCTTAAAAAAAATGGTTTGAGATAGAAAATAATTAGAAACAAGAAAGAACGGCTATCTTCGGCTTGCCAAAGCAATATGTATACCCTTTCACCCGATTGTACCTATGCAAGCTTTATGATGCGGTGCGATTTTGATCAAATTATATTCAACTATATGAAGTAGTGAAGAAAAACTCTAATTCACCCGCTTTTTCCTATGACAGCTATATGATATAGTGGTTCGATATTTACCACATTTAGTCAGATTGTATAACCTACATAGAGACTCAGTTTAAATGAGTTTGGTAAGTATATCTCTATAAACAAACAAGTTATTAATACAAAGTACTTAGTTTTCGAACGATCATTCCTATGGCAGCTATATGTTATGGTGGTCCGATCCAGCCGGTTCCAACATATGTACTTACTGACTGCAGCCAAAAGAAGGATCTGTGCCAAGCTTCATTACGGTAGTGCTAAAACTAAGAGACTAGTTTGCATAGAATCACACGGACAGACAGAATGCGCGCTAGGGTTAAAATCTAATGACGCTGATTTGTACTTACAACAACAATGAAATAAAGAAGCGCGGGCGCGACGACCGAAATCAGCACAACGGAATAGAAACAAAGCGAAGCCGCGATCAACAACCAACAACACAATGTAAGCGCGGGAGAGAGACTTAGTGAGAGCGCGAGTAGAAACAGGAATAGGCAAAGAGTCAAAATGCAAAAACAACATATTAGGCACAATGCAACGGTACAAATAAACAAGTATGCTTGGGCTGCAGTTTGTTGTTGCATTTAGACACAATATATGGGAAAACAATTAAACACTTCACAAATAAGCACATTTATATTTTTCACTCCGATGTACTACGTATTAACACAAATCTAAACACAAGAAGAAGCACAAGTAATCACTAATCGAGCAAAAATACAAAATTACGCGGCGCACGAAAAAAAACACGTCCGTTGGCGAATGCAAGCGAAAGCGAATGAATCTAAAGGAAATCGACGGATAAATAAAGATTTAAGCAGACTCCTTCTTACAATGGATTCTGTTTGTGGAAGCTATGTATGTCCATGGGTACAGAGAGGGGCACACAGAACGGGATGAGTAAAGAGTGGGAAGATCTTTGACTGATAAATAATCCAGCCAGTTTATGAGAGAGTTCTTATAAGTTTATTATAATTACTTATAATAATTAATTAAATTTAATTTAATTACTTATAATATATTATAATTACTTATAATAATTAATTATAATTAACTTAATTACTTATAATAATTAAATATAACTAACAGACGAAAAACTGTTAACATTTTATTATAACAATTATATAGAAGGCAAGAATTGAACAAAATAAAAAACCCAAAAAGGAATCACCAAAAATTGATAGCTTATACTATATATTAAAATATATAAGCACTTGCAAACGCACTTTTCACTTACTTATTTAAAATAATTGAAGGAAATTTTACAATAATGAGAAAGAACTGACATTAGTACTCTGAATATAAAGGAAGGCTTGCAAATCTTATTTAAAAATGTATTACCATACAAACTTTCATATTCTTATAGCTGCCATAGGAAAGATCGGACGACAACTATGTTCTTGTTCGAAAAACTTCTTTGTTTACGAAGGTATCCTTACCAAACTCACCCAAGCCAAGTCTTCAAAGAGTTTATACAATCTGACAAAATTTGGTTAAAATCGGACCACTATATCCCATAGCTGCCTAAGGGTGAAAAATTAGTTGATGTAGGAAAAACTTTTTGTTTATACAAATATTAAGTCCAAACTAACTGAGAGTATTATTATACTGCAAGTAAATTCCTATAATTTTGATCAAAAATCGGACCACATGGCTCCCATAGGAACAACCAAACGAAAATGAAGGTTTGTATAAAATTTAATTTCTCCTAGGATCTAAACATACATAGCTTTGGCACTCCGAAGATAACAGTCCTTTCCTGTTATAAGTATTCAGAATTTTAATATTTATGCACATTTTATACAAAGTTGATGTGAATTTTTTTTTAAAAATCCAGTTTTTCTTTCTCATGAAAATCAATTTCCGTTTGGTGGTGCTCCAAAATTGTTGTTAACCTGATATTTAGACCCGCGGGCTTATCGCAAATGATTTCAGCGCAACGTGCGCCGTAAATTAGAATCAAATTGAGAGGAGTCAAGCTGATTTATGCATTTCCCATAGCCAATGCAGCTTGTAGAACAAGAGCTAAGCGCTAAGCGTAACAACCCCCAGCTCCGCCCCCGCCCACGGGACGGGACTACAGTATCGTCGGACAGCTCGAGGCGATTGAAAAGCCAAAAGGTAAACAGGCAGGATTCGGCAGGAGCCACCCTTTGACACGCGACCCAGTGCCGGAGTACTGCAGTACCGCTATTGTGCCAATCACAAGGACATAATCAGCTCGATTTCGTAAATCTCGACAAGCTGCTTATCTGATGAAATGTGAGCAGCGTTCCAAGGATCTTGCGCCATATGATAAACATCTCACACGTTCGGCAAGCAGACTTCCGGCCATGAGGCTGTCAAACTGACAGCTTAGGCAATGTGAGGGCGTCAAAGACAAAACGTGGAGTGCGGGGAATACGCGGAATACGGAGAATACAGGCAATACAAGGAATACAAAGTACAGTAAAGCCTGGCGCGTGCGGCTGTCAAAAGCGTGAGTTCTTCTCAACATCTTGCACTCGATGATTGGCATCGGAAATTGAAGTGTTTTTATTAATACCAATTGGACTTTTGCGCTGTCTCTCCAAGGAGTGCGAATATTTCATTATGGCGCTTCATTTCTGGTCAAGTTGGCATGCCTCATTCCCCATTTCCCCCGGATTTCCGTAGCGTGCCTTTTGTATTGTTTTTTATTTTGTGGCATTATTGAAATTCATTGGCGCGGTTCGCAGAGTTGTTGCGGAATTGATTGACAGTTGAATGCGTCATGCGATTGACGCTTATTGAATTGGCATAATTGTATGGCCTAGGGTCGGGGAAGTTTGTAAGGATATGGGGCTGAGCAAGTGTTCAAAATATAACGCAGCAACTGTTGCGTGATTTGCGCAGTAATCGAGTGGAAATGTAGAGAAAAAGTAGGCATTCATTTTACAGCTATATCAAGTTTCAGTTATTATTGTTATAGCGGTGCAAAATTTTATTCAAATCTTGAATTTATATTGTTTAAATCTTAGTGCAAAGTCGTATATATTTTAGTAGTATTCGATCTTTAAAAATCCTTTAGTTTACCTTTAAAATGCCGCCAAAACATCGCGATATCTCACCATTTCTACAACTTGTTCGAGACTTTCTACTGGGCCGGAAGCATGTTACCCAACTTCGGTATGCGGACACGATAAGTCCCCGTACCCCACCACCACCACATGTACCCTTCGAATCGCCAGCTCGCCTGTTTGCCAATCAATATTATCTTAGGGATAAACGATGCAAGGTGAGGCCGCCCATCGATCTGGTTGAGGAGGAAAAGCGTAAGAAGGCAGCTCAGGCCGCAAAGGCTGCAAAGGCTGCCGAAGCTGCAAAGGAGGCGCCCAAAGCAGCCGCGGCTCCGGGGGCTGCCGCCAAGCCTGCAGGACCTGCCGCCAAGCCTGCAGGACCTGCCCAGCCTGCTAAACCTAAGCCCGCAACACCAAAGGCAAGCAAGGATTGCAAGGGTGCTAAGCAGAAGCGCAAATCTGAGAAATTAACCACTCCAGGCAAACTGCATCGGTGGGATTAGAGGCACAAGCATGGGCCTGCTGCTAAGCCTTAAGGACCTTTCCCAGGCGAGCAAGGATTGAAAGAAGCACATGACTAGGATACATGCATCGGAGGAACTATGAACACCAAATCCGAAGTTTTAAAATTTAACTGGTATTACATGAATTTTCAGTCCGATTGACCCGTATATGGAAGTCCACGCATTAATACAATGAATTCTTCAATAAAGTTTGACTTTTCAATTGCTCAATTGTTCAATTGTGCGTACGTAATTATTATGCCTTTAGGAATCCGACACCATCGCGAACAAAGTCACTAAATGGTCAATAACAATGCAGAGGCAAAGGACAACGACAAGTCATAAAAAACGAAAATCTAATTAGACACCGGGGTGAAAATCCTTTATGGCACCTGCATGAAAGTTTAATTAAGCGCACAATTAACGGAGCTGATGGCATTATAGTGCACGTATCAGGTTTATATGCGCTTAATAACATTTAATGCTATCAAAATTTATTTACAATTTAAAACGAGGCAATTTGACGTTGAGTGGATTATGCCAATTGTTGATGATGATTGCAGGTCGATTGTTAATTGTCTGTTGCTGAAATTTATGTTAATGACTTTTCACATCGATTTATTGATTGGGAGTGTGGGAGTTTTGCTTATTGCCACAGCCCGGTCCAACAAACAAAAATCCCACCCTAACACAGAATAACCATCACTCAAATTGGCAAAAGGAAGAAAAAAAAGGTATATGTAATCTGATTTCGCGTTATGCAAAAATACTTATATATTTATATTGCGAGGATAACGGGCGTCGTTGGGGGCTGCCTCAATTTATTGAAATTACCCTTATAAACTAGGCAGCCGTCGAGGGTTGACTTTACTCCAAGTGTCAGATTGAAAAAGGGTGTCAATTGCTTGGAAATTTCACTCTCCGTCTGTCAAGTCAACATGTTGCCCAATGTTGATTCTCATTTTGCTGCAGCTGCCAAAAATATATATGAAATTCAATACAAAACTGTAGCACACTTTGTTGCGTCTTTTAACGCGCCATGTGCCCAGGACTTACTTCATTCTCTCACTACAATTTCATGTGCTTGATCTGATTTGCTGTTATTCAGAGTTTATTTGCATGAATACATTGGGAACTTTGCTTATTGGACTGCCTATTTTTATGAAGGTCTCTCTCTGGTTGAAGAAATTTATTTATTGAGCTGTTTGTTCGCCTCTTGAATGAGTTGTAACATACTTGTCCCTAATAAATGATAATTTCTTGGCAACAAGTGTTCTCGACTGCTGTAAGGCTCAAGAGGCTAAACTGAATTTGCTAATTTAATTAAATAGAAAATGAATTATCCAGAACAATACAAACAATCTTATTATCTTGAACAGCTAGTTCTATGAAAAGTAATTATTTATATTGCATACGTCTCTTAAAATCTAAGTCTTCTTTTGATCGCCCTTCTCTGCGATTCTCAAGAATTGAAGGGAGTCCCTAAATTTAGCAGGTTGGAGGTAACTTTGTCAAGATTAAAGAGACACTATCAGACACATAGTCGAGTGAGTGCGACAGCTAGATCGATAGCCCTTCTCGCGATCCTCAAGAATTAAAGAGAGTCTACTACAAGTAACCATTTCGGAGGTCTCCAGTTGATCGTCCTGCTCTGCGATTTTCAAGACTAAAATGGAAAGAAAGAACGGCTACCTTCGGAGTGCCGAAGCTATATACGTTAGCAGGAATTAAGTTAAATTAAATAAAGTTTGCATGAAATATTTGTATAAATAAAATTTTGTCATTTTTTGTCATTAATCATTTTGAATAGTCGATATTTAATTGTACTGTTATTATTATATAAACAACTTAAATTAAAATTAATACGATAAATACTAAGGAAACCTAATCTAAGATTAAGTCCGAACATATACAAATATTGTACAAACTCTCTAGAGACTCTGGGTAAGTTTGGTAAGGATACCTTTATAAACAAAAAAGTTTACCATACAAAAACATAGTTGTCGACCGATCATTTCCATGTCAGCTATATGTTAAAGTGGTCCGATCCGGCAGATTCCGACATATGTTCTACCTGCAGCAAAAAGAAGGGTCTGTGCCAAGTTTCATTAACACTGAGAGAAACAGATGGACATTGCTATATCGACTATTCATGCTGATTCGGAGTATATATACTTTGTTGGGTCGAAATCGTCTCCTCCAGTCCATTATACATTTCGAGTCATTATTATAATACCCTCTGCTAGGTTATAAAAATTAAATCTCAACTTTTATTCAGAAATCATTATATATATCTGATATTTTCAGCGTTTATTATAAAAATCAAAATAATCAGAATATAAAATTTTTTAATAAATTTATAATAAAGTTTGAAAATAAAAGATATATTATGATACTTAAATTTAAATTTAAATTTAATGAATCCATAATTTCTTTCGATCCAGAAATAAGAGCTAAATTTATTTTTATAGAAATAAAATAATAATTTTTAACCAAAATTATAATTATGCCAGAGGAAAGCTGAACAAAATTATGGCTATACATGTGCGATAAAACTCTTGCTTCCCCCAATTGCTAATTTAAATTGCGAATGTTAAAATAATTAGTAGTTAATTAAGTTAGTTCAATTGATGCTTCGGTCTCAATTGAAGAAATAATTTTGCTAAATGCAAAAGATCGTCGAAGAAGCACTGTGTGGGAATAGGTCAATAAGTTGAGTTTTAAGTAAGTAAACAGAAGTACGTCTGAGAGCAAACAGGCAGTTTTAAATATAAATATTCAAATATAAGCCACACAAGACAAACACACTCTGAGAAAATAAAAATACAATTAAAGCGTATATAAGAAGCACACCCTTTACGATCCCAATGTCAATTCTGGGCAACCACTTGGAACAACCAAAAATTGCGGGCTTCAGACGACCGACGACAGCTGGGCACAAATGTCAACGCTTTGCCCGAGTTCCATGGCTTTTCCGGCTTTCCTCACTCAAATGTTACTGCAATCAGAGGCGCGTAATTAAAATATGTACAAACAAGCCGGGAAGCTGGCAAACTCGCCTCGTATAAGGAGCGCAGGAGAGCCAAAAGTTTGTTTACTCTGCGTGTTTTTCTATAAAACCAAAAACAACAACAGAAGCCGAAGCAGCAGCAGCCGCAGCCGCAGCGCGAGCAATAATAACAAGAAAAACATTTGCATAAAGCAACAAACAGCTCACAGGTTTAGGCCAGGGCGGTGGGTGATGGGTGGTGGGTGGTGGGTGGTGGCAGGGGTGGTTCGATGGGCGCCCTCAAACGGAAGTTAATGAGCGCTGGCGTGGGGTTGGGTGGGGCGTTTGGCAAAAGAAAATCCAAAAATTCAAACCCCACGACGAAGGCGAAATCACTTCATTAATGCGTCATTTGTAAGGGAGCATGGCCAGGACATAGCCAGGACATGGCCAGGACATAGCCATACGCCATATGCGACCGACATGGGCCCCGAAGCAAGTGCTCTCCTTCCAAACGGAAGTTGTCTCCACGCCGGGCACGAAACTTTGCGCGAAACTTGCCACCAGGCTGCAACAACGTGTGACAGTCCTGGAAAAGTTGATTATTTTTTGCACGCAGTGTTGGGCCGCGTAGGCGGTTGGTGGGGGGCTAGAGGGGGGCAGGGCATGTAGTCAGTTTCTAGTACACTGAATAATGACTTTTACCGTCGTTGTTGTCGTCGTCGTCGTCGTCGAGCTGTGATGCCTTCAGGCCAAGTTTACGAGCATTTTTTTTATCAGTCGCGCCTCCCCCCGAAAAAATAAGGGACAGGCTTTTGCTCTGACTCTTGTCGCAAAGTTATGCAGGCTCATTAAGTTGTTATACAGTTTAGAGAGAGAAAATTGTCAGCTTGCTTAATTTGGCCAAGTCCGGAGACCAGGGAACTGGGACGGCCGTAGGATGGGCGCATAAACAAAAGATTTCCGGGGCTGGCCTGCTGCCATTGTGTCCTTGTCGTAGCTCATGGAAAATGTTTAATGAAATGAATTTTAAGAGAAAATTTATTATTTGCCTAAAATGAAATGAAAAGTGCGAGCCCTGAAGTCCTCTCATTTATTTCACAATCTGGGTGGTGGGTGCCCCTGTCCGGATGTATATTTTAAGTGTAATTAAACCAGGGCTTCTCATTGAACTGGTTCACAAGGATGGGGCTGACAATGAGGAAGGTACCAATCATACTTAACTCGAGAAATGGCCAACACGAGTCGCAGTTAGATGATCTCGCTGCGTATTTTGCATATAAATGCAACAAGCTGGCAGTTGTCCTGGATTGTCCTTAGTTGTGTCGAAATAAGTCGTCGAAAGGAACTCAACAGGATGTGACATTAACCACAGTGCTCAACTTTGACTTAACCTAATAGAAGACTTTCGGGCACTTCGAAACTGTTTAGTATCTGAGCTAATCCCCTCTCATATCCATATTCTTGACATATCGCCTTTCATGCACTCCTGCATGACCACATCAACTTTTCTTTTGCGCAATTTCACCTTCAATTAAACTTGAGGTAATTGACGACGATGGAAAGGAAATCCGTAACAAAGCATTAAGCCACAGGATGCCATACATACACAGACAGCAGGCTCTCCCCAAAGATAAATGGCGATGCCTTAAACTGATTGTGTGGATTAAATTGCCATATTGGCGAAATTGGCAGCGACGGTGTCAAACTGGAGAAGACAACAACACGAACTCCAACCAATGCCAAACTCCAGTTGGAGGGTAGCAAGTATCGAAAACTTATTTTTGATAAGCGCAATTATAATTGGATTTCGGAGAAGTTGCTCCTCAACAAGGACCAGAGCCAGGTAGCATCAATGAAGGGGCAAAAGTCGAGCAGGGCAATGATTAATCTACCTCAGGAGTATTTAAAAAGAAAGATGCGCCCTGGGGGCCAGGGTGGGGGACGGTGCCGGGCCAGGCCAAAGGGAAAATTGGAAATTGTTGTGTTTGGGTGCGATAAAGACGTGTTTCCTTACAGCTCGCTCTATAGCTGGATACTTTTTTCCTTTTGTAAATGTTTTCTGTCAAGATAAGCACCACACAGCATGTGGTTCGGTGGCAAAGCAGTGGCTGATAAGGGTCGGGATGGGGCACGGCCAAAAGGAGTGTGTCCCAGGACTTAACAAAGACAAATGAAGTTGTTAGCAACTGACAGAGCTGATGGCTCATTCGGAGTTTGGGTCTTAGCGGCTGTCGCTTTGATTCCCGTTGCATTGCGACAACTTTGATGTGCAGTTGACTGCTCACTTGGTCATTAATTGAGTTTAATTATTGAGGCGTTAATGTGGGCAGCGTTCTGACCAAGTCAAGGGTGAAATGCACAAGGGGGGAGGGGCGCATATTAACGCAGGCACTGAACCACCTACTTAAACTCTTTAAAAACCTGTCAAAATGTATCTAGCCTGCCTGCAACAGCTCCAACTTGTCTCTCTACTGTTCTGTACTGATTTGTCGCTATGCTCACCCTCTTATAATAATGTCAATAGCTCATTAAAAGTCTGCAACAAGCGGAGCGCTCTGCTCGACCACATAACCCAAATGAAAGACATTTATTTGTGTCCATAATTAAAGGCAGACAATGCTTGCCCCAGACCGGGGGCAGAGTGGCATTTGGCGCGCCCCTTGGCCTGTCAAATATTTCAGCTGCTTTGGCAACAATTTACAAATGCAAATGGGCGTCGCACAGTGGCTTGTTTTGAATACTTACATTGCAAATATTATATCTAAGGAACCAACTAAGATATCGCCAAAATATAAATAACATTTAGTGTAGCTTTACAATAAGTGCAACATCTTTTCTTCATAGGAATCTTCACCATAAAAATGCATTGGAAACATGATATTTTGCATAATCGTTATTGCGATTTTGAAGAACTTTCACTTATTGTACAGCTATGGAAATGCAATGTAATTCCTTTGATATTTTGGACATATCTTATTTGGTCCAAATTATATAATTTTTGCAAAGTAAAACGTCGAGTTGGGAATTTTAAAAGGTTCTGATCTGCCTGGTTCTTGTTGACCAAGTGAGTTCATTGTTTCTTAAATAAACAAGTAACAATGTTCTAGTCGAGTATACCCGACTACGAAACTCGCTGTACCCAGGTCTACAACTTTCTAACATATCTTCGCACACTTAGCATACTCACACACACACATGCACAAATACGCATGCACACAAGCGACGACGAAAAATGAAAAATGAAAAATAAAATGCCTCACATTTTAATTCGAGGCTGCGCTTCTTCAGACGGACAGACCGCCAGACGGAAATCGAAATCTCTTTTAGTACTGATCAAGACTATATACTTAATAGGGTCGGAGATGTCTCCTTCTGCCTGCCCATACATTTGCACAGATTTAGTACCCTCTTTTTACCCATTTTATGGGTACAGGGAGTAAAAACCAAAGGGCACCTAGGGGCGGCCAATCTTTTATTAAACAGTTTTAACAATCTTCACCGTATTACATGGTCATGTACCCAGAATAGCGCGTCATTTATCTGCAAAGTCTATATAAAGATTAAATACTATGTTAAAATAAATAGTTTTTTATTAAAATATTTATTTAAAAAGCTCAAAAAATTAGCAGATTAAAATATTTTGTTTCATTCGGAATTCCCACATCTTTAAATTAAAATAAAGATACTAGATACTATAAATCGAATGAGCCGTGTGGATAATTGCAAATTGAACAATTTTCCCCAAAAGATCACATATATTACAAAAATGTAAGACTTGTTCAATTTCATGACCTTTACCGCTGAAACGAAATGCTCCAAATTCCTAAAAGTAATCGCTTTTCTAAACTTTAAGCAATTCTCTATAAAATGCCATTAGTCATTTCATCCTTTCTTAACAAGACCTCTTTGATTTTTGCCACGTGACCCGGCAAAACGAGCCACTGTGCGTCGCCTCCACTCACAACTTGCCTCTAATGAGCCTGCTGCCAAGTCAAGGCATAAATTTGAGCAATTTTGCCGCAGGCATTGGCCCAGCAAATCATTGACAACTTCTGGGTGGTTTCGACCCACATGTGGCACGGGTTCGCTCGGCTCGGCTCGGCTTTTCGTGATTTCGTGTTTATTTTTGAAAATTGAAAAACAACAATCGCTAAAAGTAGACAGGCGTTTTTCTTCTTCAATATTTTCAAGTGTTTTTTCGGAAAATCACAATTAAACAGCCGCCAAGTATTTTGGGAAAGTTCATTAACCCACTTTTCCCCCCCAACTTCCTTGTAGCCGCCAGCTGACCGACCCTTTTCAACAGGCTGCGACTTTCCGCGCCTTTTGTTGTGCATGCAAATTAATGATGGCAATGATTTGTGTGCCGACCAGCGGGGACAGGGGCTGGTGGGTTCATTTATTTTCTTAATAAAATGTTGTTGTCCTTAAGTTTTAATTGTACTTGTCATTGTATTTTTGCTTTGGAGCGAGCCGATCCATTAAAATTAAGTGCAGTAGTCGAATATTCCTGTGTCGAACTCGAAATAGAGAAAACTTAAATAGAGAATAAATTTACTTCATTATTATTAGTCATTATTTATTTATTTAAAATCAATCCCAACTAATATCAACATTAATTTATAATTTAAGTTAAGCCTAAATGCATTATCAAACCCTTTGGCTGATAGTATTTTAAAAATCGTATGCTGGAATTTCTTGTAAATTGAGCTTTGCCAGTCTTATTCTGGGAATTGACATTTTCTTAGAAAACTCATTGCCCAATTGGGGAAGCCCACAAATGTGTTCTTATCTGTGTGAACATTCAATAATTATGAACACACAACACTGATGTACTTATACTTATCTGTACGTACACAACACTGATGTATGTAAAGAATATATAGAACTAGCTTATACCCGAGGAATTGCTCGCATTTCCTAACTATTTTTATTAAAATTTAATTCTATTTAAATGTTTATAATTATTTAATTATTATTTATAGCGTTGCCCGTCGAAATAATTAGATAAAAATGCATTATCTTGAGTTTAACTACTTTCGTTAACCGTAAGGATTACACTAAAATAGAGTATTACAATTTTCCCTCCCGTGGAAGCCAAATGGTTGAGTCAAACGCCTAATGATTTGTTGTGTTGTGCTGTGACAATGGCTTTGAAGCCGATCTAACTAAACAAATAATCTCACTCATTTGATTTTGACCCCAAATTCTCGCCCGTGACGACGGGTGGGCGTAGTTCTTCACAATATTTTTGATGAAGTTAGAAGAATAATACTAACATCCTGAAAATAGCGGGTGGTAAAAAGTCTTTACTTAATTTAAGTGACCGAAACGTCAGCCCCAATGACATCGTGTGTAAAATTGGGATAGGATTTTATATATTTATTTTTATGTCGACCCGTGGGCCAGTAGTGGCTCGTTTGGGTTAGTCAGATGGCTACTCAGGGGTCAACTCACAGAACTGCAGGGTATGAACACACAACACTGATGTATGTATAGAATATGTAGAAAATAGAATTTCTAAGTGCAAGCGGCAATTTGAATAACAAACAATATTGTGTATCTAACATATTCAAACACAGCTCGTAATTTGAAATTCAGCGTTTAATTTGATTATTTCATTTATGTATATCGATTATCAACAACTGCGCGTATTCTCCAACATGCCCGTGGTGGATTTGACGATTGACCGCAATCTGTTGTGTCCCAACTTTGATGGCTATAAGCTGTCCTTTGATCCAGTGTCCGTGCTGCGGCAGGACGTCGTCCGGGAACCGCTTAGGCTACAGCCGCATGCAAATCAGTATTCTTCTGCATGTCGAGCTGTTCGCCAAGCAAAATTTGCTCTTCTCGGATCCTTGGGCCAGAAACAATTGCTACTATGTGAACACCGCCCATCAGCCTGGTCCTCTGTAGCTACGATGAGCATCACGGCCAGCCGCTTACCCAACACATTGTCCACAGCGTAGATCGCATGAATCGTGGCGATGGCTATAAACATCTTGTTGGTGATTATAATTACACTATGAGTTCTATATCGGAGAAGTATTGTGTATTGTGGGACGGCATGCTGAACCTATATCTGCTGGACACAGGAGATCGCCTGCGTGCCTCACCCTTTCAACTGGTTACCAGCTCACCCATCACACCCAGTGGGCTGCTGCGTGCATTTGTGCTCTTGGATGAGCGCCTGAATATTGTGCAGGAGCGTAAGCAAATCTCGCTTGTTGCTGGCCACGTGGGACGCCGTGACGCCGCCACACGTAATGAAACGCCATTGCATATCTTGCAACTGATCTGGGCACGCTGGACATTGGAAGTTGCCCCGGACGCTGCTTGGACATACTACCAACAAATGCGTGCAGCTGGAGACGTGCGGCTTGATCTACTATTGCGCATTTAAGCCACTTGCCGAATCGTTGGTGCTATGCTCTGCTGGCAACATTCAAACAGAGGCGCAGCGAGAGGAATCTGAGGCTGTTTCTGCGGGTGCTACATCAGCAGCTGCATCGTCTGCCACATTATCAGCTGCAAGAGTGTCTGGTCAGTCACAGCAGCGCAATAGCTTGCAGCAGCGCCATACAGCTTTCAGCTGACCGCAAACATCTGACGATGTTCTACATATTGGCGCCACAGCCAGCGACTTTAATGTACACTCCACGCCAATCCAGCTGCTGGTTGAGTGCCAATCACGCACGCTGCTAAATACCGGGCTCTATGCCTCCGTGGACCATGAGCTGACCACTTGGATTGTTGATACTGAATTGATGCTAAGGCTTTCCAAACAGCGCTGTCGTCGTTGGCCCCAATTGCTAGACGATGATCAGCTGGCTCCAGACGAGGAGCCTTTTTCAATGGACTCTGGCTCGGGTAATGATTCTGAGAGGCTGCCCATACCCAATCTGGAGAAATCCCTGGAAGATTGCGACTTTTCTGAAGGCTCGTCAAACGATGACCTTAAAATGGTGCGTTTCCACTTGCCATCGTCCTCCATCACGCACACTATATATTTAGGATCAACGCCGCCGAGCACATTACGTGCCCGGCTATCCGGACGCAAGGGCGTCGATGCCTCCGTCTGGCTGCACTAGTATCAGGCGTGCGGCATGAGGGTAATCTTCATCCATTTGGCTATGTGCTGGCATCGAAGCAGCAGCGCATGTTTGTTGATTGCTGCTCGAAACTGGATTATGCGGTTGTTATGTGTTTGTCTATCAGCCGGGCTATGATTCCGCTGGTGGTTTGCGCAATCGCAATGGTGATCATTGGCAAGTATCGCCTAGTCCTGCTGGATGAGGATGTGGGTGAGGTACTTGGCATGGCTATCGCTCAAAAGTGATAATTCTACTCACCGAGCATGCTGTAGTTTGCGTACAAGTTTAAAGTGTATTTCGTTTGTTTTATTTTATTTTTCTTTGTCCTAGAATTTAAAGTCACAGCCGACGCATATAAAGAAGATTTTCTTATGTGGGGTACTATTAGTCGTAGTAGCCCAGCACTCACTCGTTAGCCATTTGCCACTGCGAATTGTTTAAGCAGTGGTAAAGTGATCCTCCACGTGGCCCTGTCTTTCTACATTCAACAAACCCCGCCACGGCCGGGAGTAAGTTCTTAATTCTTATTTTTTTTATTTTTAATTCACATAGAAAATTTTGTATATTGTCACAAAATGTGCAATTTAAAACGTTTCTAACCCCACATAGTTTAAAATCGGCAATTCTTAGTTGTATTATACCTTGATTTAATTTTAAAAAAATATTTTCGAAAATGTGATATTTTGTATAAAAACATTTGACACGCTAAATATAGCCGATCTGTCTTTTTAGTTTTATTTTCGATTATTGAAATTACAAAAATTTGAAATTGCGCACCTACTACAACACTAACAACTGACTGGGTTGCCATAGACACCGTATGGTGTATGAATGAGAGCGCTGCGCTGCGGCTCGTCGGTCTATTAGCCCTGTCAAAGAGTCAGCTGATTTCACGACGTCACACAATAGATTCTAATTAAATATATTTTAAATTATATAATTACTCTCTGTATCCATAAAATGGGTAAGAAGAGGGTACTAAATCTGTGCAAATGTATGTAAGAAGTATAAAGAGACATCTTCGACCCTATAAAGCGGGTGAAAGGGGGGAGATATCTGAGATCGGAAACAAACTTGATCTGCGTATGGTATACAGGAGCCTACATTCCAAATTTGGTGTCTCTAGCTCCTACAGTTGCTGAGATCGACGCGTTCATACGAACAAACAGACAGACGGACATTTGCACAAATACAATACCTCCTTTTTACCCAGTTTATGGGTACAGGGAGTAAAAATGTAATTATTTAAGTACTTCTATACATCTTGGTAACTGAGAATAACGAATTTTATAAAATATATTCATAAATTATCTACGTATGCCAAAAGTCCACTTTGATGATTTTATACTGAGAACAAAATACAGATTATTGCTGAATAAGAGAAACTTGAAATAAAATAATTTAAAATAGAAAAGCAGTTCCAAAAGAAATAAAAACATAATTATAACACCCCCTATGGTAGGGTATAAAAATAGAAAAGTAAAATAAGTTTTCCTTGAAAGTTCGGTGGAAATGATTGATTATATAAAAAATTTATTTATTCTTATAATACATATATAAATAATATATCTAAATAATAATAGTGTTTTTGAAGCAAATTAAATAAAACTCAAGAGGTAAGTTTTATTTTTGAACAATATAGAAAACTCAAAAAATATTGTTATTTTTCTTCGAAATATAAATCCCAAATAATATATTTTATTGCTGAACGAAAAAATATATTCATAAGGTATGTTATATTTTCATGAAAAAATATTCATCTGAATAATAAGTTTTATTTCTTGAGCAATAAATAAATTAAATAAATAAAAGAAATAATGCCTTAAAAGGTAATTTTAATGTATATTATTTATAAACATTACGGTCCCTGAAGGAAACTGCTAAGTTTGGTTAATTGTAAAGTCACTTTAAATATGAAAGCAATTCAATATCCATTGAGCCTCAACTCTCTTGTTTTTCTTTAAAAAAAATAGTATGCTTTGTAATATGTGATTATTTCAAGATCAAATCAGATCAAATCAAAATCAATCAATGAATAACCCTAAAACTGTTGGCGAGGGCTTAGTATTTAAATATATATGTTTGTATATTATTATTCTCGCCTGAACTTAAATTCTGCCAACAATATAAATCGTGAGGTCTGGCTTTAATTTTCACTAAATGCCAGCAAAGTTTGGCCCGCCCATCAATCCCATGATGGCTACGTCAAAGTTGCACACTGCGCTTTTATGCAGATAAATTGTCGGTTATTTTCTGCCCCCTTCACTACCCTGCACCGTTGCGTCGTCCCTCTCGTCGACGTACCGTTTCGTTTGGTTGGCTTGGCAGGCGCTGCGTCAGTTGTTCTGGCCGGGCCAAAGGAAGGACGAAGGAAGGCTCCCAACGGACCTAACCGGAGTGTCGGCTGCTCGCCTGATTGTTTCATAAAAGTTTTCTGCAGCAAAAGCCCAACTAACTATTGTTGTTGTTGTTGTTATTGTTATTGTTCTTGTTGTTGCTATTGTGATTTTGCAAATTAATTTGCTTATAATTTTTACGCTTAGTTAAACACAATTTTGAGTGATTTTCACACAGAAAATGCTCGATGCTGAAAAGTTTGCCTTGTCCCGGCAGACGGCGGCGCACAGTGGTACATAATGTGCACTATACAATACAAAAAAGTCTTTATAGTATATATCTATATATAAAACACTTTAACCTGACTGACGGTTTGGTGACTAATGGACAAGAAAAACGGTAGAAGCTTATATGGTAGGTTGGCGCTCTGAAATCATTTCCAGTAAATTCTGTCCGATATTGATATTATTCTGTCCGGTATTTCCCGGAAAACTGTTGTATACAACTTTTTACTTTACCATGCAATCAACTTCAAACTCATTTTCCATGATATACAAAAAAATTGTTCGAGGCACTCTTTACCGATATTGGAAAATCCGCCCCGGCCAAGCCTAATTTCAATACGTGTCTCAATCATTGCCAAGGCTCTAACCAAAACCAAATAATAATGTCACTAAAATGTTGGCCTTTTATATCACATCTGCCTTTGAATCTCTAGTTAGCTCCTGCTGCTAAACTGTACTGGGAGTAGAATAAATATGAGAAGGAGATTTGTACATAACAGGAAAGAACTTTATGAAAAATATTTGGCCCGTGCGAGGCCGGGAAACACCTGTCAGTGTTATTTAAAATTAATAAAAGCCTTGCTGAAATTTATATATATTTATATTGCAATCGGAATTCAAATAATAAAGATGCGGTAAACATTGACAAGTATATTAGCTAAATTTGAAACGAATTTGACTCTCCGATTTTATTTATTGTTAGTATATCCTTTCCATTGTAGCTGCATTAAAGAGTTGCTTCCTGAATTTCGATTCTTGACAACATTTAACTTGTTCAGCAATTTGTGTTGTAGCTACCAATATTTAAATAAATATTATAAATGTGCGGCGCTTAAATGCGCTAGTCAAATCTGCATTTAAAGGATATTGGTAGGGATTCCCAATGGCAGTTCCATTGGCTTCGTTAGGCGAGATGCAAATGGTGGAAAAACAAAACAAAAATGTGCATTTAAATTTCATATGCGTCCCTCAGCCCGCTTGTGCGGACCTTTTTGAAGCCTATCGGCGTTTTTCATATTTTTATAAATTGCTATAAATTGAGATATTAATACGATACGCGACAGAAGTCACAGCCGATGCGAGTCGCTGTTGTTGGTCGGTTCGCTGATTTCAACATGTGGCAAAAAGTGTCGAGACATTAAAAAATGTTGCGCAAGTGTTGCGCAAACAAAATGTGCAGTTATTTGTATAAAATGCGACAGCCGGACAACTTTTTCGGTTTCAACATTTGCTACGAGCCGTGAGCTGATAATGAAGTTGTTACTTAATGACCGCTCCAGTACGAGTACGCTGCAGTAAAAAAAAACCAGTACTTTAAGCTTAAATTTAAACACTGTCTGCAGTAAATGTCCTGTGCAGGACCTCCAGTCAGCTTAAATATTCCATGCACACGCAAACACACATTTCGTCAGTCGCTTCAATTGGACTGATTTAATTGAATCAGTTTGCTCGTCTACTCTGCACCACTTGCCTCCCTTGTACTACCAGTTGTGTCTTCGGTCCTTCAATTTACTACCCAAGCTACTGATGTTCGTCCTTTTGCTGTTGTTGTTGCTGCTGCAGCGTGTCTGTAGTTTTGGGTCTACGTTTTTCGCACACGTTTGCGTGCTATGCATGGCATAAAAATTTGACACAAAAGCCGTTGCATACAATTGGGCGCACACACACACACAGTCGGCCTATGCACTATGGGAAACTTTCCCATTTTGGCAGAGATTAGGTTCACTCATTGATATTTTACCAAAAGCTAAAATTGCACTTAACTTAACATTGAGATTTCCTTTCGAAACAGCTGTGCTGCTCAACAGCTGTTATCTTAACAATATTAACTGTTCTGGTATGTAACATTATTGTTTGTTTATTCCTAGCGTACTATTAATAAAACAATAATGAACGGGTATTTTCGAAGTGCGGAAGCTATATACCCAAGCAGCAATAATTTTTATACAAAACTCAATAGTTGTGGACCGATCATTGCTATGGCAGCTATATGTTAAAGTGGTCCGATCCGACCGGTTCCGACATATGTTCTACCTGCAGCAAAAAGAAGGGCTTGTACCAAGTTTCATCACGATAGCCTTAAAACTGTTTTGCATAGAAACAGGCGGACAGACGGACGGACGGACAGACGGACATCGCTATATCGACTCGGTTATTCATGCTGATTCAGAATATATATACTTTCTTGGGTCGGAAACGTTTTCTTCAGTGCATTACACATTCGGAGACAACATTAAAATACCCTCTGCTAGGGTATAACAAGTTTTTCATACAAAAACTCATTTTTCACCCGATCGTTTCCATGGCAGCTATATGATATAGTGATCCGATTTGGATCAAGTTTGGTCACATTGTATAAAGTCTTCAGAGACTCAGCTTGCATGAGTTTGGTGAGGATAACTTTATAAACAACAAAGTTTTTCTTACAAGAAATAGTCGTTGACCGATCATTCTCAAGAATTTAAGGGAGTCCAGTACTATTGACTATTTTGGTGTTCTAATTTTGATCGCCCTTCTCCGCGATTCTCAAGAATTAAAGGGAGTCCACTACAATCTACAATTTTGAAGGTTTACATTTGATCGCACTTCGCTGCGATTCTCAAGAATAAATAAATAAATACATTGTTGGGGGAAACGCCTCCTTCAGTGCATTACACATTATGTTAATTAATAACTTTAAAATTTGAATTAATGGCAACAAAATTTATAAATTTCCCATGGTGCTATAGCGTTTGTTTGTGTGTGGCCAGACGAGCCAAAGGACTACCTACGGAGGACGTGTTGAGGTCGTTGTCATGCACTGATTTTGTATGCAGCAGCAACAACCATTTAAATACATACATTCCATTTATAAACTGAATGGGTGAGTTAAGGGTTTTGTTTCAAGATTTAAAAGGAGACACTGAACAATCGTTAAACATAAAAATGTGTTAAAGATCGACTGTAATTGCTATTGTTATGTGTTGAATTGAATTGTCTTTTGTCATATTATTCAATTTGCAGGCTTAAGTTTTCCCCATGCCATATTCCCTGCCTTCAAGCTATTTTCGTATTATCGTTTTATGTGCTAGAATCCTAGGCAACAACTTACGCACTCATCTTATTTATCTGGCTACTTGTAATATTTAATAAAAATGCCTCAATTGGTTCTGGACACACACACACACACAGTAGCACTTATGCCTAAATTCAGGCAATCACAATTTTTATTTACGTCGGCTCCTGCGCCTCCAGACACAGTCCCATCCCGCGTCCTTGCTCGCTGCACACGTGCGTTGCCCTCTCGACACGAACTACATAAATAAAGAAACGACAAAGGATGCTCCTCAGGACCCCCACATGCGATTGTGTGTGAGTAACTAAGGGGCAAGGGAGGCAATGCAGAAACTTTTCCAATTTTCCCCTTTTTATCGTAAATTACGCACAATTCAATATTTGGCCTTTTTACTGGCGCTTGTTTTGTGTCCCGTTGTCTGCCTTTTTTCTGCCTGACTAGCTTTCCAAGTGTGGTAGAAGGGGATGGGCTCCGGGAATGGGTGGAGGGGTTGGTTAGTATAGGGCATTTGTCTGCAATTTCTTTGCTTGTTTTTGCTATTTTGCTATTTTTTGTGTGTCTCCTTATCGTAAATAAGAAATCTTATACGTGCGTCTTCAGCCTAGAAATGGCATCTATAAGCATCCTCTACCAATATCGATTCATTGCTCATTTGCTTTATGAATGGGTAAGTAAAAGTTAGTTTTACTTTTGTTTCTATCTTTAATCGAAATTGGCTTGTGCGCCAACTGAAATGATTGTTTTTCTATACGCCTTAATTTATTTAGGATTGTTGATAACAAAATGCGGCTGGCTAAAACTTTTCACAACTTATTGTCATTAGCTGGGGCACAGCTTAATTTTAACAGGATTGCGAAAGTTGTGCAAGTAAATAATGTGTACGGTTTGCAATTATCAATATTTATCGAAGCAATTTGTGCTGTGGCTATGTATGCTAATGGCGATAAATTGTTTACAGCGACACTTCATCAGTGAACCAAATATTAAACACAGTGCTGCCCATTAGCTATTGAAAACACTTCCGCAGGCTCGTAAAATCGAAGCTCTCTATTAGCCCGCTCTGGGCGCTCTATTTGGCCAACATGTCGTATGCATGTTAATTTAAATTTATGCCTTAATTGCAAAGCCTATCAGCGGATATTTTGTGAAAACAAAAAAGAAAGGATCCTCTACAATGCAGCTACAGCTGGTGAGGCCATTAAAGCGCATTTGGTCAGCCGATTGTCGTTGGCGTTGGCGTTGGCGTTGGCACTTTGCGATAGGCCCCACCGCAGTCACCAACAGTCACCCTTCCACCCCCCTTTGGTGTGCTCCACACACACTGTCGCCCATAAAAACATTTATGTAATTGCTGTTATCGACAAGCGCTCGAAATAGCCTCGTTGTGCCAGGCTGTAAACGGGCCTTTAATACACTTTTGATTGGATTGTCGCACAAGTTAATTGAACGCCGCGGCCCTGGCTGCAACCAAAATCTCCGGGCCTAAGCCACTGAGCGCATACAAAATGGCGGCAATTATATTTGAAACTAGTTGGCAACGCAGCTCAGTGAAGCACAACAACAAATCGCCAATTCATGCAAGCTCATTAGGCAACGGGTCGTATGAATAACCGAGCCCCCCAAAGTATGCAGCAGTTTCTTTTGTGCGCTGTCCATTACCGGATTACAGGATGTATTGAGAGTCGGACGGAGAGTCTATTGCCTGTTGTTACTCCGGACTGCAACTTGTGTATCGTCTTCTGGCCAAGTTCCCTTTTAATGCTTCAACGCATTTTATCTTTTGTAGTCGTCGTTGGTTAATGCGCTAGCAAATTGTTTGAGAATGACCCGCGTAAATTTCATTTCTACTTGATTTACTGTAAATTGTATTGCCGGGCAGGAAAGCGGCCAGATAAACGGGCCACGCCATAAGAATGGAAAGCAAATGTAGTCGACATTTATAAATTGATTGGGGCTTTGAATCAGATTCAAGAAATGGCCGACTAACTTTGATTCGGTTTGCATTCGATTTTTGCTTTGATTAAAATCGTTATACGGCAGTTAATTTGTATGATTTGTATGTGACCTGAAGATTTCATATGAAGTGGGTAAATTGAGGCAATTTGGTAGATGTCATGCTCAGGAAAGTGAATGATTTAGTAGAGAACAAAGTAAGTAAATTGGTCATCAAATTGTCGTTTTATCATATCAAAACAGGTAAGAGTGTGTTCGATCTGAACATACCCTGTAGCCTGATTTGAAGTGGTATGTAATTACATACGAATTAATATTTGACTATCTGATATACACAAAGGTGGCGTATGTAACTATTTCGCACGTGGGTTTGGCTTTTCCTGAAAATTCCACAGGCCTACGAGGTGTTAAAAAGCACATTGTCTCATTACTTCATTATTGGTAACATTGAACTTATAATAGATTTGGCAGAAAAAGCCTACTGAGATTGGATATGTGTACTGCCCCCTATATTCTCATCCTTCACATTTAAATATAAAGGATAAAGGGGCAGCAAAGTTTCTATTTCACTTTTTCCAATTCTTATGAATAGGTTATTTTTTGCCAATTGCCTTCAAACTGCAATTACCTACATTTAAAAAAAAACCAACTAAATTACTTGAAGCTAGCGGGCAGCAGTGTTAAACATACATTTTTGTAACTGCTTTATATACATAGAAGATTTCGATACATTGTATTTATTTCTCGATCCAATTGGGTTGGAGCTATTGGGCATTTACCTCATCTGCTGAGGCTTAAATTTGCTTTTTGCTATCTTTCGATTTTGACAGCTTGATCAAATTGGTATATAAGGGAAAATAAAACTTAATCTAATTTAAAAAAATAAAAATTAGCCTACATTATGAAAATAAAAAACAAATAGAAAAAAACAATATTTACAAGTATTTACAATATTTAACAAATTTAAATCAAATAAAAAATAAAAATATATATATATATATAATGAGGTATTATTTTTTGTGGAATCCGTGAACAGGATAGAAAAGATTTCATTCGCTTTAACCAACGATTTTTCCCATATTTTTCCTAATTTCGACTGATTGATGATAGGCAATGATGACATATTTCATATCAATATATATCAAACTAAAGTTGACCTTTATTCTATGTATCCTTAGTGTTAATCGCCAGTGGAATAAAAGCTACTTACCCTTCTGATAACTCATCATTTCAAATTAGTTGCGCATATGACACAATTCAAAGCAGTAGGTCTGAAAAGAGAAGAGTAATATCAAATAAGAGATTAAAATATATTTACTTATTCCGCAAATACACGAAACTGAAGTGAGCATCTTCAAAGCTGAAGTGTTTTCAACTGGAGACCCTTATACATAGGTGTCCTCCTTTTCATGGTAATCAACTTGATTAAAAAACATAAAATATAACTGATAGTATTTGTTATTGTCCCTACAGCAAACACTGCCAAGATTTTCACATCATCATCATCATCATCAGCTACATCATAATGTTTATTATGTTGCCCATCTTCTGCCACTTAAGTGCATTTCTTTTTATTTTGGAGCTACTTCAGCGCAAAAACCTTTTGCATTCGTTTGTTTAACTTCCAGTAAGATGGGAATTTTGATGTGTACTTAAAACTGAGCCCGCATCAAGTTGGAGCTGAAGGAAGTAAAGGACGAGGACGTCTCGTGTAAACAAGCTCAAGTTTTGTTGGCGTTAGTTTTGTAAATTGCAGGTTGCAACATTTTCATTAAATTAAGTCAAATAACAAACAACAGACACGCAGCCGGCCAGATCCAAGGGGAAGGGTAAACAATCAAGAGCGCTGTAAACAATAAATGTAAGCTGGCTAAGAAGCTGGCATTAACAAATTACCAGTTTGTGTAACTAGATTCCAGGTAAAATTGTGTCTATCAAATTAAGATGTCATAATCTTGTAATATCTTAAATGAATTTTGTCAGAATATTATGACAGGAAAACTTGTCTATAGCGAGTTATTTAAATGTATGAAAACTTTCGTTCGGTTAGTATTTTTAAAACTTGAAAGTCGCTGGACCTAAGCTCACCGTATATTGAACCTATGTTCAGTTAGTAGTTCGTTCCCGGTAGGTGGCGCTGTGGTGGTGTCATGTGCAAAACTCTTTTATAGGATTTGGTGCACTAGGCGTACTTTTATATCATTTTCTTAGCATTTCAAAGGTATAATTTCATTTTTTAATTATATTTCGACAACAATCCAGTATACAAAACTGCTTATGACCTTCAGTATCCGGCGACACTAAGGACCTGTTTGGTCTATGGTCAACCGGCTCTACCTAACCTATAATTTGATATGGATATGTATTAAATTAACGGTAAAGAAAGTGTTTGTAATTTGTATCTCTCATAATTTCATTTTCATGTGCCTGATTGACTGATTTGTGACCAACGGGCCCGGGCCACGGACTTCGGAAAATCTATCCCCACGGGCGGAAAACTGTTGTATGAAACTTGAAAAATCTACTCCCATTCGTCACTAAGGATGGGATATGGCATATTAATTCTTTGAGAATCGTTTTGTTAGATCGGTTTATAATTTCTTCACGAGTGGTAAGTTATTTTTGCTAATTTCTTACTTTTTTATTCATGCAACCACAAAGTGCCACAGCGAAGCCTAGTAGAGTACAGCAAATCTAATATAATAAGATAACATATGAAGCATTTCTAAACTCACTTTAAAGTGGTTCTTGTGAAACCTCAATTTGGGTAAATAGATATGGTTTTGGGTAAATGACTTACACAAATGTGAAAATGGCTTTAAATATAAAATAAATCTTGATTGAGGAATGGGAGTTTCAAGGTGCTTCAGATTTTCAGGTTTAGTAATGTTTCAATGCCATATCCTGAGAAAAGTGGTATGCCAACTATTATGGTATAGAGGCATAACAGCACAACTAACACTCACAAATAAGTATAACTGTTTCAGCCACAATCACAACGAAGCAACGTGGATAACGGTAAATAGTGTTAACGAGACAACACAACAAAAACAGAAGCAGGCCAAAATAGTTGTTGGCTCATTTCCAGGCAGCACCCTGCAGACTTTTGGCAGATCCAAAAGCTGAAGAGTTTATAAAATTAACATCGTCATGACATTCAAGCAGCCAGCGTCGCCGTTGCCTGGCTCATCAAACTAACCGCCTCTTCCCCCGGCCCGGCCCCGGCCCCCGCTCCCCTCCTCACCACTTGTCACGCTCCAAAACATCCTTTGAGCTGTCGCTCTGCATTTGTATGCGTTTTGCCTGCCTGATTTATGTGTGACGATGTGTATGTGTGACGATGTGTATGTATGTGTGTGTGTTTACGTCTCTGTCGTGTTGGCATTTGTCGTTACAAACTTAATTAATGTTATGCTGCCGCCATCGCCTCCGACGCCTCTCGCCTCTTGCCCAATCCCTGCGCTGCCCTTGTCCTCCAGGCTCTTGACTTTTGTCAAGCGCCGCAAAAACTGCAGGCGGCTGCCACTGCGCCACTGCCACTGTCAGTTTCAGCTGACGTTTGGTGTTTGTGTTCTGTCCTGCTTCTGTCCCAGGCTTCGTCCTACGTACTGCGTCCTGCTGCTCGTCCTGCGTGCGTTTTGCATGTGATTAGGCGGCGTCTGTGTTGGAGTTTCACTTGATGCTGAGGTTGCTGCCGCCCTTGCCAATTCTCTCTGTGTGTGTGTGTGTCAAAAAAATTGTGCTCAACTTTCGAAAATTTTGTGTTTCTGTTGACGTATGGCAAAATCGCATTGACAGCATTATCCTTATTGGCATAATCATCGCTTGGCTCGGCGTCTGTTTATTTTTGGGAGTTAGTTGCTTATTTGCTAAGCTTTGGTACTTAGTTGAGCTCGATAATTAGCTGGAGCTGCCTGCTATAAGTAACGAGTAGAGCTCGACACTCCTCTTAAAAGGATTTAGATATAAGAAGTGTTATTACTTACAGCGTATTACCAACAAAGAAAGTGTCGACCGATCGGACAATGGCTTGTTTTCTCAAAACAGCTTGCCAAAATTCTAGCTCTTAAGCTACTCGGGCTTTTTTCAGAGTACCCTTAAGACTTTAACAATTTCATGCATGTAAAAGATGCATTTTCACGCCTAAAATGACGTTATTTTCATCTTGAGGGTTTTAAGAAATGATTTATGAAATGAAATTTCACAATTTTTATTTAAGTCATTCGACATTGTAAAAATCTTTTTGATATTTCTTAAATATTTGTTTTTAAATAAAGAAACTTAAAATATAATCAACGAAAACTAGAGAAAATATATTTTAAAAACTAAAATTATTTTTATTTATTGAATTCTACCCGTGCTTCTTTTCCATACATTGTGATCTTAACAAGGGACGTGGCTTAGCTTTGGTAGCAAGGATTAGTATAAAAGAAGGAGAATACCTGAAATCGGGCACGATTATTGCAATGTTTTATTTTCACAACTTGTTATAAATCTAATTTTTAGAGAAACACATTTACTTGCACAATCTGTCATTTTTCTTCAAGTCAGTAAAAAAAAACTTTAATTTAAAGAAAATGGATATTTTTAAAAGAAAATTGAAATTTAAAAACAAAACAAAAACACAATCATTTATTTTCGAATACATTTTCTGAAATGTTCCCTTTTAACAGCAAAATATCTATTTTTTTTTTTTTTTCTTCAAAAAAATAAAAATAAACCAGTATGTCTTGTCACTTAAGTATCTGAAGTGGTTTTGAAGAGACACGCAACTAACTTCAACATTTTAAGCAAGTTTGTAGTATCTTTTCAAAATATTGAAACTTTGCCCAATTCTAACGAGCTAAAGCAAAAGAAAAATATTAAATATTACGAAATTTTCTAAATTTCTTTACTTAGTTGATTTAAATCGAAATGAGTAAACGCTTTTACCCAATTCAAAAACTCGAAAATAGATTTTGAACAAGCTGTTTTCGGTGGTATGAAAATTACAATTTTGAAATAAATATTTTATATTAAAATTTTTTAATATAAACATTCGTAACTTTGATTGAGTTCTTGATATGTGTCTACAATATTTATTCCTTGATTTTTATTCGAAACACTCAAAGCCACATTAAAGCAATTTAAATTGTCTGCTTTTCACAGTTTTCCACACCAGCTCCGAATGTTTTAAATTTGCACAAACACGTGCTGCATTTTTCTATTCATTTGATGCGCCACCCCAGATGAGAGCCTCCGCATTTGCGGCGGAGTGCCGGGGCAGTGGCAGTGGCAGGCAGACAAATGCCGACTTTGCTTTGTGCAACAGCGCGTGAATCAGTGTGGGAGGTATAAATGCAACGTCTAGGCGGCAGGCACACAGAAAAATTCAAGGAGCAGGAACATTTTATTTGTTTATAGCGCAAATGGAGGCACAAAAAGTGCAACGCAGCTGCCGGCTAAAAGGCAGCAAATGCGGCCAAAGAGCAGGACCCCGGGAGGGGGCTCGTAGGTGCAACACTCATTGTCAATACTCCTGTGGGGCGTACAAAGTTTGCCACGGCAGCACATTGGTATATGTGCGTGTGTGTGTGTGTCTATTGTCTGTCTGTCTGTCATGTGTGGCTCGAGCCATCGTAATCAGTTTTCCCCGCCGTAAATTCTATAAAAGTGAAAAGGATTTGTTGCGCTTTGTCCTACCTTAAAGTAAAATGGATGATGGTAAGAATCTATTGTATATAGAATAAATTCTCGTCCATTGCATATCATTTGCCTCACTTTAAAGATACCATTAAATGAATAATAATAAAATTAAAAGCATCTGCAAAGTTATTAAGACGGCAGTCCGAAAATAATTGTTTAATCTTACTTATTTTCCTAATACTTAAAAAACTGACTATGATCATTATGTAAATTACGAAAACCACTATTCAAAAATCTATTTATAATGAAACGGTAGAAACTAAGGACCTGCAATTTGCAGTAGCTTCCTATTATATTGTGGGCACTGTAAAATAATTGCAAGAAATTTATTGCCGGAAAAGTGTAAATTCGTGGAAACTTGTATATGAAACTTTTTTGTTTAACACGGCGTCAAACGGCGTCAAACTCATTTTCTAAGATCTGTACAATAAATCGACCGAAACACTCTTAACCGATTTTGGAAAATCCACTACCTCGCGCTGAAAATGCGGGTCTCAAAGTTGTATGAGCCAAATCCTAATTTAATTCCGATCAGTTTACAACTCATTTTCAAAGCTCTATTCAGAATTTTGTTTTATGCCAATTGTTTCATGCTAGTTTCCAAAGCTAAACACGAAACGCTCGGTGCTTTGGGGGTCGACACAACGGTCGGAAAATAGGTGGAATGATATTTTCGTAAATTTTAATATTATTATTCCAACCTTATATATTTAAGGAGTGCTTACCGATTTTGGAAAATCTACGCACACCCGTTACTACAGTGGGAAATGGGGGTCAAAGTCAAATGAGTTACATTATTTTAGGTAGATCAGCTTCAAAATCATTGTCATAGTCCCACACAACAAATCATTCAGCATGTTTTTTTTTAACATAAATTCAATTTATTTCAGATGTGAACTATTGTTTAAAATTAGTATATTGCGACCTGCGTGGCAGCTTAACCTAATTATACATTAATATAAAGCGAAGTGACTATCTTAGAATGTAGTGATACATATTAATTATTTACATTATTTTGATATTTATATATTTACAATTCAGCATGTGGTTGAACAATTTAGGAAAGTATACCCGCACAGGATAGAAAATGGTGAGACGCCATTATTGTGTATTTCTTACGATTGACTAAAGTAATGAAACTCAACATAGTCTAAATATTTCACAGGGCATGGTCGGGGTATTTCCAGCTAATAATAAATAACTAAATTACATTTTGCTTTTAGATTATATTGCATAATTAATTTGATATATTTATAAATATTGTTGTAGTTATAGTTTCGGTTTAAGCTCATATGCTGTGTCATTTATAAATAGAGTGACTTCATTTATTGCATTTAAAATTGTTTACATTTTTCTGTTATCCATTCGATATTTGTTCAACAATTTACAATTTACACACATTTGCCACATGCGCCCTTAACAAAGTGCCCTTCGTGCTGCTTCCGTTTCCCCCCTGCTCCCAGAGAGTCTGAGTAACGGTTTCAGCAGCCACAACGGCAACATAATTTAAAATGGCAACTTTAAAATGTTTACCAAACGCTTCATCCTAGTTGTAACGTAAATTTACGGGCCAGCAGCTAAACAAACACGCAAACACACACACACACACACACACACACGCTAGCACTCACACACACACAGCTAGCATCTGTGTAAATGTATGTGTATGTGTCTGCCTGTGGTTCGTCTGTGCTTTCTATTTGAGCTTAATCCGCGGACAGCAGCGCTGAAAAGCATGCTACATTTTTTGCCTTGCAACTGCAGGCGCGAAAAGATATGCAATGAAAAAGTTTTCGTTCGGCAGACTTGCTCATTACTGTGGCAATTTTTTTTGCTGTGTTTCCGTCGAATCGGGCCGCCCCATTATGTTGGATTTTAATTAAAATTAATTACATTAAGTGCAGCAAGCAAACAGCCAGGCAACAAGCATCCGAACTGGGCAGAGCCCGCAATCGGCAGGCGAGCAAAAGATAGAATCATTCTAAACACAAAGCACCCACCAGATGCACCACACGCACACTGCAACCCACAGGCTTAACAGCATTCAAGCAACTGTTGCCCTCCTGGCAACGGGTTCCTCTTTAAACTCTGCCCGCCATTTGATCTCTATGTGTGAGTTTTAATGCGCTTTAATGAGCTCTATTTTTTTGTGATTTTTAAAATGCTTTGACACACATGCATGACGGCTCTGCGTGCATAAGACTTTAAAGATATTATTCAAAACATTTCAAAACTTTGAACTGCTTTTTGCCCCAACATGAAAAGAGTTTTGTCTGTTGACTGTGTTGTAGCCAAGGCTCAATGAAGAGTTTCTGGTAATAATATGTTTGTGAGCATATATAAAGCAATAAATAATCTGATGGATGTACACTCTAAAAAAAATAGTCATGAGTTTAAACCAGCGTTGGTGACATAAAGAGCGTAATTCTTCCGATTCTACGCGTTTTTTCTCGTTTATACGGACACCTATAGTCGGCACGTATTTTGAATACTTAATAAAGCAATGGGTCGGTATATCTGTTGTGTATGATTGTTCTTTTTCTATACGTCAAAAAATTCGTTATTGAATAGAAATTTTAAATGATTACTGTGAAGAAGTCGATTTGGAAAATGGCAAGCTTGTTGAAAATTAAAACAATACTATTGAATCGAAGATTCCGTACTTCTAAGTTATATAAGTTTTTTTTTATACTCTGTTCCCGATGGGAAATTGAGTTAATTAGCTTTGTGAAATGTCCGTCTGTCCGTATGAACGCAATTTTTCCCATAGCCTTGAAGCTAAAGCAACCAAACTTGGTACACATGTTGGTGTATATCCTCAATTTATAGTGTCAAGATTGCCTACATCTCCTACAGTTTCATAACTAGAGTTACCTTATTTGGCATACAGACTTCATCCAATGGACAAATCTTCGTCAAAGGAGCATAATCTATATCCCCCACACCTGTACAGGTAGAGTCATCAAATTTGACATACAGACTACTGTTTTTTTCGCGTGTCTTTCCGAACCCACAAATAACCAAATTATACTGGACTGGAAACAGAGTATTCTGCAGTCGGGTGCGTCCGACTTTTTCGTGGACTTTCTTAGCTCGGTAATCCGAAAAATCTGATAATCTGGAAACTACCTGGTCCTTAACTGACCGAAATATCTAAATTGCACTGTTTTTTAATTGTTGGAAATTCAGAAGCCATCAATACTCTCGAAGGTGGATCGAATGATTTGCAGCTCTGTAAAATATATTACATTTGGAAGCGAGATAGAGGATAATCCTGGGATTGATTGTAGGTTCATTAAATTAGATAACTCTATTGGGGGTACTCAACAAAACTTTGTGAAATGGAAGTCGAAAGTAGAAGTCGGAACAGGTAGAAAAGATAATAAAATAAACTAAAGAAATAAAATGTGTATAACTTCTGTTCGAGGCTTTTATTATGTAATTAAAAGTAAAATTATTTAAGTAAAAGAATTCAGTTCTTATTTGCTTATTTATTACTTTATGTTTAAGTAGAGCCTTTAACGAAAAGTGTGTACACCCCTTAAAATGAAATCATTTGAGGGTGACATATTTGCTCACACCCACAAAAAAAGTGACCAAAAGTTTTGAAACTCAACTTCAATGACAACAAAATATGAAATACTGCAAATTGTTGAAGTGTTCGCCAAACCCTCAAAGTGCAGTCCGGGCTATGGGTATATTCAAACAAAATAATAAAATACAACAATTGACAATATTTTCTCTTATTTTGCTGTCTTGTTTTTTTATTTTTTGTTGTTAAATATTTTTCTGAGCAATTAAATGTTGCCAGTTGGCAAAAAAGTTGTACATAGAAAAGTTTGAGAGCGCAAAGTTGAGGGAAAATTTTACAAAATTGTCAAGCTGAAATTGGGCAGGAAAAAAATAAAAGCCGGAATCGAAGGCAACACTCTACAAATAAACTTCGACGATGATATAAAATGTGGCACAACAACAACAACAATAACAACTAAAATAGAAATGACAATAAAATGAAAGCAAGGAAAATCATTTTGTAATACCAGCGAGGAAAATCATAAATAAAACGCATGTAATCCACGATTGAGTGCTTAAGTTGATTTGCAAGGGGAGACGTTGCTTGCCCCAGCGATAAGCCAAAGTGGATGCCACCCCAGCACACACACACACACATACACACACATACACACACACACACACACATAGAGACTCACAATATTTACATTCGGGCACACGTTATGGCTGCTGCCACATAAAAATCAGCGTCTATATTGAAAAGTCATCAATCATGTGGCTGGGAAAGTCAGCAGACCACAAAATTTGTCTGCGTGGCAGAATTTGGCCAGGAAATCGCGTAAATCGTGACATGAAGCTTGCTGCGCCTAAGAGTATGCTATGGAGATTTTGCCATCATCTTGGAGTCAATTTGCGGGCAGCTTTAAGCAGCTTTAAGTGCGGCTGTGCCAAAACACAACAAAGCATAACGAAGGGCCACAAAAACACTGGCAAATGAATGGCTGAATAGATAGAAACACAAGTTGAAGTGCGGCCTGGGCCAAGAAATGCACAAAGCAGCCGGGCCCCAAAACCAAACTGGCAGGCAGGCAGACAGGCAGGCAGGCAAAAAGTAGCCAAGGAAAAGTTTACATAACATTAAACAAAGCGCACAATGGCACACAAATGGGCGGGGGCAGGGGCAGACTTGGTTGTACCCCCCTTTGATGGGTGCGAATGGACAGCGGCAGACTGAGAGGCAATAAAACACAAGTTAAGTGCAAGCCAGGACGAGGAAACAACAACACAACAACACACAGCAGACAGAGAATTTGTTTAGAGTTTTTGTAGCCAAGTCAAACAAAACGAGTTGCGCATAATGAAGCAATGCACAAAGCATTGCAGGACCTTAGTCCTGCCCGCTTTATAAATGTGGCAAGTCGCTCAGTCAAGAAGTGGCCCTTTTTTCTTGCAGGTAAGTAGTAAGTAGTAAGTAAAATCTATGCCAAATCATCAGCAAAACCAACGCACAAAACTGAAATCAACTGAAATGCCGAGTTTCACTTTCTCGGTGGTATTGGTCTGGGCAACCCCAAAAGTTTTCGCCCGTTATAAGAAATTATTTCATTAACAACTTCAATTGGCAGTCGTTAGGTATAAGTTTGCTGCTCTGCACTTTCTCATAGTTGTTTTCGGCAAGTTTTGCTGCATTCGAGTTTTATTTCACTAAATGTTATAATCGTGTTAGTAACCAAAGTTGTGGATAAATGTTTACCAATGGGTGAGTAAGTGCTTCAGGATGAACTACATGGCACTAATTGTAAATGAAGTTTACCATTGTGGCAATTAAGAGGCAATAGGGGCAAAAGTTTTTCCTTTTGTTCTAACGAAACCAAAGTCCAAAATTTAAACTCAAATTTTGTAGCAAGCAGAATACGTGCTCATTGCATATTATCCCTGACCCCACTTTAAGCACTCGTAATTTGCATAACCAACAAGCTCAAAAGTGTGCCATACACACACACACACACACACACACACACACATACATACACACAACTAATACAACTACTTAATTCCTCTTTATGGCCTGCTGGGCCATAAACTGCGCACTTAAAATGAAACATGCTTAAATGTGATTCAACATCGTCCATAAATAAATTATGAAAAACGCTTAACTACTTTCGACAGCTTATAAACGCCTACAAAATGGCCGCCCCCACAACTATTTTACTGTGTGTGTGTGTGTGTGTGAGTGTGTGTGTGTGTGTGTCAGTTGTGGTGTTGATTTACAGTTGCACATTTCTTAAGCGGGCTCCGTTGGCGGCGCTCCCATCGTCTGGAACTGCGGTGGCCGTAAAGCAATTCATTTCCCTTATGCATTTTGTAGCAGCTAAAAGGAACGCCAGCAGTACCCAGGTAGACGCAGACATACTCGTAGTCCAACCCACACCCACCCCCCCACCAAACCTCAACCCGAAGCAGCCCAACTTACCCGGCACAAAATGGCGCAACGGAAGCGCTTTTCAATGAAATTTATGACGCATGGAAACATTAGACGATCGTTGACGTTTACAAGTCCGCGTCGCGCTCCTCTTCTGATAGGGTGGCAAGTTGGTAGGGCGGTACGGGGCGGTACGGGGCGGACCTTAGCCTATGCTAATGTTCTGACACCAACAATTTATGGGCCCCACAAAAGTTGTGTGCTGTCTGTTTTGGCGTATGCTCGCTAATTTTTTTTGTTGAGCACCTCGAAAGAATTTCAATTAAATATAATTTATGTCGCCCAAACTTGTCAGGCTGAGCCATCAGACTGCAAACATGGAATAAGTCTGCTTAAAGAATGAAATAAAAGTCTCGCATTAATAATCAATTTTCAGAAAATTCAAAATAATTATAAAAACTAGGTTCATAATGCATAGAAACTCGTAATAAATAAATCAATAAATTAATACATTTAGTGTAAGAAAATAAATAAAAATGTTCTTGAACAGATAGTAGAAAGTGTTATATATGATCTTAATGATATAAGGATATAGCTCATCACATTGTCATAACTATTTTTAGTTTTATATTGGATTTTTGGGAGGACGCCTGCAGGAAGGTTGTTAGAATTAAGCTAAGCTTTGTTTAATCTGGTAAAGGCTTGCCTAAAATTCTGCCGAATGATTTAATACACTGTTAGACCCCTGCATTTATCTGTTCCCTGCCCGAGATATTTATGAAAGTGCTTTTATTAGCACGTAGCATAAAAAATAAATAAATAGAAGTTTATCAAGAAAAAAAAGAAAAAAACAATAAGTGTGATATAAAGGAAAAGACACACTTTATGTAAGACAGAAGAAAAATAAATATTTTATTTATAATTTATATACTGGTATTATTAGAATTATTTTATATTTAGCTTCTCTAACTTTTACGTTGATAGGGCGATGATTAAAACAACTATCAAGACAATAAAGTGGCATATATTGTCAATATATTTAATAATAATTTTCATTTTACTAAAAATATTCATTTTAATTAACTGCTTGTACTGCTACCTTAGCGATTTAAACTTGTTGGAATTATGTTGATAAACTATTAATGTGCAGACTATTAATATAATTTTAAAGGTAAGATATAAAAGAGTGGCTAATTTATATATACATAACATATGTACAAACATGCAAAATTTAATTGGAGTATCGTTGCGATGCGGTAAGTCCTGAAGTTTGAATCTTAATATTACATGAAATTAGCAACGCGGCTTAACTAAAAAAATCCACTAACTCATCAACAAGGGAGTTCGTCAGTAAATAAAGGAAAGTTTTCTTTCCAATCAACTCCTGGGATGGCGGATGCATTGACATTGTGCAATATACTATGTATAAATGATAATCTTAATGCTCGATACAATAAATCGATAAGTGTAATTGGCATCAGTGCACCACTGCAGTGGTAGCTTTTGAAATGATCAGTTTATAATTTGAATACTTTCAAGGACAAGAGATTTTTACTCCCAGTACCCATAAAATGGGCAAAAAGGGCGCACTTAATCTGTGCAAATGTATGTAACAGGCAGAAGGAGACATCTCCGACCCTATAAAGTATATATATTCTTGATCAGTATCAAAAAAGATTTCGAATTGGCCATATCCGTCTGTCTGTCCGTCTGTCCGTCTGTATGAACGTGTTGACCTCAGCAACTAGGAGCTCGAGCTAGGGGCACCAAATTTGGAATGTAGGTTTCAGTATACCATACGCAGATCAAGTTTTTTTTGTCCGATTTCAGGTATCTCCCCCCATTCCCCCGCAATTCGATCAAAACGTTTAACAGCCACACTTTTAAAAACAATGCTTAAGTCACTTTTAATCTACTGTCCAAATTTCAAGGCTAATAAACACGGAAGAGGCAGTGATTACGGGGGATGAACCACAGCCGACACTTAACATGCCTCGCTTACGCTGGGGCTCGTGTGTGTGCGACTTTGTGTATGCGTGTGCGTGTACGTAAGTGTACGAGGATGCGATTTGAAGTTTTTGACCTGGGAACAGGGACTTCTGTAGTCGGGTATACTCGACTAGAGCATTCATCACTTGTTTCCATGTAATCTTTCTATTATTTTATGAACAATTCAAATTAAATTTAAACTATATTTACAAGAAAAAAAACGTATTCTAGATAGTGCGATCAAATAAATATTAAAATAATAAAGATAGAGTAAAATATAAAAATTAATATTTCCAAAGACCTCTTTGCAAGATCAATCGGGTGAGACCTCTCAAGCCTCCTCCGCACTCTGATCCCTGCATTTTTGCGACGCTTTAGGAGTTCCATTGCTAAAAGATTTGAGTGTGACCGTAGTCGTATTAAGTAGTCCGGCCTGTCCATTTCAGACATCGCTAACTTTGGGTCTGTCAGAAACAAATGCTGTTTCATCAACTGCAGCGCGACACTGCTATAACTTGGTAGTTTTTTCAATCCATTTTTCAGATAGTTCGCACCACTGTGCGTGGAGTAGGCTTTAACAATTTAACAATCGCACATTTGACGCCTAAAAGTGTGCAATGCCCGCGTCGTTTGTTGCTCGTTAGTAGTTTTGAGTTAAAAACAAAAACCAAAACGGGAAAAAGTCTGAACTGCCCTTTTTTTTGCTATCTCACTTGTGATTCCCCCCAGCGTCGACTCGCGTGTGGCGCTTTGTTTTTGCAGCCGTTTAACAAGTGGGCCGCTGAGACCCGCTCCGCCCCCGCACCGAAGTTACCCACAGTACGTCACAGAGCAGTCGCTGGTCGTGTAAGCAGCCAAGCAGCGGAAATGATTCGTCGTAATTTTCCTTTGTGTAATCAACTCCTTTGTAGGGAATATTTTATATGTTCATATGCCTTGCCAACGACGACGCCGCTCTTGACTCTGACTCCGTCTCCGACGCCGGAACCGACTCCGTACCCGTCTCCGTCTCCGCCTCCGCCTCTGTCTCCGGCTCCTGCTCCTGCTCCGCCCAGGACAACTCCCACGCGAAGTTTTGTGTAGTGTGCGTTTAGGCGTGTGTAATGCCTGCTTATTTTATAGTTTTATTTTACAGTAAATTTAAGTGCCAAGAACTTTTACAAAATATTTCGTTGGTTTATGCGCCTTTTGGTTACTTTCCAGCCATTTAACTGTTGGGCTGCTCACATTATAATTAAATTCTTTAAGCGAACAAAATAATTATGCAAATTTGCCAGGTCTAGAAATATTTCCATTCATAAGTGCCAATCTCTCAATATCCCATTTCACTTTAATGTGCTTACAGGACTTTCAGCGAGCTGTCAGCAGGCGACGCGAACCCACATCAAGACGAGCTACAAGGTCCTTGGTCCTGCAGCCAGGTGCTTATTCCAGCCGCGTCATGACTGACTTATTACCGCGTTATCTCTGTCGACTGACTATTATGAAGTTTGCCTGTCAACAAGCGGCAAATCCACTCAATTTCAAAACCAGTCTCGACTCTGCCTTATCAATTGCCAAAGGCAAAGTTTAGCGCCATCAATTGATCATTATTCAATGCTTAAATGCTGATTGCTTATGGGCGTGAATCAACAGAATATTGCTGCTTATTTATGTTGAAAATAGAGCTGCGTTAAACATGAAAGCATTTGACGTAGTGAATTACGAACCTTTACTCACTTTAGTTCAAACTAGAACCTGTAAAATCCATTAGCCATTTCTCAGATCCTTGCCACACCCGCCAGGAATTCACAAAATGTTACAAACAGGCCGCAGAAAAAATCTCAGTAGCATGAATGGCGGAAAAAGAATCAAAACCAGCTGCATACAGCAGGTCACCATACGGACATCAAAGCGTTGTACAAACATTTAAAGATCAAAAAGCCAAAAGCACATTTGACCCAGCGGGTCAAATGGTCAAAAAGGACACACAGACCCTCGCATGTACAGCCATCTATACATATGCTCGTGCCGCCAGCTGTTGATAGAGAGAACAGAGGAGCTCAGTGTGCAAGGACTAAGCGAATCGGCTGAAAAATGACTGACCACTCGCTTTTTAAGCATCCCCAATGCTCAGCATCCTGACCCTGGCCGGTTGCATTAATAAAAATTGTTCACCATATTGGTAAATCCATTATGAATATTACGGCAGAGTAAAAGGCAGCTCCGCAGTTCATGTGTGCAGGGTACGGGTACGGCCTGTAAAAAGATTGAAATTGAAATTTGCGCTGCTGCAGTCCGACGAGGATAGGAGAGGCGCCCCCACCATGTTGCAGGCAACTCGTCTGTGGCTGCCTCCTGCCTGCTGCCTCCTGCCTGCTGTTGGCCGTCGTAATTGTGTGCAAAAAGCAAAGCAAATGTTTACGTAATAAATTTACGTGATTGAAATATGTCGAGTTGGCAACAAAATGGCCACCGAATGGCCTTCTACGCCCGCCCGACCGCCCGCCGTCTGACTAACGAATTGGTGCCCATTGCTGCGGGGCCAGACGCCAGAGAGTCCTTCCCTACATCCTTGCCCATTGAACGTGGTGTAAATTTTTACACATGTGCAACGCGCTCATTTTTATTAGTTGCCAAAGCGTTTGGCGGCTGTTGATGTTGCTGTTGTTGATGTTGCCGATGTTGCCGCTGTTGCTGTTGCTGCTGTTGCTGTTGGCTTTGCCGAAAAACCGCAATTTGTGCAAAAATTATGAAACGAGACTTTGGGCAAACACAATCAACGCTTGAGTGAGTTTTTATGCATTTAAATTAGTGTATTCCTTGCGCCGGGACCCCCACTTTCTATGGCTGCTTGTCTATAAGCGGATAAATGCAACGGATTTACCCTAATTGAAATGCGTCCTGGTGTGTGTGTGTGTGTGTGTGTGTGTGTGGTGTGTGTGTGTGTGCTACCCATACTCGTAATTATGTTGTCTTTAGTGTATAGTGTGTGAAATGTTCTTAAAGCTGCACTAGTTACCTTAAACCTTCCTCCAAACAATCAAGCGGAGTTTCACATAATCCTGTCACGAATTTGGCACAACTTTTTTTAGCCGATTTTAGTTAAAGCTTAGCTTGTATGCGTTTTCTCACCTTGTCACTGGCAAAACACTCATCCGCACTGTATGTCAACTATGAAAGAAAAATCTAACCACGCGCAATTTGTCGTGTGCCTGTGGAAATTGATCCAAGCGATTTTGCAATGCTGAAGAGTCTGACTGACGCAGAGTCTCTCTCCGCATTCGGGACATGTCTGAAAAGTATTTACGGCATCGTCAGTCATTCAATTTATCGCATTTCTTGGCCCAAGCCAAACAGGGAAACGTCAGCGACTTCCAGCTAGAGTTCGAGTTCGAGTTCGACTTTGGCTTTGGCTTTAGCTTTGGGGCTGGCGACAAGTTCATACGTCTTATGACTTCCCGTTGACGGAAGTTTGTGCCATGTGTGTGTGCGTGTGTGCGTGTGTGTATGTGTTTGGGTCTTATGTCTGCCTGGGACGTGTAGCTTACAGCAAAATCACTTTTATAATTGGCACGCAGCCAGCCAAAAGAAACTCAATGATGGCAAAAAAAATCACACAGAAAACAAAATATAAAATCTTGGTTTTCAGTTAACTTATGGCCTGGCTCGTCTCGTCCTCAGATCTGGCTGCGATGTCTGCAGTTACTATTTGTCAGATATGACATTATATTAATTGAAAATATATGTGTCTGTGCGGGATCGCCGTGTGGCTCAAAAAATGCAATAAAAATCCCGCCCGCTCTCTAACGTCAATTAAAGTCATCAAAATTGTCGCCAATAGCCCGTCAATAAAATAATAAATTACGTAACATGATTGTCCATAGCAAAACAACAACAACAAAATACTCGGACCCTAATTGAATTGGTAAATATTTAAATAAATATAACCGCAAATAATTAAAACAACAAAGCCAGGCGATGCAGCGAACGGTGACAAATTTCAATGGACGACACGTCTAAATTAAGAGCTCGACAAACATAAATGAATGGACAACAGAAATATACAAAAAAAACAACAAAAAAGGTAAAAATAAAATAATATCATCGAGCAGGTGAAAGGTAGAAGGTAAAAGGTAAAAAGGGCGCTCGTTGCACATTTCGACCACAAAAGCAATTAAATTTCCAATTAAATTGCATTCACTGTGCAACATTTTGTTACAAACGTTGCGCGATTTATTTAAATTGTTAATTAGGAAAAGCAATTGCATTGCAACGATGACAAATTAAACAGCATTTTGTGATCAGTATCAGCAATGCTAAATGCAAATGGAACGAGAGGCCAGCTACAATTTTATCAATAGGTTACAACTAAAGTTTATAGATGCTTGTACATTACCTGTCTACTTACCCCATGACACAAAACATGAACACCAAAGGTCTGACACATTCCCACATTTATCCTAGAGCCAGCACAGGACATTCACATCCTGCCGCCTCGCACAATTACAACAACTGGGGCTGCCAAACAAAGACACCAGCAATTACAACAATTCCAAAAATGGAGGAAGCAGCACACAAATTGCGAGCAGAGAAAACAAACAAAAAAATACAGAAAGAGCCGTCGAAAGCGAAAAAAAGGATATAATTTTTCGTAAACGTTTTTATAGTGTTGTCATGTACGATTAATTGCGGCTCATTAAACTTTATACGGCTGCAGACGCTTAAACGATTTCCGTACTGAGCCCCCTCTCTCCACAGATGTGTGTTACCAATTGGAAGACAGCTCCAACGAACCGAAAAGGACCCTTGATCTGGGTGCGTTTGGTCTCATGGAGTTTTCCCTTTTCCCTCTTAACTCACTTTTTATTTCGTAATGTACTGGGGTAAGAATGACTAATAGCCGGACTAATTGCCAATGCAGATAACTGAGTGGGTTTGAATTCGAGCAGCAAACCAAGCAAATACTCTAAGGTGCAATTCCTGGTACATTGAATGATACTTATAATTTTAAATAATTATTAATTATTAAAGAAGCAGACATCAATTTTTATAAAATGTCAATCTAAGAATTGAAGCTAATACTAATCACTTTAAATAATTATTAATTATTGAAGATGCGAAGACATTTATTAAAAAATATTCAATGTACAAATAAAAGCAATTTTTGTAATATACATTTTTTTTAAGTTATCGATAACTCTACTTTTAGTACGATTATTAACACTTAAGATTTAATACTAAGGGTACAAAAATATTTACATGTCGTTCATTTAAAAGGATATTATTATTTATTTATTTTTTTGATAAACTAATATTTATTTCTTATGCTGCGTGTTATTTTGAACACTTTCATAAATATATCGAGTTAAAGAGCAAATAAGAGCAGGGATCTTACAGAGTATATTAAATGTTAGACAACCCTCTACCAGATTGAAAAAAGCTTAGCTAAATTGTAATAACCTTCCTGCAGGACAGTCCTTCCAAAAGGACTGTCATATATCAAAATGAAGAGAGAATTCTAAAAGTCACAGGCTTTTTAATACTCATATGCATAACTTCATAATTGCTTTATGTATACTTAACACACGACTCTTTTTATTATCAATTTAAATAATAGTCAGAAAATCTAACCTATTTTTTCTCTAACTTTTATAAATATTTTTAAGACCTATGTATGTGTAAAAAATAATAATTATACCTGCAAAAAAGGTTTTTTAGTCATATTGAAATGTTGGTTATGCTATTATTTAAATTCTTAAAAAATTAAAAAAATTAAAAATTCTCAGCTTTTTTGTAGAAATAGAAAAATCTTGAATCCCAACTAACAACAAAAATTCCAATTTTTTTTAAAAATAAAATTTTTTTATAAAAAAAAAAAAAAAAAAAAAAAACAACAAAAATTTCATTCAAACATTCAAATTGTAAAAATTCTTATAGCCGTGCATTAAAGGAGATGTTTCCGACCCCAAAAAGTATACATATTCTGAATCAGCCTCAATAGCCGAGTCGATATAGCGATGTCCGTCTGTCCGTCCGTTTCTATGCAAACTACTCTCTAAATATTAAAGCTATCGTAATGAAACTTGGCACAGACCCTTCTTTTTACTGCAGCCAGTACATATGTCGGAACTGGCCGGATCGGAGCACTATAACATATAGCTGCCAAAGGAAAGATCGGTCGACAACTATGTTTTTGTATGAAAAACTTTTTTGTTTACAAATGTAGCAATACCAAACATACCCACACCGAGTCTCTAAAGACTTTATACCATCTGACTGAATTTGGTCAAAATCGGACCACTATATCTCAAATAGCTGCCATGGGATCGGGTGAAAAATGAGGTTTTGTATGAAAAACTTTTTATATTACATTCAAATTAGGTGGGAGTTTTATTAAACTTCAAATAGTTTCCTATTATTTTTATCAAAATCGAACCACATAGAAGCAATCAGACAAAAATTGAGATTGGTATAAAAATATTGCTGCTAGGGTAGATACTATCTAGCTTCGGCACTCCGAAGATAGCCTTTCTTTCTTTTTTTATATATTTTCAGTAATGTTATATGTAAATTACTAGGTGCTATAGCAACGATCCCTTGAAAATGGTATTGGTGTATGAAAAATCTGCAATAATCACAAGAGTTGTTAAGTCTCATATATTGTGGTCTATTTAGTAAATTTCATAGCTGCTCTAAAAACAATCGGTTGAAATTTAAATGGTTTTATAATAGATTTTAATGTTGTATTTACAGCTTATTTGATTATTTTTTGTTAAAGAAAGGTTTTCATTTAAAGTTACTGCGATTTGTTGATAACATATTCAAAAAAAGATAAATAAATTTAAAAATTAGAAAATGTAATGTATATGTAAAATGTTTGTGCATATTCATTTAATTTGAGTCACTTTTCCACAATTTCACAATTTTCCTTATTCTTCCTACACCATTTTCAAAACATCATAAGACTTGTATTCTGTATGAAGTTTTATTAGGAGTATAAATGTATTTAGGCTTGTAAGGTAATATGGTGGTAAAATCGGACAATTCGAAGATTTAGATATTTTTCACCGTCGAAGCTAGTCCACCTTGTGTTTTTAAATTATATTATAATGAATAATATAATAACAAAAAAAAGAAAATGCTTGTGAAATTAAATTAAATAAATATAATTTTCCTGTAGTGTTTTTAGTATATTTCAATCTTTAAAAGGAAATATTTTAAAAACCACAAAATTGTAGTGCTCTAACTTTAATACTGAGCACACATTCCTAGTAGAAAATTAAACAATATTATTATCCTAAAGTTTACATTTTTCTATTCAATTTAACGATTCAAACTATAGAAACTATTTAAAAGCTGTTTTTAGCAATAAATTGAAAAACTTCAATTCCTTGTCCTTTTCCATTTTTACAATGAAAAACAATTCTTGCTGAAAATTACAAAGTGGCGCCTTCAAATTAAAACATCAAGTGACGAAGCGCCAGATATATTTTTACCAAAAAACAAAAAAATAGAAAGCCAAAAAATAAATACAATGTAGCCTTTTATTGGCACAAAATGTCTATCTGAATTGTAATTGTTGGTCCTGCTGACGTTATTTATTTTTTGAAATGTTTGAAGCAATGCTGCGACTGTTCAAAACAAAAAAGAATTCATTTTCGTTTGCATTTTTCGAAATGTTTTCAAATCAAATATCGACAACTGCGGCTGGACCAAAGCACGAAGGGACAGGACAGACTGTGATTGCCTTTGACTGCATATTTATTTGTATGGCTGGGCTGGACTGGTCTGGCTGTGTTGTTGTTGCTGTTCTTTTGTTGCATGTCGCTGCATGTTGTTGCATGTTGTGTGAATTTCATTTTGCACACTATTGAGCTGTACGTAGTATTTTTACGCTTTATGTCAACATTTTGCTGCTACTTTTGTTCGCTTTTTCTGTACTGAACTCGCCGCACCCATTCGTTGGTTTTAATGAAATGTTTTGATTATTTTCCGAGCGCTTTTGTTACATTTAGCCCTGGTGGTATATGTGCTGAAGCATCACTTTAATAGTTTCAACATGAGTAATTCAAAATGTGATTTAGTGGCACTTAAAGTTTGCCATTATTAGTCGCTTTACTCCTAATCAAAGATACTGCACTTCAAATAAGCTGCATTACTTTGAGACTTATTTGAATTTTGCCTCAAATGAAATGCGCTCTTATGCCATCAACCTATCAACTTTGTGCATCTGTACATCTGCAATGGTTTAATAAGCATCTTCAGGCTCATCAATCGATTTAATGACGCAGCAAAGTATGCTACCTAATGCGACAAGGGAATTTCATTCTCATTTCATTCAGACTGCGTTGCACTCGAAATCACTTGAACAGCTTGCACATTTATGCAATTCACTTCACACAGACAACACACACAGACAACACTCAAAATAAATGATGAAAATTCACATCCATAGCCCGACAACGATTTAGGCGGATCAATGCAAAAATCACTTACATGGATGGCTCTGCAAAATTGTTTCACTCTCATTGAGAATGCGATGCAATGCAGGCAGCTCTGAAATTGCTGAGATTGACGTTTGTTTAGCAATTGTCGCAAGGCTGGCCAACTTGCTGACGTTGCACTTCAAGGCCAAAAGCAATTTTGTGCAAATTTTAATTGAAACTGAAGTGTCAAAGAGGCGGCAAGAAAATCAATAGCGCAACAAGAGCCGCGAAACTGTTGCAGCTATTTCAATTGTTGCCACATCTACTTTTTTCTAAGCTCCATTCTTTTTTAGATTCTGTAACGTTCTAATTAAACGCCAAAATATCTCTGGCCAGCCAACACAGCGCTCTATGTGTACATTTTTTTGACATATTGTTACTTAATAATAGAATAGCAACAAGCCAAAAAATATGAACATGTTTGTCATAAAATTTGATGGGAATTCGTTTAGGTTTATTTATTGTCAAATTTAATAATTAAACTATTAAATACACGAGATCAGAAGAACAGGGCATTGTAGTTCGTAGCGTAACATGTGTCCATAAAGTTTTTTTAGTTTTGTGTTAACTTTTAAAATTTCTCCACAATTCAATGTAGTATTAAATTATATTTTTTTATTCGAGGCAGCACTATTTTGGCCCCTTAGATAAATAAGTAATTAATCAAATTTAATAATTGTAAGAATTGTATATATAGGCCTCAAAAAAAAATATTTATGAAAATAATTTGTGTCTAAAAAGTGTAGTTATTTTTTAACGCAATATATTTCTTTTATTTAGGCCCACTAGATAAATAAGTAATTTAATAATTGTAGGAATTGTATTTATTTATAGCCTAAAAAAAAGTTAAAAAAGAGTATTTTTAACGCAATATATTTCTTATATTTAGGCCCACTAGATAAATAAGTAATTTAATAATTGTATGAATTGTATTTATTTATAGCCTGAAAATAGTTTGTGTCTAAGAAGTGTAGATATTTTTTAATGCAATATATTTATTATATTTTGGCCCTGTAGTTAAATAAAATTTTTAAAAATTGTAAGAATTGTATATATTCCAGGACAAAAAAAAAAAATTTATGAAAATAATTTGAGTCTATAAAGTGTAGTTATTTCTTTACGCAATACTTAATAATTAAAAAATTCTGTATTTAAAACGCAATTAAATAATTCTATGTTTCATGATTGTACGAATTTACACTCAAAACCTCCAAATAAAGAAATACAAAAAAAAAATTTTTTCTCTAAAATTTATTTAATTTAATATTTATTAAAAAACTTTGGAAATAAGCGAATCATTCTTAAAAGTAATTGGCTGAATTTAGAAATCTCTTATAATTATACTTTGACATTTTAAATGCTTGTAATCCTCACTAAAATATATAATATAGTAATAAATAAATATAATGTTTTTTATTTAATTTTTGTTTTATTATTTTTAACATTTTTTTATCTCACTAACCAGACTAAATTTATTTCTTAGATTAAGTAGGTCTCGTACATAAATAAATATCGTTTATGTTTAAGTTTTAATAAAAAATTTAAGGCTGATTTCATAGAACACAAAAATAAAAAAATTTAAAAAAAATATGTTAAAATCTATTCGAAAAAGTGAGTTTTCTATTGTCTATAGTCTATTTTCCTTTGTGTTTCAATATAATATTTGGAGCGAAACAAGTTATAGTCAGCAGTAGATATCTTTAACTTAAATTCTTAATAATTTGATAACAATTTATAAATAATCTTACCATTTAGCGCAACGATTTGGAATAATTACGATTATGTTTGGGTATTAGATTGAAATTAATATCTTTGCACTTATTGAACACTTAACGATTAATTTTCGATAAATTTTCGGGTTATTTAGTAGGCGCGTAGTATAAACTTTGGATACTTTTAGCTAACTTTTCACACTTTCTATTAGAATACCCCACGAACTATCGGCAATAGTTCCTATACTGCTATACTGCTATATTGATATGAAAATATTATATGTGTTCATATGTTCATTTATTATATTATTTACTCACTTCTATTATTTGAATTCTATAGTAAATACTGATCTACAGAATAGATTTACGTTAAATTATTTAATGAAGCATAACTGATTATTAGATAGGTGCAGAATTCTTTAGTAGGTATTTTTATGTCCAGTTTTTAAATTACCTCTTCTTTTCTGTTTTTTTTTATTTCACAACCATTTATATTTAAGCGAGCGATTCAGAATTGTTGCGTTACTTTTAATTGCATCTGTTGAAAAGTTGGAGAGCTGTTTGGACTCCCTTGATAAGTCAAATACTTGAAATGCAAATGATATGGTACTTTAAAGGAATTATTTTCTATGCACTATAGATTATTATTAGCTTTACTTAGTAGACTATAGTTGGTTTTATAGTATAGTAGTATATTATAAGATATTACTATTACTCTTTCTATTGCCCTCTCTGCTATATTATTTAAATTTACTCTTATACTTCGCAATTCTCAAGCCAGTCTCCTTAGAATAAGTCGTTACTAAAGTCTTTACCGCTTCAAAATTGTTCGCACTCTGTAAATGTTTCGTTCAAAAACGCCTAAAAATATGGAAATGTTTCTTAATTCGTTTTAGTATTGTCCTGCATTCAAAATTGTTGCTTGGGTTAGGTCAGTTACATTGTCAGAGCCGCCCTAACTGGCTTGACATAGGTCAGTTTTCCGTTGTCATTATTTCGACGAGGCTTTCTTCAAACATTTCAAACACAATCTCAGAATATTAATCGCCCGAAAGGATGCGTTACAATGTTCTACAAAACGCGAACCGAGACACACACACACAGACACAAATAAAGAGACACAGATAAAGACAGGGAAATGTTTGCTTAGACGCCGGCTCTTTGTCGTTAGCAACCTTTCGTAACCGTATTTCGCGTAAAACTGATCCTTAACGCATTCCGAAAAAATCTGCTGCTGGCATCGCCTGGCGAATGTGCAACGGACACGAACCTTACACAATGCACGAAGCTGCCGACAACGAGAAGGATGTCGGCACACGAGAAGCAACAACGAACGGTTGCCGGCAAATAAACGACGGCAAAAGCTGTAGGGGGTGGCGGCAGATAGCGTCCTTTGTTACCAACAACTGCGGGCATGTCCTTACTATATTTGGCCAAGTGCAAATCTCGGCAAATAACGACGAGCTGACGACGATTGCAACCAGCCGACGTGGCCTGGACCAATAATGAAGATGTGTTGCATCTGAGGATGCAACATGTAGCGCCTGAGAGGAGCAGTGTCCCTAGCTAATTGAGTAGCCATTGAACGGACAATAACAGTAAAATTACTAAAATCAAATAATTACCAAAACATTTGTTGAATTCTCTTTATCAATTCAATATTATTTAAGATTCCTTTTGATGATTTAATTTAAATATGCAACAGTATTTTGATATATCTTCATAGCGACTAGCTCAAACATGTTGCCTCCTGGAATTCGCCGCAAATACGAACGTCCTTCTAGTAACGGCAACAAGTACAAACATCCCTACAAAACTTTCTCTCCGCTCACAGTAACCTATCAGCATTTCGCTTGAAAGCTTTGAGTGTGTCGACTTCAGTGCACTGAAACAATTTGTAGCTTCAAATTTAAATAATATAAGAGATATAACTATAAAAAAAAACAAATAAATTTATTTTAAAGTCTACAATGTTTCATAGATTTTTAAGCTCAAATAACTGTCTGAGTTTAAAAAATATGCTTACCTACATAAATCATGTTAGTGCAGAAATGGATGCCAAATATCATCAAGAAATAAGAACTCCGCAATTACGTGTGAATTCGAGGAACGTTTTAATGGAACTGAACTTGATAAAGTAGATACATTATAATCTAGAGATGGTACTTAACATAACATTAAAGATGAGAAAACAAGGTATATTTTATTAAGGTAATACTATAAATTTTAGACGAATTATAAATATGCATTTTGTGATCTACATACAGTGGCGGCAGAATTAATAGGGACAGGCTCATGTAAAAAGTTCAATGCGACCTAACTTTTTTATCAGCATACTTTTAAGTTGGTAGCTACTGTGTAATGTTGGTGCAGGACGACACTTTGATAACATATAGGTTCTCGTGAAAAATAACATGGATTATTACCTTTTAATAAGTATGCTGATAAAGACATATAGGTCGCATTGAACATTTTACATTGTCCCCATTTATTCTGCCGCCACTGTATATCATCTCCCCATATACAATTTCAATTCATATTTTTCTACTTGCATGTATTTTCTACAGTGCATAAAAGCTCTCGTCTTAACTTTAAATGGTGTAGACTTCTGATAGTAAGTCCTAGAGAGCGCTTACTTGGCGAGAGCGAGATAGCAAAGTCTACACAAAAGCTATGCCCAAGAGAATAATACGAGGGTTGAAACGCGAGCATAAAAATGAAGGCTAAAGTAACTCTAATTGAATAACAACGCCTCTTTGTTAATAAAAAAAAATTCAATCAAATATTGGAATGATAAATACCGAGCAAGCTCTCAAGTAATTGCAAAAAATTATGCCTTAAAGTGAAATATATTTGTAAATGTGTTAACATTTCAAAGATAGAAGTTGCTTGAGGGGTCAATAAAAGAGTTGTCCCATTGATACAAATTGAAATACAATCAATGTCAACATTTGAAAAGCGAATGCAAACACAGACACCTACAAAACTGAGTTCAGCAACATTCCAATGCAATTAGTGCACATACAATGACACACACACACACACAGACATATGCACATAAAAATATAAATAAAACCACCACCACTTGAGTGAGCATCGATTCTCCAACCATTTTTCACCACACGCTAAGCTTTAATCACCGACACACACACACAAACACACACACACTCACAGACAGGGAGACGGGACAGCCAGCCAGACGGCAGCTGCAAATAGCCAAAAAGAGGATAAACAAAATGTTGTAGCATAACGCAGGGCGCCTTGCAAGCAGCTCCTACTATTTGCTGAGCAAATCAGTGAGGCTCACGCTCCCGTTCTCGTACTCGTACTCGTACTCGCTCTCGCCTCGCTCTCACGCCGCATGCGCAAAAGTAGCTGCCCTTAAGCCTGCCACGACCAATCAGCAACATCCTTGCAAACTTTATGAGCACGATTTGTGCAGGCCAATCAGAGCCTTGCATATTTCCAGCGAGCCGAGAGGCGCACTGCAATCTTGCCCCTACAATTGCATACATTGTGGCGCTCGAAGGAAGAGCGCGCAAACGCAACGTGGAACTGTGCGAAATATTTGCATCGGTGGGCGCCGCCCAAGTGTCGATTACAACAGCAACAACCTGCAATCGTTGCATATCTGTAGGCTCAATTACATGCACACACACACAGACACAGAGACACAGTGGGACACAGAGAGACGCGCACACAGACGAGCTGTTTGCTCAGTGCCATTTGCATTGCCGCCTGCTCAAGCTAGGTGACAAATTTTCATGCCAACGCCTGTAAATATGCACTGATTTTTTGCGCCCAGGTCCTTTTCGCATTGCAAAACGAGGGTAATTGAGGTCGACATCATCGTCATAGTCGTCTTTTGCTGTGTTGATTTTTTGCATTGCATATTTTGAGGCAGCTGCTGCTGCTGCAACTGCCACTGCCTCTGTCTCTGCCACTGCCTCTGCCACTGCCACTGCCACTGCCATTGCCACTGCCTCTGATTACGAGGCAGCTGCTGTCGCCTTCTGCAGCAGGCTCAGGACAACACTCTAGGCATTATGATGACGTCTTCTTTGGCGCGCACGAGTGCCCCGCCTGCAACTGCTGGCTGGGATTGCATTCCTCTTGTTTATTTTGGGGTCAGCATGTTTGCCAGCAAAATATTTCTTCATTGCCAGAGCCAAGTGTGAAAACGTTTCCCTCCGGTGCACTTTTGATTGCTGTTTAAATTGGAGTGGCACAAAAAGTGACAAAGCAGAGCCCAAAATAAAAAAATATTGCAATCCATAGAAATGACTGTCTGCCGTCTGTGTAAATCAAAAATGTGGTCAAAATTGTTGACTAGGCATTTCGTTTTTGAGCTGACGGGGGGCAATCAGTAGACACGAAGTGCTTAAGAATGCATTGCATGTCACAATTCTTATTTAAGAGTGCTCCTTCAATGGCTGGGCAATTAAAATTGGCTACGAAAGCAAACTGCAATAAATGTAGAACTCTATTTTGATAATTATAACTGAAGTTACACACTAGCAACTAAGCAACTACATATTTACTAGTTATGCTATTCAGCTCTGGGGCACAGCAAGTACGTCAAATATCGAAATCCTCCAAAGATACCAATCCACCACACTCCGAAACATTGTGAATGCTCCTTGGTACGTCAGGAATTATAAAATTCATAAAGATCTCAGTATTTTACTAGTCTGCACTGACATGAAATTTTTTGGCAATAAACCTTTTAGATAATAGCACAGACACCAGGCGTCTAAAAAGATACCATGTTCTAGATCTTCCTCATAGATTTTAAGGAAGATATAACTATATATTGGATTAGCCTACTGGAGCGCAACCAATCCTGTTATTATACGTTGTAATTTTAAAATTTGTTTATTGTTAAAAATAAATTTAAAAAAATATTTTCTAGTGAATATCAACAGTAAGGGATTTGGGACTGTTCTCAATTCCACTTTCTAATTATTTCCACTTAAAAGGGTATAGTGTATTTCTTGGCCAAGATAAAATGAACAACCTAAGTTATGCTTATATACAGGGAACGTGTGAAGAATAACCCCAATGTTCTAGCCAGGAAATTATATTCATTAACTACATTGACAAAAGGTCCAGCTTCTATGAAGTGTAGGAATGCAAGTTGCAAAGAAAAGAAGACTCTAAAGATTCCACTTAGATTCCTCCCTTAATACATTTAAATAATTTTATTAAATATTGAAAATAAAAGATATCAGTCCATATATGTAACATTAATCCTATATATGCAACACCTTTGATCAAGTTTTCTTTATCTCTTACATTTAAAACTAGATTAAGTTGCCAGGCACTAGAAAGCTTGCTAAATTTTGCATGTTTGCACATACTATGTAAATAGAATATCATTTAGTTTAAGCTGTTCGAAAGGATATCTGTACAAATTAAACATATATGCAAATTTACAAAAATTATGCTCTTAGCAAGATAGCGAATTTAAATACAAATAAATCAATTTTTTATTAAACAACTGTTATGTTATTCGAATTTAATCTCATGCAAATCCTTTCTGTTCAGCTCACTCGGAAAAGCATTCCGGAACAGGCTTAAATATTGTGTTTTAATTTCTCTAAATACATTTCTCATTTACGTTGAAAACCTACATTCAGCCAGTCAGAGTTAAGTCATGTTGTTATGCCAGCAACCGTACGGCTTTAACTCTTGATACAGTCTTCTGTAGGTCTTCCACAACCCATATAAGTAATTTAAACTTCAAGAAACAAAAGTCACATAGAGCAGAGCCCGAGGCTGGGGCGCGCCTATGATGATGGTCACGGACTGTGTTTGAGGCTGAGAACTGAGAACTGCAACCTGTGTACCTATTTACACAGCACAAACGGGCAGAGCACGTAAATGCATGTGCAAATATAAGGAGTGTATGTGTGTGTGTGTGTAAGCAGCAGTAACACATACGCACACACAGCAAACTCACACATACGAGCAAGCGTACCTGGCAGAATGGCAGCTGCAAAGTCAAAAGGGAATTGAGTTAGGAGTTAAGCGCTTTAAATCAAAAGTCAGCCAGCCAGGCCTATGTAAATAAATGCAATATGCAGGCGCAGAGTGAAAGCAAAGGAGAGCCAGCAAAAAATGCCAGTCAAGACTTGGCTCTTTTTTTTTTGGCTAAAACGAGACAACGGCCGGACAGCGTCTACGTTGACGTCAATGTCGGCGCAGCTACAATTGAAAATGGATGAAAATGGAAAATGGCGCCTTAGTTTTACAGGACCAATTCTGATTAAGGGCAGAGGTCGCACTCGTCGACTCGTTGTCTGACTGACTGTCTGAGTGTCTGAGTGTCTGTCAGTCTGTCAGTCCGTCATTCTGTCTGTCTATCGGGCCATCAGACAACCGCAACCGCAGGAGAAAAAGTCTAACAAATACGGCGTTGGTGCCCGTGCATTGTTGAATTGTAACGGCGTAAGCAGAATTACGTGCAATTGTTCTCTGCATTGCAGTTCGTGTACATAAATGCGAGATGCGGCTACAACGTTCTACGCTGAGTAAACAAGGACACGTTGGCTGCATTTCGGATGAGCGATGCGATCCGACTGACTGACTGACTCTCTGTTTGCCTGTTTCTGCAAATAAATGCCGTACACTAGCAGCCGCGTTTTGTTGTCCTTCTCCGCGATTAGGCTTTAACATTGCATTTACAGCAATCCGCTTGGCAAAATATAAATTATGTAATGCTAGGCTTAATCATGTTTAGTCCATAATTGTACAGATAAGTTTGATACTAATCCCAAGAAAAACAAAAAAGGTGCATTACATCGTTTTCGCCCTTTAACTTAAACTTTACCCCTTTTTTTCCACCCGTGGGGGCTATTTTCATAAATTAAATTGAGGTAAGGTAAGCATTTGCAAGACATCAATCTCTTTTCCTTTTGTTTTTTGGTTCTGATCGGCAAGTTAACCTAAATCTAAATTCAGAGATATAAATAAAATTAAAGTGCCAAATGAATCTAGAGGTAAAATCATAACCAAAATCTTTCCGCAAAGAAATCGGTTTGTTTTTAACAAACTTATGGAAGGTTGAAGTCCATAAGAAACCTCTTCTATAAAGTAACTATATTTATAAGACTTGGAAAATTATAAACTTCAAGAAATAATTAAGATTGAAACACCAAATCAATCTAGCGGTCGAACCGTGACCAATTTATCAAAGATATGGTAGGTTTAAGAAACATTCCAATTGAAGAATTTATAAGATAGGGCTCGTACACATATAACGTAATCATCAAGGGGGTGGGGGAAGCAACTATATGATTACGCTTGTTTACTTTGGGGGTTAGGGTCGTCAACAAATGATTACGTAATCTATTTTAAAGCCATACACCATTTTCTTTTTTTAAATTTTGCGCTCATTTGGCAAAACTATAAACAATAAGACCTTGTATAGAGCTCTCGATTTGGAGAAAGATTTATTATATAAAAATTTAATTACAAGTGAATGTTGATCAAAAAAATCCCAAAAAAGTTGTAAATGTGTGCGAAATGTATTTTTTTCTCTGAAGAAATTAGTTTTGCATTATTATTACGTAATCATAGGTGGGGTAGTGGGGGAGGTCAGCTAAATGATTATACTTGATTAAAGACATAGGTGGGAGGGTACCAAAAAAAAGTGCAAAAAGGGATTAAGTAATATGTGTATAAGCCCATATGAAAATTTACTGAAAAATGAATTCTGAGATTTGAATAAAGTGTATTCTTGAATTTCAGAGCTTAATTATTAAATAATCGCTTGGACATTATGAAAATATGAATTTTGATTTATTTAACGCCAGTTAGTCACGTTACATAAACTTTTAAATGGTGATTAATGGTGTCTTGCATTAGTGTTAGCTAATTATTGAAGGCACCAGGGTATGGGCTGTAAAACACTCTATAACTTGAAATTGATCGGTGATTTCAAAACGCACAATGAGCCCACATTAATTGCTCACAGATCGTCCTTTCCCCTAGGGTAGAAGGGAAAAATCAACAACAATATATATATCTATATCTAGAACATTATTAACAACAAATTGGTTTATTCAATAAGCTAATATTTGGTAATGTGTTTCCAATTTTAACGAGCGCATCTTATCGCTCGTGGATCTAAATTTGTGTGGTTAGAACAAACTCTCTATAAGTAATGAGCCGGTGAACTCAATATAGTTTAGCATTGAAGCTTAATTGATTTCAAACCTGAGAGTTTGACTTGTTTAACAAGTGCTACAAATGATTGTTAAAACCATTTGAAGTTCATCGCTTCACCCGTTAAAATGCAAAAGATCCGCACTTATTTTGGTGGTACCATATTTGCAATTGCTTTGCTGCATTGTTTGAATGTTTGTTCTAGCGAAGCGGTAAGTCTATTGAAGCCATTAACTGCCCGTAACATAACCGAAGTCACTTGCAGGACCGGCAAACTGAATATCTGACCAGCAAATATACTTTCAATCCGAAGTATTATAAGAACTTTAGCATCAGTATTGTCAACAAGTCCGTTAACTTGGATATGGATTTGCTGAAACCCATGCGACAAGGCTTCAAAGTTCACATCATCTACCAACTACGAATGGCCAATGCCAAAGACTTTCAAACTGTGTTCACCCGCCATTACGATGTCTGTTCCGCAATTAGCAGCATCCAGGATGGTGTATTCAAGACCTGGTTCAAGAGCTTGAGCCAGTACGGCAACTTCATGCACACCTGTCCAATGGAGGTGGGTTACTATTACCTGCGCAACTGGAGAATTGGATCGGATGGAAAGCACATGTTTCTTCATCACGGCGAATACCGTTCCACTCTTCACTTCTTCTATGGCAAGTACAGAAGCCCCACAGAAAAGCGAGTGCTCTCCATCATCATTGAGTTAGTTCACTTTAAGTGATCAAATGTTTCTACATGTACATTCATCACAGTTATATCTAAAAATAGACCCCGTTGAAGTGAGGGTCATATGATAAATACCGTACAATCTTGATCTGCTTTTCGTATAGAACAACCAAACAATATACCAAAATAAGCTCCTCAAGTTATTATATTGAAGAAATCATTCATGTTCTTTATATTTTCATGTGTTTTATTAACCCTAAGCTGTAGGTTTTTCCTTATTATGAACACTCTCCTATCTAATGACAGACTCTATTAAGGCCCCAGACAATCTTATCGTTTTCCTATATTTATTGGTTTCAAAGATATGTAATTTCGTGTATGCTTTTATTGATGAACTTATTTATTAAATTATACTTCTTAATTCTGGGCATCATAGTTCTTGCCTTCGAAAATAAATTTACGATCGCATATTCATACACTTACACATACACACACATACACAGGCGACAGCACAAGCGACAGCGCAAGCGAGGCATTTTAAGTGGTGTCTGTGCTGCTTCTACCCACGCGCTGCAGCATTTAATCTGGTTTGTTGAATAATTTCCGTGTTTATTATCCGCTCGACTTGAATAAGGACAGTAAATTAAGAGTGAATTAAGCAAAAAACACGCCAAATTTCAGGGCTTTATCTTTAAAAGTGTGGGTGTAAAACGTTTTGATCGATTTGCGAGGGAACGGGGTGAGATATCTTAAATTAGAAACAAACTTGATCTGTGTATGCTATACAGGAACCTGCATTCTAAACTTGGTGTGTAGCTCTTATTGTTGCTCAGATCGACGCGTTCATTCGGACAAACGGACAGACAGATAGCCATCGCCAAATCGAAATTTCTTTTGATACTGATCAAGAATATATATATTTTATAGGGTCAAAGATGTCTGCTTGTGCCTGTTACATACATTTTCACAGATCCAATACCACCTTTTTACCCATTTTATGTCGCTTTGCTGTCGCTTGTGTGTGTGCATCTTTGTGTATGTGTATGTCTATGCGTAAATGTAGGAATACGCGATCGGAAAATTTCTACCTGGGTACAGGGAGTTTTGTAGTCGGGTATAATCGACTATAGATATATAAATAAATATATAACTAAATAAATAACTCATGAAATAAATAATAGGCTTACGGGTATATCTAAATCAATTGAATTGTTAAAGCTTCATCTTCGCAATAGCGGTGTACCCAGAAAGTTAGATCCATTTACCACAAACTTATAATGTCATCAATGTAAATATTACAAACGAGTAGGTTAGATATCCAAACCCCTTTAAACCTGCGCATTGTAAAATTGATGGCGCATTCTTGAGGCCAAAAGGCATTGTCAGAAATTTCTATTGCCCGTCAGAAACACAACAAATATTCACAGCTTTTGATTTACAATTTCAAACTTATCAGGATTTCATTTATAATCACAGTCACTTTGCAATTATTCAACCTGTACTACATTAAAAATGATTATCACACCATTTTCATAAGTGGGCAACATACATATGTCATATATCGGCATAGCCAATGCCCTTTAAAATGACAATATTATTAATCACTTTTAAGAAAGATTAACTACAGCTTTTGCAAATTACGTTAAGAATCATGAAAATTAGAAAAACCATAATTAGTTTTTCCATCAATCTTCAATACCGATTAGGTCTTCATAATGAGGTACAGCGCTTATGTCATAAATAACGATTAAAACAATAGATGCGTACAGGAATAGAGATAAAATAGATCATTATTTCGACTACTAAAGTGTGACTAATTGGTTTCGGGGTTATTCAATAATGAGTTCATAAATTGAGTAATTTCCAAAATGATATCATTGTAAATTCGTCGCTTTACGTGTCAAAATGCACCAGCTGCGTATTTTTTGTTGTTCGATATCCTTGTTATTTTCAATATCCTTGGTGACCTGTGCGGATGAAACTGATGGTTTACCGGTAAGTCTTATAAATACCTTAAATGCTTTGTAATTATTGTACACTTCTGCAGGAATATGTGGGTGCAAATTGCACATTCAATCCCAAGTATTTTAAAAATTTTACCATCTCGTTTATAAATAAATCCATTAACATGGAAATGGAGTTACTGCGACCCATTCAGCGAGGCTTTAAGGCACATATCAACTACCAACTACGAATTGGAAATTCCAAAAATTTTCAATCAGTCTTCACACGGGACTTTGATGTATGTGCCATAGTTGGCAGCATCCAGGAGGGTCTCTTGAAGAGCTGGTTCAAAAGCATGGTGGATCACGGCAACTTCAAGCCCAACTGTCCGGTGGAGGTGGGTCACTATTACCTCCGCAACTGGACAACGAGCTCGGATGCCAAGCACATGTTTCTGTCTCCCGGCGAGTACCGTAGTGTTGTCCACTTCTTCTATGGCAAGTACCGCACAAGCTCGGAGAAACGAATACTCTCCATTAGCATTGAGCTAGTTCGGGGAAAGTGAGCAGGTGCCTGGTAAATTTCAAGCATCCTGCAGCTCTGTACACGTAATAAAGCTGCAGCTCAAGCATAATCGATGTGATGATGTTGACACTTCCGGCAATCGCAATCATGCAGCGAATGTGTATTCATTATAGCTCACATTTTATTATTTTGCACCCAAGCCAAGTCGGATGAAGCCAGCAGTTTCAGGAGGAATAATAATATCCTGTACATGGCTGCAACATGTGGCACGGCACGGCGTTGATTATCGATGGGACACACTCTTGCCGGCAACAGAAGAGAGAAGGAACAAAAAGATATAGAAAATGGAACATGCAATTTAGCTCGAATGTCCTCGATGTCATCATCGTCCGTGTCTTATACGCTTGGCAGCTGTCGCATGCAGCAAAAGGACCTGCTGCTAACGGCTCCTTTAACTGCATTTGACTTGTCGTCGTCTCCGCTTCAGCCTTGTCTCAATTGCGTGTGTGCTTTTAACTTTATCGTTTCCTAATTGCCGCCCCACCTGCGCCTATCCCTGGCTCAACGGGCGGTCCGGCCGGAGTCCTGGCATAATTTTCACACATTTTTCCAGCGATTTACCCAGGACTCTGTGTGTTGGTGGGTTGGTGTATTGGTGTGTGCTCGCCAATTTGCCACGATTCCCGCTGGTATAATTATAGCCTGTGTGATGATGGCTGCCTTCCCATCGTCCTGCGCCTGGCAGCGCCTGCGGCCATTTCAGCTGGCCGGTTGACTTGTGCTAATGAGTGAAAGTCAGGTAAGCTTTGTTTAATTAGTTCAATGCCTACTGTGGCATCTAATTGGGCTGTGTCTGTTGAGGAGTATGAATCAAAATTTACTTAGTGTTCAATTTAATGCCATTCCCAAGAGGCAAGTCCTTGGCATATTCTGCTTAGTTTGAGTGGGGTTACTATGATATTAAAAACGGTGGTTAGCTTTGTATCTTTTCAGCTATCAATTTATTTTCCCTCGAATAATTCTTCTGCTCAAGTCGTGTATACCCGACTACGAAACTCCCTGTACACATGTCCAAAATGTCCCAATCATATCTTCGTATGCTTACACATACACACAAACCGACACAATACGCACACACACAAGCGACAGGACACTGCAGAGCAAGCGAGGGATCAAAATCCCTGTGGCGTCTGCGCTGCTCCTGTACGGAATCTTCTTCATCTGTGAATAATTTCCGTGTTTATTATCCGCTGATTTTGAAATTTTTACAGAAGATTTAAAGTGACACAAGTACTATATATGCCAAGATCTCAATGCTATATGTTAAAATTTGTACTTACAAATCGTTAGAAATTTACAGGGAACCGGGGGGAGATATCTGAAATCTGAAGTTAACTTGACGGAAGGACGAACATGGCCAGATTGACTCGGCTATTGGTACTGATCAAGAATATTTATACCTTGTGGAGTGGAAAAGGTCTGCTTCAATGCGTTACACAGTATTATAATTAATAATTTTAAAATTTGAATTTCGTCACAAAATTATAATACCTCTGCAAGGGTATAAAAAGAAGGCGCGCTACGGTTAAGAACTAATGACGCTGATTTGTACTTACAACAACAATCAAATAAAGAAGCGCGTGCGCGACGACCGAAATCAGCACAACGGAATAGAAACAAAGCGAAGCCGCGATCAACAACCAACAAGACAATTTGAGCGCGGGAGAGAGACTTAGTGAGAGCGCGAATTGAAACAGGAATAGGCAAAAGTCAAAATGCAAAAACAACATATTAGGCACAAAGCAACGGTACAAATCAACAAGTATGCTTGGGCTGCAGTTTGTTGTTGCACTTAGACACAATATATGGGAAAACAATTAAACACTTCACAAATAAGCACAATTATATTTTTCACTCCGATGTACTACATTTTAACAAAAATCTAAACACAAGAAAGAATACAAGTAATCACTAATCGAACAAAAATACGCAATTACGCGGCGCACGAAAAAAAACACGTCCGTTGGCGAATGCAAGCGAAAGCGAATGAATCTAAAGGAAATCGACGGATAAATAAAAATTTAAGCAGAAGCTTTCTTACATTGGATTCTGTTTGTGGAAGCCATGTCCATGGTGGGATACAGAGAGGGGCACACAGAACGCGATCCGAAAAGAGTGAGATCTTTTACTGATAAATAATCCAGCCAGTTCATGAGATAGTTATTACATGACAATTGTAATTGTAATAATTAATTATAATTAATAGACGGGGAACTGTTTATACTTTATTATAATAAGTATATAGAAGCAAAAATTTAATAAAACAAGTAAGAATGCTATAGTCGAGTCAAAAATTTCTGTTCGCATCTTCGTACACTTACACATACACAAAGACGCACACACGCAAGCGACAGCGCAAGCGAGGCATTTTAAGTGGTGGCTGTAACACTTTGTATATGTAGTTACTGAGATTGACGCGTCCATACATACGGACGAACGGACATGCCCAAATCGAAATCTCTCTTGATCAACAATATACATACATAACCTTTTAGGGTCGGTGATGTTCTTTCTGGCTATTACATACATTTGCACAGACTTACTACCCCAGTTTACTCATTTTATGGGTACGTGGAGTAAAAAGCAAGAAACTCAAACATAAGTATCAGGTCGTCAAAACAGTAAAACAGTAAACTTTGAAAGTATATCAGACGTGAGAATATTTTAATAAAAATCCACAAGGATACATATATAATTTAACTTTTAACTAACTAATTAGATCGAGGCAATCAAATTCATATCCGTTTTATAATAGATCAATTGTTGAAGCGACGCTTGATATCGGTAAGGGCGACCAGATAGAAGCTAGCTGATGTCGTACAGAACCTTGGTGACAGGCATGGCTTAAAGGTATTCCAAACGCTGCTCATCGTTCATCATCAGCCATCCGTTGTCCTCCAGATAGTCAATGATCAACGAGTTAACCTTCACACCCAGCTGATTGGGCAGTATCATGCAGGGCGTGGCGGTTGAACGAAGAAATATCGCCTTATCACTTACGACGGGTCATCAATTATATCCATCTGGCCAAGTAAGAAAGGCAACTGCGGATACTGAGCATTAAGGCGTGCCGCGAGCACCACTGAAACCAGCACCACATCAGTCTCCTTGAACAGGAAAGGACCAGCGTTGTTGAGGCACATGGCCATATGATTGGCATAATCGTAGAATTCTGCTATGCACAGCTAGCAGACCAAAATGCCGCTATTGATGAATACTGCGCCCGCGGGCACAGACGCAATATTTATCATAGGACTAAAGTGATCTGCAAAGAGAAATGATGAGAGACTTAGATGAAATTTAGGTATCCATTACCACACTCTTACCGCCAGCTTGAAACACGCTGAAAACCGTTTCCAAAAAGCGCATATCATATACATAAAAACCATGGCGAAAAACGACTGCAAACAAGAAGGGCTCAAGCTCGCCATGGTCCTGACCGCAGGACCAAAGCGGCTTGGCGATAGCGGTAAGCATGCAACACAGACGTATGAGTGTGTCGAATGTCCTCAAACGCTCCTCCCAGCTGACCGCCGTCAACAGATGCTGGCTCGCGCCAAAGGCAATATACCCCACAACCTACGGCGAGGTCGTCAAAAAGCGCAGCTGCTTGAAGCTTGGTGGATCAAAGAAGCGCATATTGCAGCCTGATGAACAGATTCTGTGCACTATTTTGCGATGTTTCCAGTGTAGAATGCGCAGCCGAATAGAGCAGTACACGGCAGTTGGGCTCTCGTGTGATCTTATAGTTATTCTCCGTGTCCATTCAATGGCTTGGCAGCTGGCTAAGGCTCTTGAATAAGCCAGCAGTGCCAAGCGTTGGCAAAAGCGCTGCTTCCGGTGCCGCCAGAGGGTAACACCTGTCAAAGCCTTTCGTAAATAGGCTGCAAAGCTTCCAGCTTATTGATGATCATTTGTGCTGTTTTGTCTGTGGCCACTTCCTTGGTCAAACTCTGGGTATTTCAATGCTGTACATCCAGCTCCCTGCGCAGGAAATGGTCCCCTGTGCGATCTATGGGCCGCAACCGCTTTGCATGGAGGCAGCTCATGTCCCGTTTGTCAGCATTCGTTTCTCACTGCGGGCACACCTTGATGGATGAGTGTCGTTGGCTCTCGATCAGTCAACGACTAATGCATCATCCGTAATGAGCTATATGCCGTCTCTTTTTGCATCTTCCTCGTGGCCTTCCACTGATAGCACTTGTCTGTGCTGTTGGCTCTACTGCAGGATCCTCCTCTTGCAGCTGCCAGCTTAGCTAATCATCCAATTCATTGAATTCTGCGTCCTCAATTATTACAATAGACTGCATTAGAATCGATATCATTTGGGGTACAGAAAGCCAGGTTACTGGGACAAGACGAGAATATATAAGTTAAAAATCATATTGTGAATACTACAAGGGCTAACGATAGTAAGGACTAAGGATGGTTTAAAGCGAGATTTTTCAACACTCAACCAGAACTCTAATACATAGTTCATACCTTTCTATATATTACTTCGCTGTATATTGATTGTTCCTTTCCATAAACTTCCAGCAGCGGCAGTACATCCTTAGACAGGATGAGTATGGCGTGGCGTACACTGTGTATTCTGATATAGTATTATCGCACAGCACTTTTCATACTTAAATTGTTTACTTTTCACTTTTTTACTTTAAACGATGAATTTTATAAAAATTTAGGAAACTTTACGAAAATTTTGTTGATTTGTTAGACGTCTGCTTTGAACACAATTTGAGGAATACTAAATTTCATTGCCAGCTTGCTTAACCATTACACCTCTGAATGTCAAACAAGTTGAATGTCAAAGGCTACTAGATGTGCTTTATTTATAGTATAACCAATTTCAAAGGCTACTAGATGGGTTTATTTATATGATTATAATGAATTTCGAAGGCTACTAGATGGGTTTTATTCATATGATTATAATAATGAAAAGCAAAAGCTACTAGATTACTTTTCAAATCAGGTTCAGCAGTATTTCTGGTACGTTTCAAGGGCCGATGGTATATAATAAAGTCTTTTAATTTTGAATATACTTTGGATTAACTATTGTATAAAAGATATAGTAAAACTCAAAGGGAAATTAGTCAAGACATTCATAAAATACAAACACTCAATTTTCGAACAGTTCTTTCTATGCCAGTTTAAAAAATAAAGCGCTCCAATTTGAACGGAGTTTGGCATTAATCGTAATAAAGCTTTTAATTAGTGAGTTTAGTTAAGATATAATCAAAAACTAAAGAGCTTTCCATAAAACTTAATTTATATTTGTAATGGACCGTGTTAGAATAAATTTGATGGACTTTTACAGAACCAGAATATAGCCAACATTTTTACAAATTCCTTTTTTACCGAATACTATAAAATTCTCAATTTTATCTTTTTTTTGGGTACATCAACTAATGTCAGTCCCAAAATTGTTTAGTCGGTTCTGTTTGGCCAAAACAAAGCACCTTTGACATGTCCAGAATATGCATGTTCTAACTTTAGTTGTTAGCAACAACTTGTTACAAAGATTTTTCTTAAAAATTCCCGCACGTTCTTGTAGCTCTTAACTTGGAAAACCCAAGTCCTTGGCTTGATTTTCGTATTGTAAATCAATTTCACGCCAAACAAACGTTAAACGTTATTTAACACAGAGCACGACAACTATAATGATGGCAATTTCCTTGAGTACACGTTGCCACTCCCCCTGTTATTTGTCTCAGAGACGCCTCCCGTAAACGCATTGGGTTTGTTTTCAATGGCTTCAATGCTCCTGTTCGCTGCTTCCTGCGCTCGTCGATGGCGACAAAATACAAGAAATTGCGCTTTGGTTTCGCCTTGATTTCAGCGGAAGTGCAATGATAGCACAAGGAACCGAGACGAAAGTAAAGGAAACGAAAGCACTAAAACCGTTGGATATTTTCCAGCGCGTGCGAACGTGTCGAGTGCGGGTGCAGGGTGCAGGGTGCAGAGTGCGGGGCGGGGCGGTGCAGTCGTAAACCGGGCAAACTTGTCGAGTTGTCGAGGGAAATACTTTGGCCAACTGTTATTGTCAGTGTTTAAATTATTTTGCGCTTAGTTTGCCACTCGCATAAATCGCAGCGAACAGCAGCAGCAGCAGTGGCACTGGCAGTGGCAGTGGCAGTGGCAACGACTGTTGCACTTGTCCGCCCTTCGATTGCGTGTCCATGTCCTTGTCCATGTCCAGGCGTTCGTGTCCATGTCCGCATGCCTGTCTATATCCTTGTCCAGCAGCGTCGCTCGCATCGCGTGCGCAACAAATCCAGCTGGATGCCAGGTTGAGGCTCATTAATTTATTTATGCGAAGTGCACGTGCAACGATTTGCTCAATTGGAAGTGAAAAATTGTGTTAGCGATCTGATTTGAGGCGATATCTGTGGGCTTTGAATGATTTATGGTGCTTAAATGTGACAAATCAGCCAGCAAACAAATCTGCAGATACAAATATTTACAAATCGGTAAGTATTTAATAGGCCATCGCACAATGCCAAATAAACTCCGTCTGTTTCATATGCGACATATGTTTTCTCAAGGCATTCAATCAATCATATTAAGATGTTCCCACCTACTTACCTTTAGCATGGGACTGCCCTGTAGCAAATGCTATATTCCTTCTTCTGCACACACATTAAATACACATTGAATACCTAAGATTAGATTACAATTCCAGACAAGATATGATAGATTTCTCCAATTAAAGCTCATTTGTGCTTAGACTCAGCGGTGCAGAAAGTCGTAGTAGGGCTTAGTGCAACACTCCGAGCTCACGCATTTTTTTAATTATTGTTAATCTATTATTATAATGTCATACCATTAACTACTGAATATACATCTGGCCTCAGAAAAATGCTTGTTTGACGCATCTATGTATATTCAGTTAATGGTCATGCCTAATTACTCATATATCAAGATCAGCCAATTGGTTAATCGCCTAATAATGGCATGTGTTTTTAAAATGTAGTCATAGATCAGCCTTGAACGACGGTAATCACTTATTCACTTATCTTATGCACTTTATCAGGCACCCTAACGGGTATAAGACAAATCCGCAACATTACCTTTTGAGCATTATATCATGAATTTATTTAGTACTCAAGAAATAAAACCTAATTTTGGAAATTATTATTTTTTCCTTTACAAATAAAACTGAATTTATAAATATATTATTCGCTCAAAACTAAAAAATTGTTTCTTGAGTCTTATAATTCGACAATGTAGGAAAATACTTATTTCGATACTTTTGGTTTTTATTTCTTGACATTTAGGAAAATACTAATATTTTTGGAATTTTTTGAGTTCCGAAAAACATTTTGGAGTTTTTAGTTGTTTTATTTGGTATTTTTCGCATCTGAAAAATGCTAATACTATATTAATAATACTATACTTAATAAAAATGTGCCTCAGAACTATCCAAAATATCGGATATATTTTGAAACTAATACCTCAAATAATACATCATAATAATGCATTGTTCATTTAATACAGATTTGAAAAGAAAAGAAAACTCAAGTAATAAGATTTATATTTAAACAAAATATAAGACTACACAAAAAATTAATGATTATTTGATTTGTGTTTAAATATAAAACTTATATCTTGAGTTTTAATTTCTTTCATGTAATGTAAAACTCAAGAAAGAATTGTTATTCCTGAGCGAAAAATATATTTATACTGTTTCATTTTTAAGGAGATAAAAAGTCCCAAATATAAGTTTTATTATTTAACTTTTCTGTATTACTTTAGCAAATAAAAATCATTTCTGCAATGGATAGTCCTGGCAAAAAGAATGCTCTAGGTATAGTCCTTTTTCATGTATCATTTGTCTTTCATTATGATTTTCTTCTCTTAAAAACTAGAACATAATCCAATTTTTTACGATCCCTTCCACTTATAGCGTCTATATAATATTTTTATGCAAAATAATAAGTATCGAACAGAAAGGTTTTAATTCGTTTTTATTAAATTGTGTGTAAAATACCCAAAATTTAAGAGAAATTAGATTTGAATGAGAAATTAAATCATGCTTTCATAATTTAAATATATGATGCCGGCAGGGAGATCTTTAGGTGTTGTGGGACGCCGAAGAAGATTGGTTCAATTGCTTATCAAGATCGGGGAAGTCTCCTTCCACTGTTGAATGCACTCGCAAACCTTTTTAATAGCCTGACAGAAGACATTATATTTTAGTTTTGTTATGCAAAGCTTTTTTAAAAATGTTGAATATGTAGAATGAAAAATATTGTTGTAGGGGCATATATCCTTTCCGGCGATATAGATATAACTTTCAAGAAGTTTGATATTTTCTTAGATGAACACCGTCTGAAATCGTTTGTAATATTTCTGGTTTAGAGTCGTATGTCTAGCCCCTCGACAGGTAAGTACCCTATCAGCGTAATTAAATTGCTCCCCCAGAGTTTACACAGCCGTTTGTGCACTGCAGCCGCAATTTGCAGAAAACTGAAGCTGAAAATATGATAAATTGCCGCCCTTAAAGGATGCTGCAGTAGCCAGGCAGCCAGGACAGCCGCGGCCGCTGCCGCAGTCGGGCAGCATTTGCCGGCACATAAATTCAAAAAGAGCCGCTATTGCTGCTAACCAAATCTTAATTATAAATCTAAGGAAGCACTTGGAAAAAATTACCGCAAGCGCAGTGCGCTGTCCTGCAGCCGAGCTGCAACGGAGTAAGGGGCATGAAGGAAGCATCGAAAAAAAACGAAGCGAGCACAAAATGAAATGATGATTTAATAGAATGGTCTGCGGGCACCGCCAGCTGGTTGGCTGAGCCGAATGAATGGGCAAGACGAGCCAGCGGAAATGACTCCATAAGCTGCTGCAACCATAAACCGGAAGTTAACAGACTTTCGCTGATGTGGCAGTTTTCATGCTGCTGCCACTACAGGACGAGGTGGAAGTGTGCAGATGTGGGACTTGGGCTGCAGGACGAGCCAGACGCGGACACGGACGAGGACACGCTCGGCGGGCAGTCTGCGAAATTGTGACAGCGCATGGCCGCAGGATAATCAAATAATTTTTTTCCTCATCGTCTTGCCGCCATTCATACAATTGCAGGCATCTTTCTGTGGCTTCGTCCTGGCCGCTCCCGCTGTGCGGTCCTTACTGGCTCGTTAAATTATTGTGCAACATTGCCACAAAATGCTAATTGCCACACGATACGATCGAGGCACTGCACTGCCCAGCTTCATTTTTTCCCACTTACCAAACGAAAACTTTTTCAAATTGCAGCTGTCAATGAATTTTTGCTTGGTTTTGACAGTTTCATTTTCTACCTCTCCTTGATTTTATGCCGCTTATCGAAATGTGTCAAACTATGGCAAATTGCATTTGCTCTACCTTAATAAATCATCTAAATACAAGCATACTAAAACATTTATCAAAAACTTCAGCTGAAGATAGCTAATAAGAGTTAAGGTTATATTCATCCGATAAACCATTTCATTGTGAGCCCAAAACCTTTATTCTCAGCGGCTTCACAATTTTATTATTTGCATTATAAATTCATGATGTAATTTTACGCCTATTAAAAATATTCACGCCATTTTGCCGTGAATAAATGTCCAATTGTTTGCTCAATTTCATTTGTAATATTCACGCTTCAAAGATTGTGAATAAATTAATGAATAAAGAAGAAATTTTTGGATTTTTTTAACATATTTTAAATTTTGACATGTTCAATATTTTTGTAGATATATTTTAACTAAATAAATAAGTAATTAAGCGCCTAAGATGATTTATTTACCTTTGTGAAATACTGCTACAAATGCTTTAGTCAGGTAATTCAAATAAAAGTGTTACAAATTAACAGAAAAGAATTCTTCTGTCAAAATAATACAATGGGGCCTGTTCTTAATTCCACTTTCGAATCAATTCCACGGAATATGTAAGGCATGCCTTTGGGTACGTCTATTAAATAAATTAATACACAAGAAGGAAAGGTTTTAAATTATATTTTGCTCTAAAAAGTATGCTACACGCTATTCTGTGGAATTGATTCGGAACGGAATTCAGAACAGGCCTTAATATAATAAATTCGTGTAGAGCTGAGTAAGAGAGGATTTTCACGCTTATACGGACGGACAAACTGACGAACATATATTTAATTTGATGATCCCAGTTTTACTGCTTTTTTGGCATAAAAATTAAAATGCTTAAATAAGTACCTTAAGTTAACATGTTCCACATTAGCTTGAAATACTGCTCCCATTTCTGTAGTCAGTTTGGCAAATAAAAGGCTGACAATTCAACAATTCCTGAAGGATACAGACTTGTGCTCATTTGTTGTCACCAACTGGCGCTGAGAAAGTTAATGAGGAACAACAGCAACATCGCCTCCATGTGGAGCTGTGGAAAAGTTTTGCTCAAGTGGCGTTTTTCCATTTTCCGCATGCAGACGACTCATTTCAACGCGGAGGGCGACTGCTGCTGCTGCTGCTGTTGGAATAATGACGATGATTTCGTTGATTTGAATTGTGATTAAAATGCAGCGTATAATTTTTTGGCACGCCTTGACAGTCTGAGACTGGCAGCATGTGCGGCCCAAGAAGTTTTGCCCCGTTTCACACTTTGTCTGGATGTGCTGAAATGCGGCAGGATGTGGAGGTGTGCGCCTGCAAAAATGCGGCAACCCAAGGGAAACCCAAGAAAAATTGCAAACCGCAACTCGTGTCGACTTGCCGCTCCAGCTCGACTTGATGTTAGAATAATGAAGAGGCAAAACTTTTGCGCAAGGCATGTAATTTTTCGCAGTGACAGCCGGCCGTGGTACTGCTCCCACCCCCACCCCCACCCCCGCCGGAAACGGAAGTTGTCATTCGTTTTGTGCATTTGTTAAAAGTTGCAGCCGAAAAAAGAAACAAACCCACAATTGCATAAAAAACTTCTGTTGTACGAGTATCTGAAGCGACATGCATTCTTTTTATACCCTGTACCCATTAAATATAGTTAAAATAAACGGGTACATCAAAAATGTACAAAGTGTGTAACAGACATGATGATGAATCTGCACATATAAACTATAGATATTCAGTTGCCAATAAAACTATATGAATTCAGGCGTTCTGTGACACTTTTTCCTGCCTGTTTTATTCATACAAGCTCTTCAGTTAATTAATTTTCATGAATGCTATTTAAATATACTATGTTAAGACCCTTCACACCACCACTATATGGTAAAAATCAACCATATGACGATCAATCGAAAATAATTAAATAAATAAATATAATATATTATAAAAATAATTTGCTAAATTTAGCTTGGTAAATTAAACAATAGTTATAATGGTTTCGCTTGTAGAAGATCACTTTTCTTAAGTTCTGATATAAAGATTGCAGTTTATGCAAATCTGATCGCCAATTGGGTATAAATTCTGTATGCCAACCCCACTATTTTTTATAATCTTGCCAAAGAATATAAAGGACATTTGAAACCTTACAGACATTCTCTATTTTCTATAAATTAATATAGAATTGATTTGCCAAAAAAATAAATTATTTTATTAAACAGCATAATTTCTTAATGGTTGGGTAGATTTTATATTGGATATTTAGCAGGGACCGTAAATAATGATTATTTTGTTTTGTTAAAATCGATTAACTCACCTACTTTTAGTAGCTTTGAGAAAGCGGGAAATAGACTCCTTTCAGGATAATCTATACATTTTCACCATGATTTCATAATCTAAGAGCTTTATAGATTCTCTTAAAATAATAAACTTCGAGTTATACTTTACATCTTTACATCAATCAGTAATCATTATTTGTGAGCAAAAATATTAAACTTAGAAAATAAAGTCATTTTTTTGATCAAAAATATTGATTATTGATTGAAATGTAAAATAATACTCAAAATTAATTATTGTGTGGTGATAAATTGATAAAAACAAACAATAGTCATTATTTTGTAATTAAATAGAATTCTTATGATGACTACAGTTTCTTTAGCCTTAGAAAGATCAATTTAATTAACATTTTCTATTTATTTTGTGACAGGACGTTTGTGCTGCGACCCATGCGACTTAATCTATTGTACCCCCTTCTAAGAATAAAGAAGAACGCTATCTCTTGCACAAATGCAAGAATTGTGGTCGGGTCCTATATCGCCTGTTTAAAGGATATACCCACCCAGGTGCATATATCTTCTTCTAGCGGGGGCAGTGCATTCTGTAAGTATGTACAATTATTTAATTATCATGCAAGGGTATTTAATTTTCGATATCCCGCGGACAACTGGTCTATCTTCTTATTCTCGGCGCGTAGTTCACTCCAGTTAGGCCTAACACTTGCAGGACTCGCCACTGCCATTGTCCACTTGCCACTGCCACTGCCACTCCAGACTCAGTTGGAGTTCTCCCACAACAGGGCATAAATCACGACGGCCCAAGCGGAGGCCGCGTTATAAATGCGAACAATGACACAATTGATTGGCCAATTACGTGCGCTTCGGGGTGATTATGACGTTACGTACCGTTAGCCAGCCAGCCCACTCGATTGGCGTTGTTCTGCATGCGAGCAGGAGCCTGGGAAAGGGATTGGGTTGGAGTGTGTAGTAATGGGTGTGGGGTATGGAGGAGCTGCCCATTGGGGTGACCAGCCGGCGTGCATGTCATGCCTGGCTAAATTTACACAATTAAATGCGTGAAATTCGTTTGAATAATTGAGCAATTTTTGTGTGCATGGAATGAGCAGCATTTTTGGTAAATATCCTTGACAAGCTGTTTGTTTTAAAGGAATTTAATTTATAATAAATCCTAATAGCTAAATCAACTATCGACGAACTTAGAGTTACAATATCTGTGCTATGACCCTTTAATAAACGTAAATCACAATTAAGCTCATGCTGACGATATCCATAAGCCATTCAAAAAATGTTGTTTATGCAAAATGGAGGCAGCCCCACAATGAAGCCATAAAATATGCAACCAAAGGCTGCGTAAACCCTTCGCGTCCATTATGCGCCGGCCAACGATATAAAGTTGCGTTAAAGCTCAGTCAACGACGGCATGGATGGTAAAAAAAGAAGGAAATTCGCCCAACTTTATGGCCAATGGCCGAGCAGAGGCAAAGCCGCAGCTAATTTATTTGCAGGCTCGACCATCTATGCGACACAGCAGCGCGTGAGGCAAAGGACATCGTCCTGGCTAGCACTTCATTGTGCAGTGGCTCGTTTAAAACGCTGATTCAGTTTCATCATTAACCAGATTAATATGGCCCGGCACTACCACTGACAGACGCAATATGGCTGTCCCAATCCCCAATGCCCAAGCCGCATCCGCAGCCCGTTCTCGAAATGGTAATCGATGTCCATGCTGGCCATGTTCTAGTCATTGCAGTTGCCCCTCAAATGGCTGTCCTTGCCCAATGTGCTATGTGGTCATCCTCGGCGTCATTGCAGGCACTTCAAGTTTATCGCATTGCAGTTTGCCGAACGTCGAGTGTCGAGTGTCGGCGTCACGCGGCGTATGCGCAATATTTGGCCAATGAATTTTTATGCGTGCTGTGCTTTGGCTAATTATGCGATGCATTTCTGGCTAATTGACCAATGAAAATTAGTATAACACACGCTGACAGAGTGATTAGCTTTAATCTGATAAAGGTTGCACCTGAAAATATCAACATATTGCTAGTATTTTATGGATAATTCTGTGTACCCCGCCACACTTCGCTGTGGCACATTGTTATTGCATAGATGAGAAGGTAGGTAAAAACTAAAAATAACTTACCACCATTAACTGCTCTTAACAAAAACCTTTTCTCACAAATTTGACCCTAAGCCCCATTTCCCGTCCGTGGTGACGGGTGAGATTAGATTTTTCAAGTTTCATACAACAGTTTTCAGCCCGTGGTGGTAGATTTTCCGAAAAAGCGTACTGTTGCTAGTACACGTACACCTGAAATAGAGATGTATTCTCAAATAAAAGCATTTCTTGAAGCGAATTGTATATTGTGTCAAAATTTAAGCTCGAGTTTTTAACTTTTGCGTATACCAACACAACATTTTATATATATAGATTAGCTAAGCAGTCTACAAAAATTCGAATGAACTACTTTACAGCAACCATTTTACAAAAGTTAACCTTTTTTCACACAGATTAGGTGTCTATAGCAAGCCTCCTCCTTACCCTGCCCCGTGCTTTTTGATTGCAATTGCAGATATTTCCGGTGCCCCCGACTACTTGCCCCTTCGGTTCCTTCCTACGGTTTATTTAGTATCTCTGGCAGCAGCCGCGTGGAATTGTGATAATATTTACCCGGAAAAGTATTTACATTTTACTCAAAGTCGTATGCCGTCTCTGTTTCTGCTTTGCCTTCTCTCTTGCCCCCATTCTGCGCCTACATTCTGAGCAGCAAGGGGCCGGGGGGTCGTTGCCTTCTATGCAATCACAGTTTTCGACATTTTACGAAATTGTATCGGCGTCGAAGTTTTTCTTTGCTTATTTGTTTGACTACTGTTGTTGTTCTTACTCCTTTTTCGCTTAGCGCGAAATAAGAAAAGTTTTTTTATTTAAACAAATTTTTGGCATAGACACGCGTGGCATTTCTTTTAAAGTTTGCTTTGCTTTGAGAGCACACTTCAAATTTCCAATTGCAATCGCGGCAGTTCTATTTGTTAGCTTCAAGTTTAGTTCCCATATAAATTCCATAATTTTACCAGCTACTTTTGGATTTTTACCGCTTATTAGCAAATTTTATTTGATGCTTAGAACGAAATTGCCAAATTTAGAGCGCAATCCAGGAAACGCATTCTCAAGTGGTCTAATGTGCCTGGGGGCCAACTTCAACTCGTTAGCGGGCAAAAATATGCCCTAATAAGCAGGCAGCCAAAGGTACTACAAAGATCTGCCGGCTTGAGCCCCCTGCTCAGCCAGACAGACAATCAGACAGACAGACAGACACTGGCTGTCAGATACATTGGGCTCGAGCCGACCAATTAAATTTCACCCGCATCAATAATCATGAAAGCAAAAATTGCCAAAGCGGCTGAATGCCTAGAAAAAATGTGAGTAGGGGCATATCCGAGCCGGGAAGCCGGCAAAATGCCACATAAAATGAAAGCGCGAAATTAAAAGGCACATGGCAAAGGCGACGACGACGACGACGACGACGCCATGGCAGACTTGAAGTCGACAAGCGTGTAAATGATATAAATTCAATTTAATAAAATTGTTAAAATCGCAACGAGCGAACTGTGCGAATGCCTTGCGCCCAGGTGAGCTGAAAGTATCTCAGAAGTTTTACTGCCAGGCGTGCTTCCTACAAGGATATACACAGTTGTTGGCTACGGAACGGGATATGCGCGTGAAAATTCCTAGCAATTATTTCACACAAAGTGGGTAAAGTTGTTGTCGTCTGTCTGGACCTGGCGTGTCCTGTTCATCTTCATCGTTGTTGCTCCTGGGCTGCCAGTTTGGGGGCCCAGACAAAGCAGCCGACCAATGCAGCTTTGATAACATTTTAAGCGGCTTGCGTGGGTTTTATTTTCTCGCCTTGATATCTAGATAATCGCATAATTTTCAAGGACCGTGGACAGCATCAACTACTATGTCGTATTGGGGTTGAGAGGGTTGCGCCTATTAAGGACAATGGTTATGGGGTTGCACTTCCATAGCTTTCCCTTATTGCATAGCATTATTTTTGTCAAAACTGTCCTGTTAAATGGTTTTTGTAATGGCGCACGTGACTTTGACTTTAATTTCCCTGGGTAGCCCAAGGCTCATCTGTTGCTTTTGCGCTGAATTGAAAACTGAGTTTCAATTGAAATTCCAATGCGATAATCGTTTGAATTATTATTCATTACTATTATTATTTATTCTATATTTCTTAAGAACGGTTGATTGCATACCGGTAGTCCACGCCGGTCCACTCTCTTTTATTAATCGATTCAACTTCTCCTTCCTTCGATTCTCATTGATTTCTCAGTTATTATGTGTAACATAATCAATAATAAATAAACAAGAATACTGAGCATTATGTACTTATGTACACAAGATTTGTTGAAAAATATATATGAATGAGCTCCTAGGTCATTTTGTTCACTATTGTTACTTTCAGGGACCGTTTAATTTATTTTTGGTATTTATTGTTATTTTAGTATTTATGACTTCTGGTAAAAAAAAAAAACTGAATTTGGGAATTTGTAGTCTATTGTTGGTATTTATTGGGCTATTTTCAGATGCGAATTTTCCAAAATCTCAGATTAGTTTCGAACACAAGAGGCAATACAGAATAATAATGCAAAAAAAAATAATAATTCGACAATGTAGGAAAATACAGATTTTGGTATTTTTAGGTGGTATTTTTTTACATTTAGGAAAATTTTAGTATTTTTGATATTTTTTGACTTCCGATAAACATTCAGAATTTGGGAGTCTTAGTTGTATTTTTTTTTTTTTGTAATTTACGTATCTCAAAAATACTAATAATATACTTAATAAAAATGTGCCTCAGAATTCTTAAAAATTTCGGATATATTTTGAAACTATTACCTCAAATAATACATATTAATAATGCAGTATTAATTTAATACAGATTTAAAATAAAAATAAGAAAGGACTATCTTTGTTGGGCCGAAGCTATATACCCTAGCAGGAATTAATTTTTATACAAAACTTAATTTTTGTCTGATTGCTTCTATGGTAGCCATGTGGTCCGATTCTTATGAAATTATTGGAAACTATTTGAACGAAACTCTCACTTAGCTTGGATGAAATATTTGTATAGACAGAAAGTTTTATTTTGCGAAATAGTGGTCAGATTGCTTTTTTCACTCGATCGTTCCTATGGCAGCTATATGATATAGTGACCCGATTGTATAAACTCTTTAGAGACTCGGTTTGGATGAGTTTGGTGATGATATCTTTATAACCAACAAAGTTTTTCATACAAAACATAGTTTTCTTATTTTGATCGCCCTTCTCTGCGATTCTCAAGAATTCAAGGGAGTCCACTACAATTTATCATTTTGGTGGTATACTTTGTGAAAAGTAATAGCTTCATTTGGAGGTCCACTTCAGTGTGTGTGTGTGTGTGAGAGAGAGAGAGAGTGAGAAAGAGAGCGAGAGAGAGAGAGACAGAGAGAGAGAGGAGGAGAGAGAGAGACAAAGAGACAGATCGCCCTTCTCTGCGATTCTCAAGAATTCAACGTAAAGACAGAACGGCTACCTTCGAATTCCCTATCAGGAATTAATTTAGTTTGTATGAAATATTTGTATAAGCAAAATGTTTGATATAGCGATATAGTGGTCCGATTTGGTCAGATTGTATAAACTCTCTAGAGACTCTGTTTGGGAAAGTTTGGTAACGATACATTTATAAACAAAAAAGTTATTCATACAAAAACATTGTTATCAACCGATCATTCCTATGGCAGCTAGAAGTTATAGTGGCCCGATCCGGCCGGTTCCGACATATGTACTGCCTGCAGCAGAAGAAGGGTCTGTGCCAAGCAACAAAATATATTCACAATATAAATAACGTTTTTTAGGAAAAAAATACATCTCAAAAATAAGTTTTGTTATTGAGCTTTTCTTTTAAGAAATCATTGCAAAACAATGGAATGCCAGGACTGGCAAAAAGAATGCTCTACGTGGATTCCATTTTCATGCATTCTATTTCATTACGATATGTTTCTTTTAAAATTAAGTACATAATCATTATTTACCGTCACGGGTTACTTTTATTGATATGTACAAACACTTTTACGTAACATTACTTTGACTGCATCTTGGGATTTGAAATGTGGTTTCAAACTATTATTATTGGGAAACTTGCCTTATTTAAGTTAGAACAGTTCTCTATCTGTGCACTTATCTGTGCTTCAGTTAGACAGTCAGCTCTTCAGTTAGCACTTCAAAAACCAAAGCTCATTTTCAACTCATTTGGAAAGTGCCTTGCCCCACAATTTTCATGCAACTGCCCCGCAGAACCGCTGCCCCTCCTCATGCTGTGGCTGCGGTTGTCTTCATGTCTAATTTAGCGACATTTTATTGTACTTTTCGCCGCAATCGCTTTCCATTGTTGTAATACAATTTTCTTGTCGCATTTTAGTCAAGTTATTTTATTTTATTGTTGTTGGCCACAAAATGTTTTTGGTCGAGCACTATACGCCGCCTAAAAGCAGGCAACATGCATAGATACAGATACAGATACAGATACTGGTACTGGGCCCAATGGCAATGTTCTGTCTGTCGCTTGCACATTTTGGCAAATTTTGTGTGTACTTTGCGGACACACACACACAGGGGCACACACTCATGTGTGGGCGTTGGGTGTGGCATGCCCTCTGCCCCGGCCCACACATAACTCAAGCGCCGTGGCAGCGACTGCGGCTTTGTCTGCACTTCTTTCATGAGGTCTTTTAAGATAGTGCAAGAATTATTGGCAAGCACTGCGGCAGCTGTGAGTATGTCCTGGCGCGTCCTGTGTGGTCCTGTGTGAGTGTCGCATATGTTTTATTAAAATGAGCTCACATTTCGCTTTCAATTTGCAGACAATTTTCGGGTTTCTGCATAGGCAACTGGCAACTGTCAGCTGGTTGTTTTGGGCCATGTTTCATTGTTCTTTACGGAATGTTTTCTGGGCCGCAGCATCATTAAAAATGCGTAAACTTGGCAAGAAAGTTGTGAAGAACAATTGTTTGCCATTTCAAGTAGTAATAAGTAAAAGTCCCATTCTACAACATAAACTCAGCTTATTACCTAATACATAATTTATTTTTGTCCTTATAACAACCTTATTTTTAATACTTTATACTAATTTGTCTAAATTGCACTATTATACGATTTTTCAATGTTAAGAAAATCTTTCCTTTTTGGCAATTAATTGAAGTAAATTGCAATTGCTGCAAATTTGATTCAAACTGTTCGAACCATTGAAAACCAAAATAAATAAGATGAGTAAAATGTTGCCACAACGAATAGTTCATTAATATTTATAACAGAGCCTCAAAATCCAAAGAAAATACCTTCAACTCAGTGTGGCTGGGTGTGTGTGTGTGTGTGTGTGTGTGTGTGCGTGTGTGGCTGTGTGAGTGTGTGTATGTGTGGCAGTAAAGAACAAAGCGGCCAAATTAATTTAACGCCAACGCTGCCTCCATCAGTTGCAACTAACAACAGAAAGGCGATGGGCAAAGGGAATCAACAGAGCCCAGAGATAAAGAAATGGAAAAAAAGGAACTTTTCTTTTTCTCTTAATTTCAACAGCTAGACAAAATGGTGTTGAGCATACCAATGGCATAGGCCAACCCTCGTTGTCGTACTATCTGAAACCCAGCACAGTCCGCAGTAGTGCACATTGGCACACTTGATTGATTTCATTTTATATACGCTGCGATTTTCCAATTACAGAAGCGCTAAAATCAGCAGAAAATCAAAGGCCGCACAGTGGGCAATAACAGCATTTATTTATTACAGCTCAAATGATCAGTTAAACAATCAATATAGAAAAACATTTATCTCAAGCACGTCCCAAGTCATTTCCAATCATTTACAAATATATTTCATATATTTTTGAGTTAAATAAATAAAGTTTTAAATATGTAGTACTGCCATATCAAACAAAACATCAACCAAAATATGTAAATTCCCTTAAAAAACAACTGAGGACTATCTTCGATCTTTCATTGTTCCTATGGGAGCTATATAAAAGTGTGGTCCGATTTTGATGAAATTGTGAGAAACAATATGAAGCATAATAGAGCTCACAATTCTTAAGCTTGGACTAAATATTCCTTAAAACAAAAAGTTTTTTATACAGAAACTCATTTATTACCCGATCGTTCCTATAGCAGCTATATGATATGGTGGTTCGACTTGGACCAAATTTGATCAAATTGCAAAAACTTTCTAGAGACTCACGTTAAATGAGTTTAGGGACCATATATTCATAAACAAAAATGTTTTTCATACAAATTCATTGTTTTTGAACGATCATTCCTTTGACAGCTATATGTTATAGTGGTTCGATCCGGCCGGTTCTGACATATGTACTGCCTGCTGAAAAAAAGGGACTGTGCCAAGTTTTATTACGATAGCTTTAAAACTGTGAGACTAGCTTGCATAGAAACAGACGGACAGACGGACATCGCCATATTAACTCGACTATTGATGCTGATCCAGAATATATATACTTTGTGGCTTCGGAAACATCTCCTTTAATGCATTACAAATTTCGTGACAATATTATAATACACTCTGCTAGGGTATATAAAGTGATTTTAGGATATATTACTTAAGTAATTTCTATGACGTAAGAAGCTGGTAAGGGAACGTATGTAGTGAAATGAAGGAGATAGAAAAATAATTAGATAAATGAGTTAGTGGCCAGGGGAATTGTAATAGCAAAAAAAAACAAAAGTAAATAATAACTAAAACAATGTATCTAATTTACAATTAATTTAGGTTTTCCAACTTTTCAAGTTTCCAGTCCTTTCCTGATCTATCATATTGAACCACTTGTGGATTACATTAAAAAATTTTGCCCAATTTCTGACGCGTAATATTACCTAAAGCTGTTCCATTTTGAACAGATCGGTTCCTACATTTAGACAGTCTATATACTTCTTAACAACTTTTCTGTGCATTTCCTTCCATTGTACTCCATTCCAATGGCAGGCAAGAACATCCATAGTGGCACATAGAATAAACTAAGGTTGGGCTCTGTGTGTTCGTTTGGGTCTCGATTTTCAAAAGCACAAAGCAACGAGCCTAATTGCGGAAGCAATGCGCCGGAGAATTAGTTTTCTATAGCCCGGCCACAAGCGGAGCGTATACGTAATACAGAAATTTAACTTTCATTTGATGCTCGCTTTCTCACTCCGGGACTGTAAAATGCCATGAAAATGGCAATTAGCGTGGGTGCTAAGCTAAGACAGTGAGCAGTTGGGCGTGGGTCAAGGCTGTATTAATGAATTAACATGGCCAAATGAGTTTGGACAACAATACAAATGGTCTTGGACTTAACTCTTGGCTTATGCCTTGCGCTGTGCTAAGTGCTAAACTTTTGCAATAAAATGCCAAAGAACTTCCACGTGTTTGGCATTGAGAGAGGCGCAATTAGTGCCGCTCCACATTGCGCTGCACTTTTCAGATGCAGCCACGCAATTTGCCGAATCAGAAGCCGTTAAATTGTACCTCGCATAACAAATTGGTTTTTTGGCAGCTCCAACATGTGCTCCAGACAATTCTCAGCATACGCAGACAAGCCTTTAACTGCCTGCCCCCGCCCTGCCCAATGCCCCACCCAAACCCCTTGTAAAACTGTCAAGCCAGCCGCGACCAACATCGCTGAATGTTGCAGTTGTTGTTGTTATACCCTGTGCCCACGAATTGAGCATAAGAGGTATTATAGGGTTGTAAAAGTATCTGTTTATTCCAGTGATCATTCTTCTAAGCAATACGGATGCTTACTTTATGTTAAACCACTTACTTAATATATATAGTTTTATACCCTAGCAAAAGGTATTATAATTTTGTCTTGAAATGTGTAATGGAATGAAGGAGACGTTTCCCACCCAACAAAGTAAAATACTGAATCATTCTGCAGCATCCGACTCGATATACCGAATTCCGTCTGTCCGTCTTTCCGTCTGTTTCTATGCGAACTAGTCTCTCAGATTGAAAGCTATCCTAATGAAACTTGGCACATACCCTTGCTGCAGGCAGCACATATGCCGGAACCGGCCGGATCAAATTACTATAACATATAGCTGCCATAGTAATTATCGGTCGAGAACTATGTTTCTTTTTACTACCTGTACCCATAAAATGGGTAAAAAGGCAAATGAATGCAACAGGTAGAAGGAGATATATATTCTTGATCAGTATCAAAAGAGATTTCGATTTGGCCATGTCCGTCTGGCTGTCTGAATATACGAACGCGTCGATCTCAGCAACTATAAGAGCTAGAGACACCAAATTTAAAATGTAGCTTCGTATATAGCGTGTGAAGGTTTATTTTGGATCCGTGATATGCATCCCATTCCCTAGCTTGGATAAAAAACGTTTTGCAGTAACAATTTTAAAGATATAGCTTTGAGATTTGCCTAATACATCCATGATTTTCCCTACACAAGAGAGAGATTTTAAATATAAAACCAAATTTTGAAAAGAAACTAATAATACAAATAAATGTACAGATGTATTCATGAACGAATAGCTGATAAACAGATCACAATGTCTAAATAAGTTGAATCGTTCATTTGATTCAAATTTCTGACCTCAACTACCAAGATAGTCCTTAAATCTTATTGTAAATCTTTGGATATCTCCCCCTTACAACCGCTTTTTAGAAACAGAGCTCTGTTTTTTGGAACACGTGTTATATATATTTGAACAACATCTTTAAATTCTACAAACAAAATAACGCTGAGGTAACTAATATAAGTAATTCAAGGATTTTTTACTCCCTGTACACACATCAAGATTGTATCAGATTTCAGATGTCTCCCCCGTACCGCCGCAATTTACTAGAAACTATTTTCAGCAACAGTTATAAGAATATAACCATTAACTACTGAATATACATAATATAATGTATGTTCAGTAGTTAATGATATATCCTTCGGATTTGGCATGCATAATACTTGGGTCACTCTTAATCTAGTGTGTAAATTTGAACTCGATCGGATAATAAACACGTAAGTAATTCACGAACGAATATACAGTGCTGCAGAGCGGGGGAAGCAGCAGAGGCAATGTGTACGTATGTGTATATCAGTTTAACTGTACGAAGATGTGTTTGGAAATTTAAGATCTGGGTATAGGGAGTCTTGTGGTCGGGTAAACTCGACTGGAGCATTCTTACTTGTTTCTGTTACGTCTAATGCGAGTTGTTAAATAGTGTACAGGGTATTCCTTAGTCTAGTACTCTCCCTTAGTTGTTGTTGCTGCTGCTGCTGCTGGCAGCATTGTTAATGTCATTTTAGCTGGCGCTCCTGTTCTTGTCGGAGTTGTTGGCAGTGTCTGCTTGATATATTGTTATCATTTTAACAATGGAAATTATTTCATTACATTGTTTTTAGCGACATTTTATTATGTTAGACACGGTCTCTGTCAGAGGGCGGTAGCGCCAAATTGCTTGTTGGTATTTGAAAGTGACTGCAAGAGGAGCTACGGGGACCGAAGATGTGGATAGTGGTAGAAAGGAGCTGGAAGAGGTTAAGAAGTTGTTGCAATCATTGTCAGCACTTAAACAAATAATTTAATTAACTAAATCTAAGGAAATCAGAGTAACGGATCTAGCATTTAGTCCGGATTTGCAAACCTCAGGTTCCTTTTTTTATAACGCTCTTTTCGTCTATTAAAAACTTTCACTGACTAAACAAATTGCAAGCCAAACGTTTAAGAATTTATTAAATCCCTCAAACGCACTTTGAAGTCTTATTTTGCATTCTATGAACAGCAGCAAGGACAGGAGCTGTCTTTGGCAAGATACTTAAAAATGCGTATTTACTTCATTTGCATTTAAAATGAAATGAAAATCAGACCAGCATAAAAATATAAAAGAAACCAAGAGCCGATATGGCAAAAAAAGATGTATAGTATTTGGACATCATTAAAAATGCCACATTTGAATGAGCCTGGAGCAGGCTCCTGCTGCTCGTCCTTGTCCTTGCCCGCTCCTTGATGATGACACTGTCGTTTCGCCTTTTGCTTGATATGCATAAATGTCAAAGTGATTACAATGCAGGCAGCGCCTGCCCGCCCACAATGTGTTTATCGTTTTGTCACATGCCTCAGTGCATTCGACGGCAGCATTCAGCCCAAAAAAGGACATCGCCAGCGCCAGCGCCAGCGCCAGGACACGAGCTGCGAGCTGTTAGCTGTTAGCTGTGAGCTGTGAGTGTGACAACGCCCATTCATTCGCTCACTCGTTGCTTACACGCCCATCGAGCACGACAAGGCGACAGACAGAACTACAGGACTACAGGACGAATGGAGCAGGAACATCGTCCATCGTCTTGATGTACGCAGGTGCGCTTATTGCCGCTCGGCTGCACTTCGTTTGAGGGCAAGCCGAAAATCTCGACAGCAGATCAAAGCCAAGTTCCTGTCCCAGACCCCAGTACCCAGTACCCTGTTCCCAGTTTCCATCCCCCCGGCCCGCCCAGGCGTCTTGCAATTGCTGTTCAAGCTGTCTTCGCCTTTGCATGGATTTCTGAGTGTTCTTGGCCTCAAATGAAAAGCAACGTTTTAATAATTTTGCCCTCGAAATCCTTTTTGAGCGCATTTCATGCCAAACAATTTCCGGTCACATTTGCGTGACAAGTGCCCACCACAGGGTCCTGTCTGCCTCAAGTGTTGGTGACTTGCAAGTTTTGTGGTGGTTTTCACTGTGAACTGATGCGCTAACTGTACCATGATTGGATTTAGCTACCATACTATGATTAGTTAAGCTCGAGCAGGCATCTAAGCGCTGATAAATGCATATAAGTAGAGCTTATGATCTATTGGAAGGCTTTTAAGGACACTTACGCAAGTCCATCAGCATTTCATTTGGCACTTTAAAACTTTGCAAGCTGACACACAACTTAGTCTATTCAAATGCGCCTAAAAGTGTGCTATGGCGAATGTTGCAGCTGATGGAGAAAAAACCGAGTTGGCAGCTCCATTTTCCCATAGACAACGCGCAGAGAGCTCGTCTGAAAACACTTTGAACTTTTTAAATTTTTAATGAATCAAAAATGTTTTCACACTTTGGCACACCTTTTTTCACAAACACCCTATTTTATACACATGTGTGTGAAGCTGTGAGTGTGTATGTGTGTGGGTGTGTGTGTGTGTTGTCTGCTGTACTCGTAACATGTCGTGTTTTGTGTGTGAGTTGATTTCCATTTCCATCGGAAAAGAAAAGCCTGCAACAGCAGCTCGTCAGCAGCAGTTTAGCCCCTGACTGGGACTCAACAAGACTCCACAAAATGTAATTGAACTTAATTCGATTTGAAGCGAGACAAGTTTTTTGACAGCTGTTCAAGTTCTCAAAGGCCTGATTATTGTCTAGCTTAAATTACAGAAAGTGCAGCTTTAAAATATTGGATTACACTTTAAGAGAAAGAACCACTTGCTAGAAGGGTATAGAAATGAAAACACAGCAATTACTTTTTGCCTATTATCCAATTGCTCATATTGTTATTTGGCTCTCTGCCCCTAACCCTTTAATCCCATACCAAAATTTGTTGTATGAATCTCAAGTATACTATATACACATATAGCTGGTACACCTTCCAAGTCGAGTGCCTTGTCCAAGTCGTGGTCAATTTCTGCGCATATGTTGCCCATGAAGTGAGCTCAAGTGCAGCAGCTTGCGGTTCACACACACACACGCACACACACACACACAATGGCAATACAAATTTTCCATTTGCCATGAAAAGCACTTGAGAATCCGGTAAAAAAAAAAAAAAATCATCCAAGTACACCCCAAGGCAACTTGTGTGTTGTTGTGTGGCCCCAACAAGCTCATTTTTCTGCCAGTCAGCCACACAATTGCCACAGAGTTGGGGCAAGTTTCTAGAAATATGTTGCATGGAGTATATGAAATTGTGATTTCAAAATTACAACAAGTTGATTGCATTGCTTGCGAATGGATTTTAATTGGTCGAGCTGTAAGTAATCAGGCTGAGAAATCTCATTTCACATTCCCACCCAACCCCGAGCTACCAAGTTTTGCCGCCTCAGAGCTCAATCCTATCTGCAAATATTTTCCAATTCATCGACGAAGCTTTGCTCAAACACACAATAACCATAAATCTTTGCCACTGCACTTACAAGTCAGAGTAACTTGGGCCAAAGTGCATATAATTTTCATTTAAATACCTATAGAATTTGTTGCTCCTCGCTCCTGTTCCTTTGTGTCTGGCCCCGGTCCAACAAAAAATAGTAAAAGTAGCTAAAAATGTCCTCGCTGGCATCGACAACGAGACTCTGGCTGAAAGCCTGAGCAATATTTTTGCATTTTGCAATATTTTCGAGAGCGTTGTTAATTTCATGGCTGAATGGTTAGTGTTTTCATAGCAGCAATTCCTTTTCTTGAAAGGTGCTATGGCAGCTGCCTTACGAGTATGACGATGGCAAATATTTCCCCAAATTCTATATAGTCAAAAGTATATTCAGCTGAATTTATTTTGTCGTTTGTTCAAACAACAAATGCAATTAAATTTGCGCATAACTTTGCATTTCTAATCGGTTTGCACAACTTTTTTAATCACTTCCACACCTATTCGAAGTTATGCAGAGAGCTGATAATAAGCTCTGCTTAAATTAAAAACTTTTTACCCTCGAAAACTAATTCTTTTTTCTTGCTTTTTTGGAAAGCCTCCTCCACTTAGTGCTGCAATTTCCCAGCGCTAATTGCAATAAATTTGCGTTAATAAACTGAAACTGAGGCAAATTGCCAGCAGCATTGGCCAAATGGAGCAGTCCCGGCCTGGATCTGGATCTAAGCCAGCCAGCTGTTCGCCTGTTTTATTTTCATTTACTTGACCAAAAGTTGCGTGAAAACAAATTTGTGGTCTTAATTAAAAATATATTAAAAACTCGAGTTTCTGTGCATTATACAAATAACACTAACAACCAATTTAAAATAAAGTTTTCATTCTGAACATTTGTCATTGATTATTACTAAATTACTAAAAAATAGCGAAAATATAAAAAAATTTCTTGTTTGTTACATTAAGTTGCATATTTTATAAAAATACCTACAACAGTCGAAAGAATTTAACGATCCCTACATTACTAAAACTCTTTATACTTCTCTTGTGCGACCTATTCTTGAACTTGGGTCTTGTATTTGGTGTCCCCAAAAAACAATTTCTTCTCTTTGCAGTCCGGGGTCTTAACTGGAATACCAATACTCGTCTGCCTTCTCATCGTAGTAGATTCTTACTAATAATTCTGCCTTCTCTTTCTGATCTTGCTTGGCGTGATTATCTTACATAAACTAATTAATGGGGAAATTGATTCTTCTGAATTAATCAGCCAAGTTAGTTTTGCAGTTCCGATCAGATGTTCTAGAAACTTTCTTCCACTTTCGCTTAAAACTTGTAATTCCAATTAAGCTATTCATAACTCCTTTCGAATCTTATGCTCTAACTATAACAATCTTTTCAATCTAGTAAGTAAAGCTACATCAATTTCTACACTTAGAACTTTACTCTTACGTTATTTATGTAATCCTAAGGGACCAGAGCTCGCAAAAAAAGGGTCAACACTTTCAGCCTGTCAGAAAAATCTGTCTCATTCGGACATAATAGAAATTTGAGGGAGAGAAAACACACTCAATTCTGTTTTTGCTCAATTAGCGGAATGCTCAAGCAATGACAGATTTCTCCGTGTTCTGTTGGCTTGTGTTTTCCCAAGACAGATTTGTTGAGCACAAACGGCCAAAGTGTCTTTTAGGTATGTATGTGTGTTTTTATGTGTAACAGGCAGAAGGAGACATCTCCGACCCTATAAAGAATATATATTCTTGATCAGAAGGTTCCTGTATACCATACGCAGATCAAGTTTGCTCAGATTTGGAATGCTCTGCTTGCTGTGCAGAGCGCTGTCGCTTATTTGTATGTGTACTTCATGTACTTATAGACACATTTTGCTTCCACTTTTGACATTTTGCTTATCTGTAGATACTCATTTAATGACAGCTCGACAATTTTTCTCACTTTGAGCTGTTATTGCCAGACTATTTCGTGTTTTGCTCAATTGGAAATACAAGACAGAGAACACGAACGAAAGGAAAAATAGTGTTCTACTCAGAGAGAGAGAGAGAGATGTCCTTGAAAATAAGTGTTGACACTTATTTGCAAGCTCTGTTAGGGACTTTTTTGTATAATAGTGTTTTTGTATTTGCATGTCCGCGATCTTTCGTTACCGCACGTTATGCGGCGCGCCCCTTGGTCGGTTGGGTGGGAGGTGGGTTGCATCATGCTTGGGGTCGTTGGGCCACTTGTATGTCCTGCTCTTTAGGACATCAACGTCCAGAATGTAAACAGGGGTGTTCAACCTACAATACATATGGAAGAAAAAACTAATACATCTAAAGCAGAAATTTTGTTTTCTTTTATGGTGTGCACTGCAAAAAAAGTTCATACATATTCTATTATTTCCTATCAAATAATGCATTTTTTCAAACTTTTTTTTGGAAAAATACTGCGTCCAGATATACAACTTATTCTCACAACTGTTTTACTTCGGGCTTACGATATAGTCACCCCTGATCTATAACTTTTGTCTACCAACTTTGATGAAGCTACTCAGTAACTGATTTTATAAATTTGTTTTTATTTATAATTTTGTTGCTGCATATTACCAATTAATCTTCCTGTTATTTTACGAATAACTTAGATTAAACTTAAACTATATTTATAAGATCTACATAAATTAAAAAAAAATTGTAGTCTGGTAAGAAATAAAGTTGGATGATTTTAAATAAGGAGTGACCGTGATATTGGACGCGAATTGTTGTTGCCCAACCAAATTTAAGGACTTGTTAATTAGGTTTCAAAAAATGTTTATTTACATTAAGATTTAGAAAAATTGCTGGAACTCTGCTTAAATGTTGTTTATGCATATGCAATTAATACCAACAAAATTGATTCAACCGACACAGGTAAGGATGGTAAGGATGGTGGAATACTCTTGCCCAATTATACTAATTGTACCCCTTGAGGTATTCAGGTTCGACCACGCCCACAGCAATTAGCATGAGCAACTAGCGGCGATTAGTTGACTTTTTCGTCGATGCTTTCAGAGTGATTAAAATCGCACAATGGACAGCCATCCACAAGATGACCAGCTATGGCAGCTTCCTTCTCTTACCGCCTCCTTCCGGCAAAAGTAAAACCACACAATGCCTCACATTTGCATACACTTTGAACTATTCAAACAGCCTCGTATGGAAGGGGTGCCAGGGGGGGATAGCTACCCGTTGACTCGACAATTTTGCGAAATTAACCTCAGACTCGACAGCGGCCTCAGGTCACGTTGCAATTTAGCAGGCAGCGTTCACGTAAGCCACTTGGGTCAACGTCAACCCACTGTCCTCTACCCTCTGCTGGCCCCCGCCCTGCTACCACGTCAGCGGAGATGAGGCTGCTGACGTTGCGGCGTTGGCATAAATTTAAAGAGACTCGACTGGAGATGTGGGCACAGACAATGGCGGCCACTGTAGCGTCGTCATCAGCTAACTAATGATGCCCTAAATTGAATCTAATCATCATTAACAATTACACAGCTGCGGCGCTGGCTGGCTCGTGTGATTACCCCCAGTCACAGTAGCTCACTCGACCATTAAGTCTAATCATATGCAAATAATTAAGCGCAGTGACACGGCCAGCACGGACTAGTCCGCCGGACAGCTGGACACCCGGGCAGACGGTCAGCCGTTGAAATATTTCCCTTAGGTCCCATCGTGCAATTGTCGCCTATACTTTTGCGCATCTCCGTGCGTGCCAGATAGAGAGGCAATCTGTATGTGCTCCTTCCTTCCTTCCTTGCAGTCCTGCCCCGTACCCGTTGTCATCATCAGGACTGTGGAGTGCCTGCTGATAATGCACACACTCGGTTCATAGGTGGCTAATAAATTTGAATATTAATTGTCAGTGTCTGTGCTGCTGTGCCTGTGGTTGCACTCCGAGATTAAAATGCGCCAATGCAGGGCGAGCTGGTTTGGGCTCCCCTTTCCTTTTCAGCTTTTCAGCTGGGGGTCATTTCTAGAGGTCTAATGGGTCTCCCAGCAGAGTCAGTGCTAATGATCTTTGAAGATACTCACCTGATAGAGGCGCATCAGTTTATTGAATTGTAATCAACCACAAGTTGTACACACAGATACAAACTTTAGATACAAAATGAAAATATGCCATAAAATAGTAACCAAAGTGCCCCATAGTCAACCAAAATTTGATGCCTTAATTTTCATAACAAATACAAATATCCGCAAGGCAATTAGCCAAGATAAATATTTAAGGCATAAACCAAATAATACATTCACAATTTTCTGTTGATTTTTGGCATTTTCGATAATTTTACTTGAGCATAAAAAATATTTTAAAACATCCAATTAAGATTGCAGACCAGACAAAGCCGCAGCATGTTAAATAAACTATAAATTCAATGCACACAAGTAAATTCAACAAAATAAGCAACAAAATTTTAAATAAATATTCACCCAAAAAACAAAATAATAAAAAGGATCAAAGTAATTCCACTTTAACACAGCTGAGTCCTTAAATTAACATTGCAACGCTCCCAGTGCTCCCGGATGCAGTTTTTTGGTGAAGATTAATGCCTGCTTAAGTTAATAATTTAAATTTGGATGTTACCCCAAGGAGCAGTCCACAAAATAAAAGAGCAAAAATTGCATCAAACCAATACTGCCTGCATATGGACAGCACCGAAAACCGAAACATAAAAAAATGTCGGGCAACCAGCCCATGATATGCCCCAGCTCTGCCCCGCCCCACAAAGTTGGTCAGCTGCCACGATTAATTTAACGCTCCGCTGTGTCAAGCTGTTGTTGCAAATTCCCGTACACTGCCCAAAATGAAAGGGCCGCAATTTGCATTTACGTCTTTCCCATTGCCCATTGCCCAGTGGCCAGTGGCCAGTGCACTTGTAGGCTGACCAATAGAACATTTTCCGTTTCCGTTGCGTTCCACACACAAATGGCTGGCTATATGAGCCTGGCCACCGCAAGTGGCAAGAACTCGTTGCCACTACACGTGTGAAAATTGGGGCTGGCAATCCCGGAGACCGAAGTCCGGTGACCGTGGGCCCACCAGAGTCAAAAGGGCTTCGAAAGGCCTGAACCCTTGCCAAAATAAAAATTCGATTTAATAGCTAAATTACGCCACAGTATGTGTGTGTATCTGTGTAACTGCGTGTCTGTGTGCGGGCATTTCTGCTGCGTTAGGCAACTTTGTGAATCCCACGAACTCACAAATTGGAAATGTGCTCCTCTGCGCCGCCTATTGGAATAGCGCGCTTGGCTGATTGCATTGTGCCTCAGTATGTGTGTGTGTGTGAGTGTGCGAGTGTGTGTCTGTGTGTGAATATGAGTGTGAGATGAAAACCTGCACATACAGCAGAATTTTAAGCATCGTGGCCATCGTCGACTGACCCAACGCTTTTGACTTTTAATTGCATTAAATAAAAGTCATATAATAATTGCATAATTGAATGCAACCAACACGCGGTGGGTAAAAATTTGCTGCCTGGTTGCACAGTACTGTTAAAAATAACAACATTAATGAGACTACAATCGTTGGCAATTGTAAATTGAAGACGAGCCAATTATCGATCCCAGATATAATAAGCATCAATGACAATACGTTTGCTAGAGAAAAACTACGCCTGTAATGTTTTTCTCGCATATATCATATTTTTGAATGATTTTTACTGACAGCCATATGATAGAGTAGTTCGATTTCAATAAAATCACAGCAAACTACATAAACTAAAATGAAATTAAAATCAGGGATCGCAAATAAGAGATTTGAGTGTAAAACTATTAAGTCTGAAAGCAATGATTTGGCTGAATTGGAAATGTTAGACTTACTTTTTCGGGATGGAGTACCCTAAAAATGGGAAAACTTTTAATTTTATTTTATTGAATTTTTTTAAATTAAATTTAACTCATATTTTTCAATCAAATAATAAAATTATGTTATAATGATTACATTTAAATTTTTATTTTAAAATCATATTTTAAATTTGTACTACTATAAAAATTAATTAATTAATTTTATTTATTTATTTATATAAAAAACTTTAAAACATTCAGTTCGTAGGCCAATCTCTGAGTGGGAAATAGTTACATTAAGGTGATTTCGATTATTCGGTTTGATGTTGTTAGAGCCTTCGCCTCGCAGTCAAGCTCACTCCCAATTGGAAACATTTATCGTCCCTTTAAGGACTTCTAAATTGCATATTGCCAGTCCCGTTATCGCAGCTCTAAAACAAGCCCGTCATTTTTTGCATCTAAAGCCCCAACGAGAAACCATCTGCACAACACTTGTAAAACTTGACAGGCGTGCAGCGGACAAGTTTTACGGGTAACTCAGCTCGTTGGGGCGTCACAAATTTACAAGGGAACAGCTGCCGCCCCACCGCAGCAGTGCAACAGCTCCAGTATCAGCCCGTAGCCCCATCCCCCCGCTGCTGCTCCACTTTGCGGCCCTACTATGAGCCAGGATTTCGCAAACATTTACAATTTATTGCACATTTGCCTACAAAATATCGCCCAATTCAGGGCAGCGCACATTTAATGGAGTATGCAGATGGGCGCCCATTCCGTGTCACTGCGGAACGTGCCCCCGTACCCCCGTGCCCCCTTGTCCACGCCCCTGCCCCTGCCCTACACCAGGAAGGGGTGTCCACTAGGTTGGTGTAGTGGGTGTGACATTACAGCATGTTCCATTGCACATTTGATGAATTTATTGCAGTTTAGAATTTTTTGCCCAATGTGCAGCAGTTGCAATTTTCCCCAAAGAAGCATGGAGCACGGAAAAATGTTCAAGCTGCGATACGATGCCAACAACAATGGGAGGGGGGAGCAAAAAAAACAAGAAATTGTGGGATGACTGTACTTTTTTGGCCGCACGTTTTGTGTAGATGAAACTGTCAAAATGAACGTTTAGAAACTTATTTATAGTTTGGCGTATACAATTTTGGAAGTGGGTGCCAAAAACTTGGGCACATGATAAGCGCGAAACCATGAAATGGAGTTGCCATATAAAGTATAGTCGAAGTGTCATATGTTGGCAGTGCTGTCAGTTAAGGTAATGCCATTGGGCTGAGATTAATTGATGGTCGTAAGCGCAGTTTTAGGCAGCCCATTTGGGGCAACTCTTTTGAAGGCTCAGTGATTAAATTACCTTGCACAAATTAAGCAATTTCAAGGTGGTGCACTCACCTGTACGGTCCAGCACGCCGTCGTCTGGTTAATTACCCACTGATTACAGCCAGCTGCAGTCGGAGGAGTTGGCCACTTGCTTTATAGCCCGGCTAAGTGGTATTTACGTTTTAATTTAACGCTTCTTTTTGGGCTCGGCGTTGGGTGTTGGATGCTGGGCCAATGCGCTTTCGGTTTCAAGAAGTGCAATACAAAGGCGAAAAGCAAAAGCCAAAAAAGCAAGCCGGATACCAAGGCTAAAAAGCTTAAAGTAAAGACGCTCCCTGGCTGGGGCAACGGATTTAAGGGGCTGGACATTGCCGTCTGTAATTGCTGCGGCTGCGGGCGAGTCCCTTAACGACAGGACACGGACACGGACAGGACAGCCGGCAACTGTTGCCTTTTGCCGCTATCCTCTCCTTATACTTGTCGTTGTCGTCATCGTCGCCGTTGTCGTTGTCGATGTCGTTGGCGCCCATTCAAGTGGTTTTTGATGACAAAATGAAAGGTAATTTTAGCGAAATTCTCGCTCTGATTTTGCCACTGCAGGGTGTCCTAGACAAATGACAAGTTATGCCAAAAGCAGACGGTTAGTGTGGGGCCATCAAATAGGCTTTGTGTGGATCGTTAATGCAAAAAAATTGGCTAGCTGGCAATTGCTTACCAAAACGAACGTTCAAAATGTGCAAAATTATAATGAAAACGTTTTTCGGCAACCGGAAATTGTGGCTGCATTAGAGATAAGTGCCTGGTGAGAATGAATAGGAAGATGAAAAACTGTTATCTTATGGGTATACAAGTTTCAGTTCCCTGAAATCTTATGACTATTCAGTAAATCTAAGCTAAGTCTGCTCCCTTAACTTGCAGTCCAAGACCCCCAAGAACTTTTACAGGCTGATGAATTTACCAGCTTTAATCAGTGCGCCTGCAGCAAGGAGCAAGCCACCATTAAAACAAAACAAAACAAAGCAAAGGCTCGCAATGCAAGTGGAACTGGTAACTGGGCATATAAACGACTGCGCGTATCTGTATCTGTATCTGTAGCTATATCTGTAGCTGTAGCTGTAGCTATTTCTGTATCTGTATCTGTCTAACTGTGTGTGGCGGTAAATCTTTATAAGCGCGAATAATTGGTTTCCTCATTTAATGCGAATGGTTGGCCAGCAGCATCAGGATGAGCAGGGAGCGGGGTAAGGAGTGAAAGGAGCAGGCATCATTCTGCCGTTGCAATCGTTGCGCCGCCGTCATAGAAAATGCTTCACAATAAACATCAGGGTTTTTTTCTATGCCTCAGCTGCCCGGGTAGCTGTCAGAGCAAACAGCAGGAGTCATAATATTGCAACAGCATCGGGATCACAGTCAACGTTGGCGTCAGAGTTGGGGTCGGTGTCAGCTTTGACTTGGGGGAGCAAAAAGAAATTGCTGGAAAAAATTAATTGCATTTTCATTATGTTGACTGGCAGAGTCAGTCAGAGGCAGTCAGAGTCTGTACAGAGTTGGAGGCAGACAGACAAATGACATGGATCTAGGCGCTTATTTGTAATATGAGAGGTTGGCTTCTATGGCCAAACTGCCCTTAAGATAGATATTATCTATGACAGTGAGCAAAGAAAGTGAACATTGGCAATAAACACGCTTAAGTGAAGTTCAAACTCAAGCAAGTTGGAGTACAATATAGGAAATGATAGTAAAAGATAGTGACATACGTGTACACACAAGTATTGCACATAGTCCATAGTCCTAAACCCACATGCTTGCATAACCAATCAACTTTAAGGCTGTTACTTTAAGACACAATAAACGCAATCGTATATACTTTAAAACAGCCTTATCGAGGTCTTATAAACTGATCAATAAAATAACTGAGGACAGCCAACAATAAGAAATGCCGCAAGAACCATTCTTATCTTTATACGTGCGACGGGAAATTGATTTCACAAGCAGGTTTATATAAGCTTCTTTGTGTGTTTTTCTAACCCAAATCACTGGATCGATAAGATCAGAGTAATATCACATGTGTTTTTATAGGTTATGTGGGTAATAGGATCAGTTTTGATCATCATTGCTACAAAAAAAGTCTCATACTAAGTTAAGAGACTACTTATGCGGTTTTCACAACCTAAAATGAAGTTGACACCCATATTTTATGCTGTTTTTATGATGACGTTTGCAATCTACCCGTAATCGGCACAATCCTCTCGCAATTAAATCAAAATCGTGTAAACAGCCAACCCTCTTTAGCATTCCAACCCTGCCCATCCACATCATTATCATATCAACTAAATGAGTCAAACGTTTGACAAACGCCGCAAAAAGATAAATACTTTGCCTTATATTTACATAAGATACTCGTACTACGAGTATATACCAAACTCGGTCTGTTTTTGTGAACTTACTGTGACTTTTGCTTGGTTCGGGATAGTTTTTGGATAGTTTTCCAAGGCAGAGCTGGCTGGTGTTTGTCGAAAGTAGAATAGAAGAATCTCACACTTGGTGAATGTTACATGTGATAAGCCTGCTATTCTACTTGCCAATCCACACCGAATAACATATTCAGGAAATTCATATTAAGTACACGCAACTCGAGAACAACGAGTCAAGTTTATTGAGTTTGTAGGCACTACATCGATCACTCCAGTGCACAACACTTTATCGAATCAAGCACAGGTTTAACTCTATATATATATATAGATTGAACATGATATAAAGGTAAAAAACACGAAACGGAATACGCAACACAGAGGACTGAACACTTCGGGGTTCAATAACGAAATAATGACATATTTTCATAGATATCGCTTTTTATATGATATGCCTTATCTGACGACCGTTTTTTATTTACTTTACCTTTTACTCAGGCAATATCTTTCTGGCGATGTGCGAGTGTGTGTGTGAGGAGTAGATAACTGGATTTGGATTGGACGCTCTTATCGATAGTGGGAAACGTCGACTGTGGCAAGTCACATACGTAGATATGACGACCTCATGACGAATGTGCCACGGATAAATAACGCCAAGTGAGAAAAGCTAATGGTTCGAAATAGATATGACGAAACGTGCCAACAGGTTAGACCTTTAGGGTATTTCTCCCAGTATACATAGGCTTGTACTGGGCTTAATTTACAATAACTGGTAGCTCTCTGCTTATCAGCTACCCAATGTCCAGTTGAACCATATGAGTAGACCACCAAATCGAGAAAACACTAACTGAGTTTGTATCTCAGTGTTTGTGGTCGAGACTAAGCAAACAAAGAGCTGGCAGCAAACAGAAATTGTGTAAAAGGTCGACGAGTTGTTGATAACAAAAACCCAAAATCAAGCTGCATATAAAGAGTATACACACTATGTACTCCACCTATGTACATTATTCGGTACGGTATCAATACATGCTTCTACTGCGGCAGTACCAGCAAACTGAGTCAGATAAGATATAGACGTTACCTTTGATAAATGCCAATCGGGTGAAGAATTCAAGAAGGTAGCAACAGCATTTGGAAATACAGTTCATGGGATAATCAAATATTGTAAATTCCAAAATTTAGAATTTATTTGGAATTATTCTCTTCAATTTAATAGGGTGATTGAAGAGATTTACATAGTCCATAAATAAACCAGATCCCTAATAAGAATATTATTTTTAGAAATAATTTACAGTTAAAGGTAGAAGAACAATAATTGATTCAATTTTGAGAAACTATGGGGAGTTTCAGTTCCACTGAGTGATCTCAAATGCCAAAATAGTTTGAATATCGGGAGACTTTGGGAATTCGGAATTCAGATCATATATTATGATCTTGAAAGTTGTTAAGGAAGGAGGAGCATTTTTTGGGAATTTGGTAGTACTCTTCCATTTTGACCAACAAATGAAACACCTCCAGAATATTCCATATTCCAAGAAATTCACACCTATTGTAAAACAGCCCTAAGACACATTAACCCAAATTTCTTGTCTAATCAATTTTATGCTTGGCCATTTCCGCTAGCAACACAAACTAACGTAACTAACATTTTTGGTTACATAACCCAGCTTTACCGGCCGCATGGCTAACACATTAAAGTTAATATTTCAAAAGTTTGCTATTATTCTTCGTATTCGATTATTGGGAGTACGATAAGAATGCGGCATATCTTATCTTGAGGCAAGGTATAAATACACATTGATATATACCATTTAACACTTTATATGCCTGCCAACGACAACAAGCGTTAAGTATAAACTCATCGTATGTTGACTTGTCGATAAGCCGTTGCAGAACTTCTTGGTTCGGCACCTGCATTAGATAATGTCCTTCTAATTATGTTGAATGACTTTAAATCAGAGCGTCAACCTGTAACCGCAGTTGAAATCTCGCTATGACTGCCTAAAAGTACTACAACGAGAATACGAGACATCCCAAATTCCCAAAAACCAACTTCCCAAATCATCTTCGTACACGTACACATATGCATCAAGCAGCTCAGCGGCATTGCCAGAAAGCAGTTCGCTTCCAGTGCTGAATCTAGTTTCTTCAATATCTTCTGTGTTAATAAGCCGATCGGCTTGAAAGGAACCCAATAAATATTAGTTATCTATAAATGTCTTTTAAGTTGTATTTAAAAATCGCTTTTATCAATTTGGTGGGTTGATACTTGTGATATAAGTTGAACATTTAAATAAATATTTAAGTATCAATATTTATATCGACTCTGCACGTCTAAAATATCATGAAATGCATTATGTATTTCATGAAAAATGTATAATGCCTTCGGAAAGGGTATAAAAGCATGATATAACATTTCTTTGAAGTTTGTAAAAAGCCAATCATAATACTTGTCTCCCAATGCGAACTAGAGTATATTGGGTTTGTTTCAGCCAAAGTGTTTGAGTTTGAGTGCAAGCAGTGCTCAAAAGTTCTAAACAGTCTTCACCAAAAATGTTGTTAATACTCCCATTTCCGACCCCGGTAACCGAGTATATCGCAGTCGGGTCCTTTCGACTGCAACGTTCTCTGCTGTTATTAATATAAATTACTTCACATTTTTCCTGCGAAAACAAGCCCAATTCTAAGTAATCTTTATATGACTTGTCGGCTCTGCACTTCCTCATTATATTTTATAACGATCGAGCAGTGGCGCCAGGTTAAGTGATTCAGTCGCCTATTGCTAAAATGTCAAGTGGAACGACAAGTATTTTATTTGCTGTTCTTGGAAATGCTTCAAATTGTTATTCAATACTCTGCGATTTCGCACATTAATAGGGTTAAGACCATATAATGGTAGAATTTGTAAGAGAAAGCAATACATTTTATAAACTCAATGGAGCAATGTCTACAAGTCTGTATGCCCCAACAATGGAGAAGATATATTGATTAAGGTAGATGCTCATCATTTAATTCTTTTCTGCCGAATCAAATAATTTGTGTTTATGAACATTTTATTTAGATATGATTGATTAATTAAATCAAAACTACTTTTCAATGTTATCTGAAATTGTTGAGAAATCGAAATGTAAATAATAAACTTCGTTAGGGGTCGTCCACATATTACGTAATCACGCTTTCCCCTTTTTTGACACCCTTATGATTACGTAATCATTCAAAATTAATTTTTTTCCGAAACTTGAAAAAAAAAATTGGTGAATTCGATAGATTACGTAATCATATGCCAAGGATATGCTCCCATGTAAGCAAGAGTAATCTTTTGGCTGACCCTCCGAAGGGGAGGCCCAATAATGATTACGTAATATGTGGACAACCCCTAAAATAGAGTTAGGTATACTATTACCAAACTTAACACGTGGCAAAATTAGCACGAGGTTAGCACCAATCATGGTGAAAATAATCAAGACTGGTTCTCACGCTGTGAACACTAGTTCTTTTAGTCACTCATTATTTGAATCGGAAAATAAACGGATAGTACACTCTGGTTTAGCTCAAAGAACATAAAACTGGAGTCAAGGGAAAAATAATGCAGAAAATTCGAAGATTTTAATTAAATTCCACAAATGACAGGACGGTGACTCGCTGGTCCGTTCCAAGAATCCTTTTCTGGCACATTTAGGAAATATTCGCACGTAAAATTGATTAAAAACTACGTGTTGTGATTGCATAATCAATGCCCAAACTTCGTTGCAATTGCTGTGGGTGGCTTGATTGGGCGCTGGACAATGCAGCAACACTCATAATGGGCCAAAATCGAGTGGGAGTGGAATTGGCAGAGAGTATAGGGGCCCGAATCACAAAAGGCCAGGCCAACAATTCACGAAAAACTTGGCCTGTCAAAGTGGGTGTTAACTGGTTTGAGGCTGCGTGCAAATTTATTGATAAAGAAATAATAATTTCCGCTCTTTTCGCCCACCAATGCACACAGGTAAGATGATTTTCAATTTCCGGACTCATTCGATGCAAAGAAAAAATATTAAATTACCGCGTTTTAAAGTGCTACAGTTGTTGGCTTTGGCGAAGAGGTCGAGGACCGCTAAAAGTCAAACAGTGTGGCGTCACATCGACCTAAGCCTGGGCAGATTTCACCTGCGGCAGCTTGCAATGAAAAATCGTTTAATGACACCATTCACACACACTCGGGGCTGTCCGGGACGGGGGTAAGCCATGGTAGTCACGGGCCAGTCCGGGCTGCCGTTCGCAGTCGTTTCGACTGTCTGCCTTTGTGTCAGCAGAGTGGTTGGATGCCTCTTTTAGCTGCAGGCAACAATTGCAACATTTTCCAGCCGCCGTCAAAATGGGAACAACCTGCAGCTATCCCTTTGTATGAAGCAGTCATATAGCCGCCATCATTTGTCAAGCTCTATGGCAATTAGATTTGCCCTATGACTGTTTCTATTTTCTACCATCATGTGAATTGCCGTTGAAGGTGAATAAACTGTGGCACAAAGGCATTAAACAGGTTAAGTATGCACTTGGTAATAAGTACTCTAAAAATGAAGCTAGGGAACAATACAAAGAGGCTTCCTTATCATTATTGCTAGAATTCCCCCATCAATGCAATCAATCAAAGCAGTTTCTATATAGCTCAGATCTCTATGATAGTCCCTATCAGCTTTTGGTGACTTTAAACTGCATTTCTATAATCAATGTGGATTCATCAATCAATTTCAGCCGTTCTCTGGCAGTCCTAGCTAGAATATTTGACTTTAGTCAAGCAACACCCTCACAAGCACCCTCTACTGAGAATTATGCCCAGTTTCAGAGTAAAAACCTTTGCGCACTTGTGTGGGACTGTACACGAGGTTCTTTCGAGTTGGCGGCCCACATTTATATACAATTTTTCATTTTCCATTTATATTATATGCATTCCTTGAAAAAGTTAGTTTAATTTAGAGCCGTTTATAGCCCCCGATAAGATATATCGAGCTGCGAGTAAGTATATAGTATACAATGTTGTCGCTGAACATGTTAGTATTTGTGTGTGCCACTTTTAAACAAGTGATTTCGATTTATGATTACAAATTTGAACATAGGTAAACAGCTTATGCAGCAAAGATAACAGCCACGACGCAGACATCACGTCAATGGGGTTCATTCTAGCCCATGAAATTTAGGGGGGGACAATTGAAATAACACTCAAGTGAATCAGATAATTCGGGTAAGGTTTTGGTATCTGCTAGCAACTATCACTAATTTGAAAACCTTTTTGTAAGAAGCCCCGAGTGTCGTCGTTCTACCACAATCTATTATCATCATTATACCAGGCCCTTGCCAGAATACGATTGCTAATTATCGATGCATCTCATGTCAGACTAAAACGCAAATGCCAAAATTTTAATCAATGCCCAAAAACCGCACCAAAGTCAACCAACTGCCACTGCAGCTAATAGACCACGCCCCCAACCCCGACAACCACAGCCAGGGACACTTTTGGATGCCGCAGCACGTAGAGCTCGTTAGACATTTTCTTAAGCTAATATTTTCACAGCGCACGGTGGACACAGACATGGACACGGGCCCGGGCCCGGGCCCGGGCAGCAGCCAGGAGGAGATTATTCAAATGATTGGAAATTATCATGTCCTTGCATCCATTTTTGGCTGCCAGTCCGCTGCCGCTGCCGCTGCTGCTGCCCGTTGCCTATTGCCAGTTTCCAGTGCAGGTCCAGTGTGCAAACAACAAATTGCATTTGTCATCTGCTGCATAAATAACGAGATAATACCGTAACATAATAACTGTCAATGGGTGGGCCAAGCCAGGCCGAGAATACCTCCATAGGTAATCCACCTTTCAGCCGGCTTGGGTTGGTTGCACGTGTCTCCCACAAGTGTGTGTGTGTTGTGGGTGTTGTGGGTGTGTGGCAAATGCGAATTTGTATCGTCGATTTGCATATTTAATCAAAATTAACATGACCGATAAAATCAATTACACATACACACACACACACACACACAGAGGGCGAGGTGAATGGCAGGCGCAGCATCTGCAAGATGCGGAGACACAAACACTCTAGCATACACACACATTTTACACACACACACTTGCAGCTAGTCGTATAACAATTGCATTAGAAAATGTCGCCATTCTCATTGTCATCCTGCTCGTTCTCATCTTCCTCGTTGGCGACGTGTACAATTTTCGGTTCGTTTGGCTCTGAAATCCTTTTTGCAGAATCTACGACCATGTCGCTTTCAAACTGTGTAAACTGCAGTGCCATCCATGTAGCTGTATGTGTGTGTGTGTGTGTGTGTGTGTGTGAGTGCATTACTGCATTGTTACAGACACTAATACGCCCAACGGCTTATCCTGTCCAACGTGCTTAAATTGTTTCTTCCTGTCACACTGATTTTCTCTACTCGATTTATTTCATTTCGACTTTGCCATTGTTGTTTCTGCCTTTTGATATCGAAATGTATTTTTATGCAACCTTTAAAATATACATATATAAATAAGAGATTGCGGCAGCAGGATAAATGTGTAAATTTATTTAATTGCATTTCCATGCATTATACTGCAACCGCACAGATGCTTACATTATCCTTATGTATGCATGAATCTCCTGAAACGTAGCACCATTAAGATATTTTAAGGGGTGCTCTACAGTACATATTGAAATCATCTACAAGAGAGCTAATCACCTTTTAGTAGTTGGGTTTTAATTGTTGATGATGCAGATATGTGAATATTTAAGACTAAAGGACTAACTCCAAGACCAGAACTTATGATTGCAACAGCACCAAATAGCCAGTTAATTAATCCAATGCTTCCAGGTTATATCTGAAATCTTGTAGATATATTGTCTGCTGAAAAGGACATCTGCCAAAAAGTATCTTAAAAGGGTCGAATCAACAGAAGTCAGAATGCTCTAGTTTAGTATAACCGACTACAAGACTCGCTTATACCCAGCTCGTAAATTTCGAAACACATCTTCGCACATTTACATTAATACGCACATACACAAGCGATACCGTACTGCAGAGCAAGCAAGGCATTTTAGGTGGCAGCTGCGCTGCTGCTTCCCCCCGCTCTGCAGTACTGAATCGTGTTTCTTGAATAAATTATGTATTTATTAACCGATCGGCTTGAAATTTGCACAATAGATTAAGAGTGACCCAAGTATTATAGATGCATAGTCCTAAAGTTTTATCTTTAAAATTGTTGCTTTTAAGCAGCGGGGAAATATTTGAAATCTGAAATAAACTTCACCTTCGACGAGTTCATACATATAGACAGTCAGACAGATGGACAGGGTCAAATCGACTCGGCTATACACACTTTATAGGGTCGGAGATGTCTCCTTCTGCCTGTTACATACATCATATGGCCACAGCAAGTAAATTTAGCTTCAAATTGATCAATTTTTTAACACTTTCCTAGATTCTTAAAATGTATTTTCATTGACGAAAATAAGCTCCTATGAATATCTTATGATTGAAAAGGAATTTTTGAATGCATTATAGGGCTTAATATACTTATATGCTTTTAAGACTGTAAGCTCTTTTAAAATCAACAAACTAAAACTTACGCTTAGGCTATATAAGATCTTAAAGGACCTGGGGCTTCCAATTTATGCCCTTCAATACCCTTTTGTTGGATATAATGGGTTGGTAGTTGGGTAATTAATACTTACTGTAAACTAAGTATTTTTATATTTTGCCATTGCTTTATGAACCGGCTTCAATTTCTTTGTGACATACAAATTGACAAGAAAAGGAAGCTTCGCATTAAACCGACTGTCCTGTTAAAATTCCTAGAATTTAATTACGCTTTCATTGCCGGTATCTAGGGCCGGGCTGTGTTCTACTTACATATATTCTCATTGAATTGAAGCTAAAGGTAAAGTTGATTTTTCCATTTAATATTTTCTCGCAGACAAATTAACACCAATTGCAGAGGGCTTTAGAGGACCGGCAAACTGCTTAACTGTCATGGACTGGGTGATGGGGGGTGGGTGCAGGGCTGGGCAAGGGTAAAGGGGGTCCATAAATTCGCATTGATTGCGTTCAATTAAAATTCAGTTATGCTCCGGCGGCGTTTGGCAGTAACAGGAATATTTTAATTAATTTTCACGCGCTCAGCATAAAATTTTCGTTAGCTACCAAAGTAAATTTTGTACGTGTCTCGTTGCTGTTGTTGTTGTTGTAGTTCGATATTTTCATTTGGCATTTATGCGTATTTAAACTGCAGACTGGAAAAATATATTCATTTTGTCAAACATTTCTTTTTGTGTCACAGAAACTTTAATTATTACATTTTCGGCAATATCAGCACATTTTCCGGCTGCACACACAGTTTAATTATTTATATGGAACATTAATGTGCTAAAGTGGAAATCGAATGCAAATTCTTGAGTGCAGCAGCTTAACCCTAAACCCTTGCTGAGATTTATTAAGCACTGCAGTCAACTTTCTCGGATTTGGGCTGAATGAAATTTATTGCTCCAAATGTTTGCCCAACTGCAATTGCACTGTAGGTAAATGCTGCCAAAATTAAAGATATTTTTTATAGTATTTAACTTAACATACAATACAGTACTTTCTACAAATTTGATTTAAGTTCGACTTAAACTTTCACCCACGAGACCGAAGTAATAATTGAAGTACCTCTTGAAAAGCGCAATGCGCTACCTTAAAGCCACAAAATAAACCAGCCTTTAAGCGAGCCAGAGCCATCGATGTCTATATACTATCTATCTGTGCACAGACAGCGACATCATCATCGTGAGGGTCTATAGATACTTTGTCTAGCATTTCAATTGGCAAACATACTTCAGCTTGGAAGCGACACGGGTTTAGAGTAAAAAAGCCGCACACGCTGCGATAAATAAACAACAAGCAAGCCGATTCTCGCCCCCTGAACCCTGAAGCCCCTCCACAGACAGGTCTACGCACTGGCAATGCCAAAAGCCTTTCATCTACTTCAGTGCTCAAGTAGCAACAAAATACACAAACAGCAAGGACAACAAGGACAGCAACAGCAACAGTAACAACAACGATGAAGGCAACAGCTAAGTGTGATTTTCGAAAATGGCAAAAGTATGTTTTCCAAATCTGACTTTTGCGTCAATTTCAAGGCCAACAACAACAACAACAACAACAACAACATTGGGTATAAATCGCAACGTAAACTTTGGCGCAATTTGCAGTCTACTTTCTGGCGCAAATTGTCGTCTTGAGGCGACGCGTCGCATCGTTTGAATGTCAGTGTTGATTTTTCAAATTATTTGCCAAGGTTTTCCAAAATGATAATAGCCCACACCAATCCCAGCCGAGACCAGCAGCAGCCAAGGGGCGTTGATGACTTTGGTTTGTTTGCCAGCAAATATGCAGCACAAATGGCAGCACAAATGGTCCTGCCATCCTTTACATACTTGTTTGTGTGTGTGTGGCCTGGCGGCAATTTAAGCTGTTTTTGCTGTTTATTCTAAACTTTGCTCGGCTTGCTCTATTGAAATTTATAGTTTTAGTTGCTTTGGCTTGACGGTCTCAAATAGCACACAACTAATAGGTTTTCTTGACATAGACATAGACTTAGTCATATGGCTCATTGTTGTTGTTATTGTTATTGTTATTGTTGATACTTTTGTTGCCTATTCAAATTTACTTGGCTCTCTTGCTGAGCTTCCTTGAGCGTCTCGTCAGTAAGCTTCAATAGTTTGGCTTATGGATCAGTTTAAGTTTGCAATGTGGTTGAAAACTTTATAGACTTGAGACGAGGTCTTTAATTTGGTTAAATCTTGTTAAGAAATTAGAGATTCTGTATTGCAACATACATATGTATTATCAAGCAGGGTGTGCAATGATAGTTAACTGGGTTAATGTTCCATAAGGTACATAGTTCGAACAAAATATGTTTAAAAACATTTCTGGAATATGAATAAATTTGATATGTCAAATCAATTTATAGTACCAAAAATAAGCAAAACCACATTCCTTATGTAAATATGTTAAGTTTTGACAAAGTTGTGAAAGCTTATAATTTGGGAGGCAGAGCTAAGTACTGCGAGGATTATAACTTTTAAAGTCGACATTTTTTGAATTTTTGGCATAAATATTGGCCACATTTAAATTAACTTACTGAGAACAATTTTTGAAACAGTTGTTTAGACTAAATATACAATCGATTAAAAGTGATATTTTAAGATTTTAATTTCCCTTTAAATTTAAATTATTTGAAAATGTAAGGTGAAAATTGTCTATTATCTTTAAATTTATGACATACAAATTTTAATATGAATAAAGACGAACATCCAAGTCAAATAAAAGTACATAATCCAGCTCGCAAGCATTACACATTACATGATTAACGTCTCCCAGGTAGGGAATCAGATAAGTGTTGCCTCAAAGCCTTCTGCGCAAAATTGGTAATCTGGAAGGTAGAGGTCCTATGGGGACTAAAACTTTACAAGTCGACATTTTTATTATTTTTGGGATTAATTTTGGCCGAAAAAAGTTAATGCAAAATGTTAAGCTCGTTAGAGCTGTGATATATTTTATTATATTAATTTATGTGTGCACAATTTATTAAAAGTAAAATATTGAGACTTGAATTTTTTCAAAATTTTAAATTTTAAAAATGTGTAGGGATCGTAATTTAGTTTTAATTTATTCAAACATGAATAAAGTTCAAGTGCCAAGTCAAATAAAAGAGTATAAAACATGATCAAAAAGACATTCCTTATGAAAATCGATTATTTTTTGAAAAAGTTATGGGATTTGGTAATCTAGCACGTAGAGTGGAGATATTTAAAACACTGCAAGTCGGAGGAGCCACTTTTCTATCAGGATCAAAGTTGATCCACCGATGTCAGTAATCATTTTCGAAACAATAAGAGCTTCCGGCTCTTTAGACTTTAGAAACTACTGACCATTAATTAGACGCTTAAACATGCTGGCAACGCTGGCGTTAATTAAAATAGACCCAAAAGGATGCAATGCGGCAGAGTGGCAACTTTTTCCGCTGCCACTAATCTATGCAAAGTTGGGCTCCAACTTGCAGTTGGAAAACGCACCACATAAAAACTGTTATGAAATTCATTTAAAGTTGAAGTCAAAAAGTCGCGAAAAGCTAAAAAACTGAAAACAAGGAAGGGCAAGGGGGATAGAAAAGTTTTGGCCCTCGTAACGAGGCAGGCAGCCAAAGTTGGCAGTTGATGAACTGCGACATGGACGTGGTCACATGTGGCAACAGTTCCGTTGTTCGTATGTCTCGAAACCAGTCAATTTAAGCGGCTTAGAAGCCGCCCTTTGGCCGCATAGAGATTGTGAATACGTATGCTGCGTATGCGTAATATTTATGCATTTATTTTGTTTCTGCTCGTAATCAAATTTACATATTTGGGCCACCGAAATTAATTATAATGCTACCGCACACACAAAACCGCATTGAGTGATAAGGACAGAGAGTGTGAGTGAGTGAGTGAGTGAGTGAGTGGGAGAGAGAATGCTATGAATACGAAATGCGGTGCAGCTTTTGGCTTTGGCTTTGGCTTTGCGGCTCAGCGGCAGCTTTTTCTCCATTGAATGTGTTGGTAATTTCATTTGGGCAGGATCCTTTAGCCCCGCTCCACTCACACACCCACACATGGCAAAACTCATTTCATGGGTCACAGGGTACAATCATCTGAGAGGCCAGCTAGGAAGCAAGGCAACAAACCGACCAACAGAAAAAACCTGGCCAAAAATTGATTATGGCGGCTGCAACGCCCGAGGGTCGAAGTGGAAGGCAAACCAAGCAACTATCATCAAAATCCTATTAGTTGGCCCATGCGATGCCACGCCCAAACAGAATCCAGCTTTGTCCTTGTCCAGTTGCCTGCATTTTGTCAGCGTTTATTTGCCAAATTAATTCCCAAAAAGGTAAGCCAAACTTGCGATTTGAAACAATCAGCGCTGGCAAGGTTAGAGACCGCCCAGCCCCTGCTACCCGCTGCCCTACCCTATGCCGACCCACACTCAAAAGGACAGTCCTTTTGTCCTTTTTGTTCTGCTGCAGCTGTTGTTTGCCCAGCGGGCAGTAGCCGCCACCTCAGCCAGCACACAATTTGTGACAATTCCTTTTTGCGGATTAATATTTGCTCTGGTTCTGTCCCCGTCCTTCTTCACCCTGACCTGCCCCCCTGTGCAGCCTGGAAGCCCGACCGGTTGCGCTTTTATTTGCCTCGTTGCCTGCCAGTCCTCCTTTTGTTTGTTTCTGTTTGTTGCCGCACTTTATTTAAATTAACATGCGCATATTTTTAATAGTCTCGTGTGGAGCCAGCAATTCCAAGATCTGCCAAAAGGATGCTCTGGAAAGGTGTTCGGGCCAAAGGGTTGCCCTTCTGATTTGGAGCCCAAGATAATTATTTTTAATGCTGTGCTCATTGTTTTAGAACTTTATAATATTTGGGGATTCCCTGCTCGGTGTGGGCATTTTGCCAAATTATTATTAAGATAAGAAATATTGCTTAACTTGCCCAAAAATGTTTGTAAAGGTTTTGAATTGAGTTTTGAGAAAGATTTATTACTTTGTTAGCAAATGTAATGTGAATCTTAATAATACATTTTCTGACTAAAGATGTGAGAGGTATAGAAGAGTGTATATGAAGAAATTCATGTGAGACAGCAACTATCCCCTTTAAATAAAACTCATGTGATAGATTTCAATCAAGAAATATTATTTTGTATTAATAAAGCAAAGCGTTGCCTGCTTCCCAATTCACTTTAGCAAATTATTTAATTTCGGTAATTGCACTCAAAATAAATGTGCACTTAACTTTTCAGTAATTGAAAAATTCGCTTAGCAGCAAACGCAATAAGAAATACTTAAGAAGCCCAAATGTGGGCAGCAACATAAATCCTTTGAAAAGTACACAAGAAACGGCAATGCGACCGGCGATAAGAGATACTAAAAGTTTTCAACAACAGGCTGCACAGAACTTGGGGCTTTTAGGACAAAGTCCCTGTGCTAAGGGATACTCGCATACGAGTACTTGGACACCAAAAAGTCTAACCTACTGGCTCTGGCAGAACGTATTGTTTAAAAAAATATATGTAACAGGAACGAAAAATGACTCTTTCTACTTGTAGATGTACAAGTAGAGCTGCCACTGATTAGGCGATGTCTGCTGGGCATGACATCTATCCTGATATATGGCTGGGCACGCATGCAACTCCTTTTTGTTGCACATTGCACAATGTCTGACTAAGTTGGCGTCGTTTGTTTTTTGTCGCGCCCTTTGCTTGTGGTCAGTTTCGCTGGCATATGTACTAAGAAGCCACTTGAAGGACACTAATGCGCCTACCAGACAGGAGGAAAGGATGTTGACTTAAGAAGCTGTTCTTCCTTTTTTCCTAGACCTACATGCCTCTTATCAATTGTGTGTGATACTGCATGCACTTTAAGGCTATATTTGAAGTCAAATCTATCATTCTCATAACTTTGAAAAATATATTTTTTGTTCTATAGAAACTATAAGAAACTCTTAAATATAGAACTTATTTTGTATAGATGTATCTTTACATATAAAACTATTTAACTTGACTGACTGCTTGGCGACTTTTGGGCAGCCCAAACGACAGAAGCGAGTAGCCTGGAAATTGTACAGTACCTCCTATTACATCGTAAGTGGGAATTGTTGAAAAAATTGGTTAAATATATAATATATAAATATATATAAATATAGTATGAGATTTTGGTATGAAAATCTCGGTATGCGCCAGCTGCTGCATAACAACGTAAAAGTGCAAACGAGATAAAAGATTTCTCTCTTGAATCGCACTCTTTAAGTGCGACTGAAATCGCCATATTGTTTTTGTCTCTCAGCCTTTTTTATGCTTTGCTCTCGATCTTCGATGTTTCGCTGCTGCTTAACATCATATGTTTGCGAAACCACGATTTTGTTAATTTTAATCATTAAACTTTATATATTAACTATGTTGCTTTTAATATTATCATATTAAATTTAAATTTAATTTAAACAATGATAATAAGAATACAATGAGTATTATTTTCCAATTTTTTAGAGGAGTCAGTTTTTTTTCCTTCCTGTCCGTGACAGACTGGAAACCCGCACCTCATCAAATCAGTATTTTCGACACATTTCTTTCAATAATTTATTACAATCTTACAATGTTCTATTATATAGCTTAAGCCAACACTTCATTGGAAACCATGGACTCTAAAAAGTTTCCCCATAATACTTTCAGTTTCTATTATCTTATTATACATTGCAGATTTTATTTCTAATTATAATTCTTAATCCAAAAATCTGTGTGTTTATCACGAACTGAGCAAACACTTGTAGTTAATAGAATGTGAATGCGGATGTTGATATTATTATTATAATACTGCATAATATGTAGCATTAATATCACATTCATATTTGCATCGATATAATGATCGCTTTTTAATTAATGTGGCGGCTTTTTACCAGAAAATACCATTATAAAGCGTCTTGAATAGTGGACGTGAATATACACAGAAAGAAAACTAAGCAAACTATAATACGCGATACGCATAAGTTATCCGGAAACTAATCGTAAAGATTATGGGTACTTACAGACAGGTTTCGTAGATTACCGATAAGACTTGTAGTATTTATGGAAGTAATGAATGTATAATTCATAATAAATTCATTCATTCAAGCTTAAATTCGCCTAAAACATCATATAAATCGTTCAAATGATCAGCGAGCAAGTAATGCTGGTGAACGCGGCCTCTAAGCGATTTGTTATCAGCATTGTCGAAATTATACAATACATCAAGTTCAAGCCTAGCAAGCTCAAAATACGAATCGCTGAGAGCAACGACTCTACTTGGTTTCGGTTTCAAAACCACTCGCAGAATTAAGTGCCTGTTACTGATGTCGCAATTTAAACACTAAACAAGTGTCAACACTCTGCGTACACATGCGATTTTTTATTGGCGACAATTTGTTTCCCCACCAAAAACAGGAAAGCCGACAAACGATCGATGACGAAATTATAGCGCCAACTGCAACTGTTCTCTCTTCTCAGCTCTTTTGGCCCACTGACCGGCCAGCTGTTGGTGGTGCATGTGGTGCATGTGCGACATCGATGCCGTTGCGAAATTCTCCAAGCCGCTCAAATCAAGTTTTCCACAAACGGCTTCAACGAAAGTGAAGTGCAATATATGAAAATTGTAAAATGTTTTTCGCGCGTTTCATTCAGTTTTCATTCACAGCTTGCTGGAAGCAGTCGTGTAAACTGCTTGGATAGATATAATAGTTCCTGATAATGACCAAGATGAGGGAACTTCTAGGGCGCATTGTGCTTCTGGCATTGGCCATTCGCGTAGTTCGCAGCGACGATGGTTTCTTGACTGAGCCGCGTAAGTGTCCAGTATATCGGAGGGTATACTTAGTTATCAAGTTTGGTATCAATCTGGTAAAGGCCCAATTAGAGACAAACGTGTAATTGTAGCAATAATTACGGATATGGAGTGCTTAGGCTAATTGCAGTGTTTAATCCTTATTCGTTTAAATTCTTAACACAACACACACTACACTTATTGGCCATTGCAATTAAAAACCTGGCCTGGCCTGGCCTGGCCGGGCCGGGCCGGCACGCAACTGTAACTAACCCACTTAACGGTTATTGCCAAATATTGCACCACTAAACCGGATTTGTTTCTCCGCATTTATGTGTGGCTTTTATTTTGAAATTAAATCCAAACGAACTCAAAAACCAAATTCTAATCGAACCGCAGCAGATTATATTAAAGAATGTAAGATAGCTGATAAAAATTTCGTCAACTGTTCCACGCAAAGCATTCAGCAGCTGTTTGATAAACTAAATGACGGTGAGTCCACAGACTTAACAGACTTAACAGATATTGATAATCATATATCCAATACGCATTACAGGCATACCGGGTCTGACAAGCATCAAAAGCTTTGATCCATTCCATTTGAACCGCATCAGGATATCCCAGGGCAACAGCAATGCGATTAACCTAAAAGTTGAGCTGTCCAATATAAAAATCATTGGATTCGGTCACACCAAAGTTCTGGAGAGTCTGTGAGTGGGCATCGTTAAGCCAATTGACCTAATACCAATATTTTTCATCTTTTCTGTCCGACAGTGTGTTCAAAAAGGATTACAGCTGGAAGACAACATTCACATTGCCAGTGATGAAACTTCAAGGCGATTACAGCTTATTTGGGCGCATTCTTCTCATACCGTTAAATGGGCGTGGTCAGGTCTTTCTAGATGCAGGTGAGCTTTACCCACATATCTACCGATGGTCAATGCAGTCAATTCTTTGGGTTCTCTATGCAGAAAACATGACCGTTACAATGCATACAAAGACGCGCCTTTACTCGAAGGGCGGCTTCACCTTCTACAATGTGACCACCTGTCGCGTGGACTTTAAAATGGATGGCCTGAAGTCCTATTTTTCTAATCTCTTCAATGGCAATAAGCAACTAGGTAAGTAACCGGGCTTACTTCCTTCCCTACTTATCGTTTAACTCTCTGCAGAGGACAGCACCAATAAATTCTTCAATGACAATTGGCGCATGCTGGCTGATGCTCTTTACACGGTGATCACACAGACCATCGAGGATATTCTGCTCGATGTATTGAGGAAGATATTCCACTTCATCCCAGCGAACTACTTTGTTGGTGACATTCCCACGCCGGAACAACTCTATGGCAAAATAAAGTCGAAACCTAAGTAAAAATCATCCGGAAATAGATTATTATCGGTTTCGGCTAGCCAAATAAAAGTTACTTAACTTGCTTTCAAAAGATTTTAACATAATATTTAAAGAGAAAACCCCTACCTTATCAAAAATAAAAGTATGTCCAAATTATTCTTATTTTTCTTTAAATAATTTTCATTTTAAAAGTTTCATAATTTATAGATACAAACTATATCATGTAAGAACGTTGCAGTCGGACGTACCTAACAGCAGATTACTCTGTTTCAAGTCCGACATAATTTGATTATTTGTGGGGTGGGAAGGATACGTGAAGGAACAGTAGTCTGTCAAATCTGCTAAACGAGCTCAACATTTGTAAATTGCAAATTGCATAGGAAGTGGTGGAGTGAGGAGACGACCTTGACACCTTATAAATCGTAGTTAACCACCAACATGTGTACCAAGTTTGGGTACCCTAGCTTCAAGAGTGTGGCAAAAATTGCGCTCATTCGGACAGATAGACGGACATTACACAAACCAAATATGCTCATTTTCAAAAAAAAAAAAAACAAATCCAATACCCCCTTTTTACCGATTTTATGGGTACAGGGTGTAAATATTTGAATCAGTACATAAAATAAAATCACAGAAGGCTTTTCAAAACCATTTTGCTAGGAGGCTTTGTCAACTTGCCTTGTTTTCAGTTTAATTGTGATAATTGAACAAGTGACATCAAAAGTTTTTCCTGCTCCTAAAAAATTCTCATAATTTTGTGCACTTTCAATAATATCAGCATTGAAATGAATTCCTGGTAAGTTCAGCATACAAAATGAAATCAAAATAGGCTTTGCAAAACGTTTGTTAAAATATAAAGCTTGTGTCAGCTTGCGTAGGGTTCAGTTTAATTGTGATAATTTGGACAACTAGGTTCTGAAAAGTTAAGTTCATTTTGTGAAATTTTAATAAATTTGAGACTGAATACATGGTAAGTTCTGTTTTTTTTTTTTTTTTTTTTTTTTTGGGGTATGTCAGCTTAGCACTGTTTTCATTTTAATTGTGAGATTTTCGACAGGACAAGCAAAGGCTATTGACTTCTGAACAATTATATTATTTAGTGTCACAAAAATACTGCTCTCTTTTTTCACCAGGCTACGTTTTTCCATGTTCGAGACTTTGCGCTCCAAGCGACACTCTGACTGCAAGTTCGTGATCATTACACCATCAGGCAATAAGGTGTTTGAGGGCCACAAGCTGATCTTCAGCCTCGCCTCAGAGGTGTTTGATCGCATGCTCTATGGCGACTTCAAGGAGTCCACCACCGGGCAGGTGGAGTTGACTGATGTCGATCCAGGGGTATTTGAAAAATTCCAGGAATACTTGTACAGCTATGAATCCTCTAAACTAAAAGCTTACGACTTTAACACACTCCTGAAGCTGCTGGAGTTCGGCAATAAGTACATGGTGGAGTCCATTAAGGAGGATTGTGTGCTGCAGTTGCTGTATCTCAAGGACAAGTGCGGTACAGATGAACTTTTGCACCTGTTTCAGTGCGCGCACACGCTCAAAATCTCAAGATTGATCGAGAAGGTCTCTCTGGATATTCAAAAAAACGCAAAGAAGATAGTCAACTTCTCAGCCATCTGCGAGTTCCGCGGTGACATGTTTAAGCGTTTTATTAGTATTGTCAGGGGCAATCTCTCCGAGGCGAAGCTATTTAATTTGATTGAAGTCTATATAAAATCTCACGGTCTGGATAAGGTCTCTACGAATTCAGATAATAGCTCAGATAAAGAGATAGATTCAAGCAGTAAATTGGTTTCTGAACTACTTTTACTAATTGACTTTACCCAGTTTACTACCAAAGAGTTCTACTTTGGGCCGGGCAAATCGAGTCTGCTTTCTGTGGAAGAAAAGTACGAGTATCTCTACAACATTGTAAAGGACTGTCCTAAGCCTAACACTGTGAAATTCAGGAGCAATTATGAACTGACGGATGATGACTCGGACACCGACATGTCCGACGAAGAAGAAGGCAATTAAATATACTTTATTCTCGTCTTTCTAATTGTCAGTAAAAAGATTAAGATTTATTATATGATTACTGCATACACAAACATAACAAAATAATATTGCATTAAACTGTATTAAAATCAATTTATATTTATCAAATTGTTATTAATAATACCAATATGGGTATAAAAAAAGATCGATGCAAGATTGAAATGGTGGAAACGCACGAGGTGCTGAAAAGGAAGACTTGGCTGGTGTTATGAGGACCTTAAACTAAAGATTATCTGTAATTTCTGAACCCTTTCCACCGTGGATCAAAACCAACGCATAAACATATTTTCATTTAACAAAGGTGAGTATGTCTTACATTTGGACATGGGCAACAGCCGTAATTTAGATTTATGATTACAATTACATATAAAACTGCAGAAAAACCATTTTAACTGCAGTTGAGAAAATTGAGCCATAAACATGAAAACCAAATATAGCGGAAGGAAGTTTGGACTGCCGGGGGTCGCTGTGGTTAACCGCAAATACGGCAAAGCTAAAGCCGTGTGTTTAAATTAATTGCCGCAAACAGACCCAAACCCAAAATTAATTTATATTATTTTTTTGGCGCATTGGCTTTTTGAAGTCTGCCAATAATTTGCAAATGCAGCGGCTGCTGATGTTGTTACTGTAACTGTTGTTGTTTTTAATTTTCCCGCACCGCAATTAAAACGTTTGACGCAGTCGCAACCATTACAAATGTCCGGCAATTAGTTTAAATTTAATGTGCAGTTCGTTTTTTGACATGCCTCCCCACTCGCATATTGTAGCATATGCATAGTTGCAACATTTTGCGGTTACTCTGCGCCATTTTTTAGGATCCGAATGCCAAAGCGACAAATCCTGTGCGTGATTGCAATAAATTCCGAGACTCCTGCAACGAGTCAGACTCCCAAATGCAGTTGCACACAAGGTAAACAACGAGATACAAAATGACAGACTGTGGAAAATGGCACGCGGACAAAAACCAAAGACAAACAAGTTGAAAAACTATTTTTGGCACACTCAAATTTGAATACACTTTCTACAGCGTCTAAGGAACAGGTAATTAATAGTTTTGTTACTAATTCAGCATCCACGGAAATCTTCAGAATTTTTATTTATATTTTATATAATTTTTTATGGAAAGCTCTGTCAATGAAACTCGAAGCAAAGTAACCAAATAGTAATCACAAACTTCAGAAAACCAAGATTGGACTGGTTTCAAAACTCTAGCGTTTAATCAATTTAGTTTTTTGAGTAATCTGTTATTAATTTTTAATTTTGCAAAACTTTCCCTTATTTTCTCCTATTTTTTTGGAGTACTAGTAGAGATTCCATCTATACAAAGATAAAATATTCGAGTAGTGGATTCACTAAAGATATATAATTAATATGTAACAAGTAAGTATGATATAGTCGAGTATACAAAACTCATTGTACCCAGATAAGCACACATACACAAAGACGCGCACACACATAAGCGACAGCGCAAACGAGGCATTTTAAGTGGTGGCTGCACAGAATCTTTTTTCGTGAATAACTTCCGTGTTTTTTATCCGACTTGAAATTTTTACAGTATATTTAGAGTGACCAAATTATTATACATGCCGAATCCCAAAGCTATATCTTTAAAATTGTTGGTAAAAAAGGTTTAAATCGATTTATGGGGGAACGGGGGGAGATATCTGAATTTGGTGTCTCCAGCTCTTATAGTTTCTGAGATCGATGTTTTCATACAAACGGACAGGCGGACATGGCCAAATCGAAATGTCTTTTGATACTGATCAAGAATATATATACTTTATAGGGACAAAGATGTCTCCTTCTGCCTGTTTCCCTTTTTACCCATTTTATGGGTACAGGGAGTAAAAATTTATAGTCGGTATACAGGACTTCCAATTGTATCTATCTGTACAATTCTCAGAACTGTAGAACAAGCTTCATAAGAGAACGGCAACACCCATAGATTTGAGTATTTTCCATGAGATAGTAGATGGGTTTACGGAACATGTGTATTTTTGTCAGTGTGTCGAGACAGGCAGCTACTGTTGAAAGTATTTCAATATTCGCAGCCAATGTTGTTCAATATTTACCGAGCCTACACCCCGGGTTCCCTCCATTTTGGACAACGTGCCCTGATAGTTTTTTGACACAGCAGCCTAAAAGTAGGCAATGCTTCTTTAAAGGCACCGCTCAATTGTATGCTTTAGCTTTTATTTCGTGAGAAAAGTTTTACTCAGATTGCGTAAATTGTCGTGGTCCCTTTGCCACTTCCTCCTCCCTCTTGGCATGGACAGCGGAAGTGGCCAGCATGTCCTTTGTATGCTGGCTGGCCATGTTGTCTATTTGCTTAATGCTATTTTTGGCTTTCTGGGACCATTTTGTCAGATGTTTTGTGCTGGCCTTTTGTTTTGGTTGCCAGTTCAGTTTTTCTGTTTTTCTGTTTTTTACACCCTGTAGTCACAATATTCTTAAAATAGGGTATCCTATATATAACAAGCCAGGCGCTCCTGTTTATATGAATATGGTCATGTTAACGACCAAAATATTAAACTAAGGTATCTCCCAGTTGAGCTTTCAAGGAGTGCATTATTACTTGTTTATTTTGTTTGATTTAAAGTCAGTCCGCACAAACTTGTAAAATTCAACATCTCGTCTTCCCCTGAGGTATCCTTGTGGTTGCGAAGAATTTTGGCAATTGTTTCAGCTTTAACAATGAAATTTTTTGAAAAAGTTGGCAACACACAACAGAAAAATCTCAACTCTCAGTTGTTTGGTTAAAACATATCCACAATATCCTGAAATTTGTTCGCCATTCCACAAACACAACTCTAATTAGATCAGCGCCCACTGTGAGGCATGTCCATAAATTAAATATTTAATTATTATGTCCACTCAGCGTTATTGGCCAATTAATTATAAAATAATTTCAAATTAAATGATGTCATTGCAAATATTACGCTCATTTTTGTGGATTAAAAAAACACAACTGTCTGGTGTTAAAAATGTGCCATAAAAGTGCATGAACTTTAAAGCCCAAATAATAAAAATTTATGGCCAAATAATTGCAATCTCATTAGGACACACCCGAAACCAGAACATGTACATGACACCAGTGCGATCCCAGGCAATTTGTTGAGCCGAGCACCATTTGGGGATGCGTAAATATAAATATCCGCATTTTGTAAAATATTTAACAATAATTGAGCGTAAAATAATCGCACGAAATGTGCCAGCCATCGATAAGGTCCTGGCATGGCGTGCAACTCCCAACTGCCCCCAGTTGCTCCCCAGTTGCAATGCGCGTTAATTGCAGCGATTCTGTTGCTGCTGCTGCTGCTGCCGTTGCTGCCGCTGCTGCCCCTCTGCGTCGCCACGCACATGGACAAGGATTGCGGCGACAATTGTAATTAAATAGACACCACACATGGCTGACGCTTCTGTCCTCTGGATATACGAGTATGTATCTACATATGTACACAGCAATCGACGGCAGCGGCGTTTGGGAAGGGAAGGAAAGCTGCAATGAAGCTCAATGAGATACTTATGCAGTCTTGCGGCTCTACTGTTTACGTAACAGTGGAAAAACGAGGAAATTTGAAAAATAAAATTCATTAGAGAATAACTAAAACTTAATGTTGTTATGGATTTGAATAATAATTTGAATACTAAAACCATCAACAGTAAGTGTTAGGAGATATATAAAAAAAAATGTTATAATTATTATGAATTATTTTAAACTTTTTAATTTACGACTCTGGTTTTTTTAAAATCAGGTATGAGCAAAAAATTATTTTGAGCTTTAGAAACAATATTCCCCAAGTTGTGATATACTTTTAATTTTATTTTGAATTCTTAATAAAAGTTTTTCCAAGCATGCTAGCTTATTATTTTCATTCACTTAAATTACTTTATTTAATTAAAATTAAATGCGGAATATAAACCTAAATGTATACCGCAAAACTATAAAATGATGTTACATGCTCTCATATTCAGATGTTCATGCAAACGACCCATTTTATTAAATTTATGCATATGTGCATACGTATTAAACACTGTAAAAAATTAAAAAAAAAAATAAAAAAAATAGATTATTTTATTTTAAAAAATATATATATATATTATGTCACCACTGAGATTCGAACCTATGAGCTCCCGCTTTTGCCGTTAAGCCCAGCAAAGCAATTTGCCAAAATGTTTTCACACAGCAGAGTGGCGCAGTGGAAGCGTGCTGGGCCCATAACCCAGAGGTCCGAGGATCGAAACCTTGCTCTGCTAACATTGTTGGGTTACCATAGTGAGTAGCTTTTTATTTTTTTCTTCTTAATAAGCAATTTAATATGCTATATATTTATAATCAATGGCAATTCATGCTGAAAACGTAGGACAATATTTGTATTTTGCATGTTATAAAATTCATTTTTGCGCAGACTTTACATATATAATATTTTTCTTGTAAAACCTAAATAAGCTACATTTTTTCTTATTGTAGGTAGTTCTTAATATTTTTTGTAAGTGTATTATTTAAATTTTAAAACATGTAATTGTTCATTCCTAGTTTAGATATTTCGGTCATATTTAGCACTAAAATTATGCCAGTACCTAAAAGAATGCTACATATTCCTAAACTAATCATTTAACATTAAAGACCATCCCGAGCTATACAAAAGCATACTTTAAACTTCGGTAGAACTAAATATAGTAGTGGCAGCATATTTGATATTGGAAAAAAAATCTTTAAGAATATAAAATATAAGTAGAAAAAATATATTAATATCTGACAGCATCGCTAAGATTCGAACTCGAGATTTAGCGACTTCGTTGATTGTAGTTGAGATAAGCGATTTGTCAGCCGTTTGACAACCAGCAGAGTGGCGCAGTGGAAGCGTGCTGGGCCCATAACCCAGAGGTCCGAGGATCGAAACCTTGCTCTGCTATTGGCAACTGTTGAAGTGTGACAGATTTTTTTTATTTATACCACTGCACATTGGCAACGTGGCTTTTATCTCATTTAAAATACAAGTTTTGTTCATTTGAAGTAATTGAGTTGTTGTTGCCATTCATTTGCATACGTATTCGCGCACAAATATGTCTGTGTGCATACTTAAATCTTTTTTGGTGTCATTTGAACTGGCAAATTTGCAGTAAGCTTCCATATTTACGGCAACAATTTATGCAACACTTCGTGTTTTGAAATTGGTCTGTGAGGCGTCAATATTATTAAAAATGACCAACAATGGCCTGATGAACCGGTTCACCACTTTGTTTTAATCGATGCACTTAAACCAATTGTTAAATTATTGCCATTGTTGTTTTAGCCATAGCATGTCATTAAATTGTTTACCGCGTGTGTAGAACATTAGCGCTTATCTGGTCACGAATCTGGATGTACACATGAGTATTTATCTATGAAGCGGAAAGCGAACAATTCTTCTTAAATTCGGCGATTATTACAAAAAGGTATCTTCAATTTGTTTGCCTAATTTGTTGACAGTAGCCCAAACAAACAGAATGCAGATTCAATCTTAAGAAGAAAAGGCAAACAATCAGCTATGGCCATGAAAAAAACCCCATCGTAATAAGAATTTTACCAACTTCCGCTCAATGCGAACTAAGCTAAGGACATCCGCCAGCGGCAGTCGCGTCATTTTACAAGATTTTATTTACACCTACTGTGAAAATGTTTACACTTCAACAGACAGCGGCAATAAGCGCAGGACGTAGCTAAAGTTGCTCCTGCCGCTGAAATGAGCAATATGTAAACCTCCAGGACGCTTTAGGCAGAGCCCCAAGACAATTGAAAGTGGATTTCCGGCTTAAAAAATTGCTCAAAATGTAGAAGGGACTGAAACTGAAGACGACCCAAAGCAGACAAATGCTAAAAACTCATAAAACCAACTAGGAGGTGTCGAAAAAATGCTAACGGCCTGCATAATACGCAGGTGTGGAGAGGGGGAAATAGGACTGCGACTAGGTCCTGGTACTCAGGCTTGTCATACCGTAAATTTATGTAAAAATTTGTAGCAATTGCAATAAGTTCGGCGCCCAGCAGCAACGTTCAGGGGAGGATTGGGCAATTTGTGTGCAGGAACAAATAAATTTTTTCGATTCTGAGCGAATTTTATGCGCATTTTAAACATAGGAGGGGCGAATGCTTTAGGCTATGTCAGCTTATGATGTCTTTAATACAACGCCTTATACTATATCATGAATACTAGCTTTCAAAGTTATAGAGGGAGGTGCAATGAACTGCAACTCAATTTACTTAAATACGAGCATATTTTAAATGCAAAATGGCATTAAAAACTTTACGAAAAACTGATTACAGTTGCTCCACAAGTATTTGCCAAGCACTCCATGGGTCTGATTGTGAGTCTGTTGCCAGTGCCAAGCCAATAATGTACAGAACGTCTTAAGAAATATACAGAGTAAGATGTGAGTCAATGCCACCCAGCTCTACCCAGAAGTCTATTTCAACCTTCCCCACCCCCAACAAGGCAGAGACTGTCAAAATTAGCTCTCAGCTGGCAACGCCTCAAAGTGCAAATATTGAGCCAAGTCAAAAACTGCCTGAGTCTCAGACTGCCGCCTTTTGACTGCTACCAAGGATCTACAGGACTCTCTCTGTCCCACTCAAGCAGTTGGCAGACAACAACATTTCATTTCATTTCATCAAAAATTTCAACTCGCTTATTTCGTAGTCGAAATTTTTCTCACTGCCGACTGTTATTTTTGGCAATTTGTTTGTTTGCCAATTGTCTGCCGGTTATGCTTTATCCTTTTTGTTGGCCAAGCTGATTTAATAAGATTTCATTCTCAAGCTGTCTTTTTATGGCAATTAACATAATTTTTGTAAGTGGATTTTCATAGTTGAGCGAATTGCGATCCGAAAACTTTAAATTCGCTTGCGCTTAAGAGAAACTTTGCAATGCCATTGAACTCGCCAATTTAATCAAAATTCGTGCGCTATTCATAGCCCAACGACAAGACATCTATAGAGACCGAGTTTGGCCAAAAACCGAGCTAACACCCTTTCGCCTTTCTTTTTGCTCTTGCCGCCCGCCCCAGGGCATTTGCATTTGCCAGCACTTCAATTGTGTGACAAAAATTATTATGCCAACTTCATATGCCGAGCGATTGCGATTGCCATTGCGATTTCGACTGCAGATACAATCTGCTAAACCTTGAGCAAAAAAAATGCCAAAAACTTGAGGAGTATGCAAATTGAAAGCCCGGAGCAGTGCTAACCCACAGACAGAACAGACAGAACGGACAGAACGCAAATGCGGCTTCGTTTTCGAGGTTAAGGTCTAGAGCACCAGTATTCGTATTCCATTAAAATGTAAGAGCTGTCACCAAAACTAATGTGAACAAGAAACAACAGCTATCATATATACTATATACCCTTGCAGATCGGTGTTTCTTAAGAAAGCGCAATTTTTAACCGATTAAGCCTTACGAATTAATGGTCCGATGTTGAAAACATAATAAGCATAAAGAAACTTAGAAATGTAGAGTTTATATTGCGATATCTTCAAAAAACAAGAAAGTTTTTCATACATCAAGTGAGGATATCATCCTGAACAAAGTGTTTAAAATAACAACTCAATTTTCGTCCGATCGTTCTTATGGTAGCTATATTATGTAGTGTTCTACTAGCTGATTCCGATCTAAGTATATACTGCCTGCAACAAGAAATAGCATCCGTCCAAAGTCTTATCAAGATATCTCCATAACTTTCCATATAAACAGATAGACTGACATTCCTACAGCGACTTGACTATTGAGGCTGATCAAGAACATATATATTTAACGGGGTCGGAGATGTCTCCTTAAATGCGTTACACACTTTGTGACAAAATTAAAATACCCTCTGGAAGGGTATAATAAATTCATATTGCTTGGGCTTTGCCAGACCAGCCTACGTTAAATTGTGATATAATCATAAAGAACTATCAGTAACTACCAATACGTGTCAATAATAGTTCAATAACCCTATCATAACTAGGCGTGGCTGATTGGCAAGCATAATTTTAAAGTTATTCGCATCGATTTCATGACTTCTGTCTCTCAATCTCTCTTCTAGTCACGTGCCTCGACACTTGAATTTCTCATGCCAATCAAATCCTCGAATTAGCATGTCTAACCCACATTTTGTATTTCTTTTATTCGACTTGCTTAGAAATGAATTTCAATGTGATCTTCTCATTGATCCGGATGCTCAAAATGTTTAACATTATTTTGGTTCCATTACTGATCTGCTTTTATTCTGCCGCACATAATATATACTTGGGATTTCCCAGTGGAACCTTATTTATTCGCAATTTATAGACGGATTTCGGAGTTTTGTATTTATTTTGTTTCTCAGCTGAGTCATTAAATGGAGGCAAGCCGTCGCTCGTATGTGAAAGGAATACAATGATCAAAGAAGCTCACACTGCTCCAATTTTGACGCTGCTTTTGAGTACTTTTATTTACATATATTTGAATTTATTCAACGAGACTCTGATACTACAATCGTGCCAACAATTATTATCAATTAATAGATTTATGACCTTACAATAACAATTATGGTCAATTGCATTAAATGGTCATCAAAAGTAACTTTTTTCAACATTCACCGAAGGTTTTTGATTATACAAAAATGCGAAACGGTAAGCTTACCAAATAAATTTAATAAAAGTCAATGAAATGTCAATAATTGAAATGCAAACTGTACAGAAAAAAGGAATATAAATGAATAAACCAAAGAACGAAAAAAAAAATTAACATTTTTATGTAACAAATTCAATTTGGACAATTCAAGCGAAACACAATTGGCATAAAATTGGCTTGCTGACCAGCCGTTGACGGAAGGACATTGAAACAGGTGTGAAAAAAATCAGTAAAGTAGAGTGTATCTTGAGTATGCCGAACAGCAAATACCCTTGCAAATATGCTAGTTACTAAAATTGCTGCTAAAAAACATACTATCGTATTTCAAAACTGAGTTGAAATCTTGTCAACCAGTAGAGAGATATGCTTAATTAATCAGCTCTATTTTTATTTAATTTTTTTATATTTCCTACTGCTACAAGCTAATGCTTATAAGATTGCATTAGTCTCTATAATTTATTTTTTAAATTTAATTTTTTTAATGAATTATTTCATATGACCATTTTAGTTTTTAGATTTGTTCATTTATACAAATCACATAAAATTATAATTACTACAATTGTTATAGATTAAATTTAACTATATATATTTCTTTTTAAGTAATTATTTGTGAATTTAGTCATTGCGATGAAGCAATATAATAATAATAATAAAAAATTAATAAATAAAAAAAATAGCCATAAAAAATTTAATTCCCTACCTAGTATCTTTGCAATAGATATATCTATCTATTGGTTCGATTTTGATCCATTTTGGCCAAAGTATATAAAAGTATATTTTATAATATTAAAAACAAATCCATAAAAATGTAATTCCCCACCTATCTTTGCCATGGATATATTTTCTTGATATATATATCTATTGGTTCGATTTTAATCAATTTTGTCCAAAGTATTTCAAGGTATATAATAAACTTTGATATTTATGAGTCTGTTAGAAACCAAGGGTTGGATTCGAACCGATTTGAACTCGGAATTCTATATATTTTTCTATATACATGTATTTACTTTTTGGAGTTGGAAAAACTCTATTCAATGCGTTAGGGTTTTGGTGACAAAATGAACATGCCCTCGCAAAGAGTATAAAAAACGTGATATTTTTATAGGCTTTAAAAATAGAACAGGGACGGCCATGGGATAAAGCATGGAACAAAGACAAATGCCGCAAGCCCATTATTCAAGTAACGCTGCGACGTGAACTTTGCAACAATTAGAAGAAGCCCCAAAAAAATATATACTGGTATATAATGTGTATACGAATACATACTTCAGAATTCGCACTTTTCTAACTTATTGCAATTATCAAGTGCTTTTTGTGGAGGCCTTTGCGACGATTTATGGCCGTCTTGATTCGAGTTAAGTTAGATAAATTTATATGTGGGTAGGAGTAGTATATTTTTTTTTAGCTCTGTCAGCTGCTGCTGACTCACGAGACTCTACCGAGACATTACTGCTGTCAACGACTCTTGGTTTAAACGATGTGCAGTGCATCCTTAATTACGGAAAGTAGAGAACTGAGTCTAGGAACCCTTTCCGTACCCCTTTATCAAAACATTCCGCACTCTTGTTGGTTGTGTTTGTTCTGGGATAAATTGTGGAATTGCAAAGAAAGAACAGCACTTAACTATTTGCAAGTTTTTATTGTCTTTGGAAAGATGTTCGGGAAACTTCACTAGCATTTGTTTATATCTTGTTTGTAGGCACCATTACGTGGCTTGCTTAACAAATTCCATTCCAGCCATGGGTAATGAGATGCCAAAAGATCGGGTACTTGTAAAGTGCATCAATGAATTATGCTGGCAATATTTAAAGGGGGATTTGCTTTGGCTTTAGCCAGCCTAAGCAACAGTGGCCGAAACATCTTCAAACACGCGCAAACCCCTAATTTATGCCCCTCAACGATATCAGTCCCAAACACATGCCATGCAACAGTCGCTCTAAATCATTGTCGTCTGTTTCTCATCGGGGTACATCAACTAACGTCTTGGCCCCCGTTCCAGCCAACATCTTTGGACGGTATTTGGTCGTCCGTTGCCATTATCAGCGTCATCAATTCGCTGCCTGCAGACAGGTTGTCACCGTCGGGTAAACATGCGAATTTCGCAGTCGAGCAGGCAAACACGTGACGATGACTCCGGCTCCGACTCTGAGTCTGACTTGGGCTCTGCCTCTGCCTCTGGCTGATGAGCAGAGGCAGCAGAGGACTATCCAATATCCAATGATGACGACGTCGCCTTATAGCCGACAATGACGTCAATTGTGCGACAAAAGGCATTTTGCATACTAAAATCAGACAAACAGTGCAGGGAGAGAAGAGAGTGGAGAGCGAAGAACACAGACATTACCCGCATATTGTACAAGGACTATAATTTAGATTGAAGACTGAAGTGTTGACAAATTTATAACATTCAAGACACCTTTATTGACACATCAAATATATAGAAACACAAATGTGTGAATTTATAATAATTTAGCTCAGCCCATACTGAACATTTTTAGATTGTTGAAGCCCTTGGACTTATCAATGCGTCCATACATCGAACCCTCAAAGAGCTTCTCATTTTTGGGCTTGGTGAACACAACGGTGAACTTGAATTTAGTCTCTGGCAAAAAGCTGGGCAACAATTCCTCATCCACTTTATACTCCTGCAGTGTGTAGGTGCCCTTCGGTATGGGGCACTCCTTCATCAGCTTTCCATGTCGCATCAAATCCTGATAAATCATGCGTACCAAAGGATCAGCGGAACTATCTTTTAGCATCTTGCAAAAGTTCAGTGACCTGGTTATGAAGTTCGAATAGTTGCCCGACTGTGTCTCCAGAGCAAAGTTTGCTGTTAGCTCTACATCGTCAATGACTTCCAAGATGTTAAGAACGGCAGTAAGACTGGTATCAGTTTTGTTATGTATTTCTGCTTTGACCTCCATATATTTAGGATTCCCAACGAACTCGGTACGTGTATAAATGATCTTGAAAGAGCGCTAGGATCGAACGAAATCAATTATTCAACATTGGATTTAGGATATTTAATTCCTTAGTGGAAATATCACATTCCCAGCTCGTCCTTTGCTCTCTGAACTTACCCATCCCATTGACACGGGGCATCTTAGTAGAAGCATAAATGTTAGGACATAGAAACTTTTGAATAGCACTGCCCTCATCTTCGTTCAATTATTCACTGTCTTTTTTTCAATTAGACAGAAGTTATATTATAACAAATATGGAAGGTCAAGCATCAATGGAGCTCAAACTGTTTTGGACATTAGTAAAGCAGATCGAATCGCACAATGTCATAGCAAATTTAGTCAGTTAAGTGTTGTTTTGAAATTTAAAATCATTCAAGCATTGTATTTTAGCCCAATTTTCGATATCATCGAATCAAAATTATTTCGGCAATTTGGTGATCGTTCCCTGACACTATAAATAGCAAGGGACCTATTGAGAACTGACAGACATCACACGAATACATCATGTGGTTGAATATTCTCGTTTTGTTGCAAATACTTTTGGCCCTCTGCCAAGGGGCCTTGTCTGAGGTGAGTAATCAATATAATCCTGCATAACTGCCTCTATAAATGATCCATTTCCATTGGGCAGAAAATGATGCGGCCCAAATTCAAGGATATTAAGATCTGGAGCGATGAAAAGATGGTGAGCCACAAAGTCACCTACGACAACTCGGATCCACACTTGAACTTCTCCATGGAAGTGCACCAGGAAGTGCATGATGCGGATATACACCTGGAGGTGCGCGTAACCAACAAACTGGACCCGTACTACACATCGACTCTAAACACTACCCTAAATGTCTGTCGTATCCTGGGCTTTGCCAACAAGTCGCCAGTAGGCCGGTTAGTGCACAGTTTCATACGCGAATATGGCAACATAGTGGAAAGCTGTCCAATTGCAAAGGTAAGTGTTAGTTCTATATAATAATGGCCAGCGTACACTCCACTTCTACTCGCCTCTTTTAGGGTAAATACAAATTAAAACACTTACGATTTGATCGCAAATTACAGGGCACCTACTACATCAACAAGTTCTGGTGGCCCGAGGATCCAACCACAGCCATTCTGCCTGAGCTCGAGTTCGATATTCACTTCGAGGCCCATCATGTGGATGCAAGCAAGAAGCGTACACTTATAATGAACGATCATATTTCGGGCGAGTTTAATGTTCAGGATGTCAATAATCTGAAGCCCGGGATATTCGCAATGCTGCCCAAGACGGTCTAAACTGGATGCTAACCCAGTGTAAAATATACATTTAGCCAGCACGTTCTATGTTTCAATGGTATTCTTTAAATTTGTCTATTAGCTTCCCTTCAATGTATCAATGAGCAATATAGTTGCTACTAAGCGCAACCAAAACTGACGCATTTTTTCTATCAAATCTCTTGATTTTTTTGATTACTAAGTTTGTAACCCCTTGTTGCTTACCATCAATCCATTATTCCGATATTGCCATAGCCGATATCACCGTCAAAATGTGAGAAAAATGTATCGTTGAAGTGCATACATTGGTATCAAAAGATAGAACATCTACACTTAATAGTTCCTGCTAAAATCAAATGCTCAGAAATCAAATTCTACTTAAGTGGCTTTTTAGAGAGGGTTCTTTAACAGTTCAAGCGATTTAAAAATACTCTCTGGGATAATACTTCAACGAAATTAACTTCAGATTGTCTAACGCTGACACTCTCTGAATATCCATCAATGTCACTTGTCATTAAATTGTTCATATTTTTCTCAGTATACGGAATTTGCATATTTTTGCACATTGCACAAATTGAATTAAAATGGGCCGTCAAATGGGCCATCAGAATAGAGACGAAAAATACGAAAAATTAATATTCAATATATTTGCAATGAAATGTTTGTGACTTCTGTCGTGTTTATTGTGCTCCTGTGACAGTTTGCGAATTTTAAAAGCGCTTTCGGCTATTTATACACTGTTTCCATACATTTTTGGAAAAGAGAGTATGTTCGGCTAGTGCAATGTCCATCCGAATGATTTGTTGTTTTATATCCACAGTTTATATAGTCTCAAGCTCGCATCTACCACAAATTTAATATGAAGACTACTGATCACATCCTTAACTAATTTTCCAAAACAAAACTTCTCCATCCCGACCCACTCCCGAGAAAATGATTAAAATCTATATCTTTCACACCTTTAAATCTATCTATCAAATATGATTCGATGAATTCTGATGAGCTTCTTGAAAGATTTGACTAAAGTATTTTTGCCACCCCCACTTCCGACGCCACAATCAGTCAATAGGAATCAGACTGAAAACAGAGTACATCGCAGTCGGGAACTTGCGACTGCAACGTTCATACTTGTTTTTTACTGCGAGGTGGCAATCGCTTTGATTTCGTGAGCATTTTGTATGATTTATGTGACTGTCGATGGTTTTAAGCTGTGAGTATTGAGCAATTGAGTGTTCGGTATTGACGGTGCTAAGCTTATTGAGGAAGCTATAAAATGTCAATAACAATTGTGGAATGCCAAATTGTTACTGTTCAAATGTTGAAAAATTGAATAGCACTTTTTATTATTTGCAATTTTATTCCAATTTCAATTATTACACATAATGGTCGTCAAGTCAAAAATTAAATCTGCTTCAAGCTCAAAAACTCATCAAATCAGGCCGGCCATAACTTCTGTAATTAAATATGAACATACGCGAAGAGAATATAATTCTTTATGAATAAACTGACTAAGAAATAACGATAAAATCAAGAGTCAAATATTTCCTTTAAATATAAACAAACTTTCATCTTCGTTTGGTATATGAGAAAAGTGAATGTATCAGTTACAAAGTGTTTTTCAGGCAGTCAGACATTATAATATGGATTCGATCATCAAATCTGACCAAAAATGTAAATACAATGTTTAGTTATATTGTTTTTCCCAAACTTTGGTTGTTTGTATGATATTTGTATTGCAGAATTGATTAATGGTATAATATTTACGTTTAACTTAAACATTGATGATATTTTTCTAATTGGTAGACATACATTATTACATATTTATGTATGTAGTAAGTAAGTAATTATTTCCTCAAATTGACCAAAAAATTTAACGCTACTTAAATAGCCAGACATATTTCAATCAAGTTTTATTTAGTAGACTATTGAATGTTTCATTTGCCGGATCAAAGTGTTCATTAAATGAAAAAAAACCATTTGAATATGAATTCTTCTAAACTGATCTTTATTTTAGTATTTCTTTATCCGTATTTGAGTGTGGTAAATATCATATTAATTGAAATTATTAATAAATAATTTCGCATTTTATACTAATTGCAGATGACCAAGCTAATCGTGTCAAGGACACCAACTTGTGGTGAATATAACCGGAAGTACATTGGAAATGTATCTGCGACTTTAAATAATTCCAAATTAAATTTTGATATGGACTTGATCATCCCGTTGTATTCGGGATTGCGAGTGAATATCGATTTTTTCGCCGGTAAACTTAATTCGAAAACCCGCCACAGTTTATATCAATACTCGTTAGACTTGTGCAATGTTTTGCGCAATCTTAAGAACAATATGTTTAAAAAGTGGTTTGCAACATTATACACGTACGCAAATTTTAAACAACATTGTCCCGTTCCACCAGATCACTACTACATAAGAGACTATAAAATCAATGAGCTGCTTGTTCCACCATTTCTGTTTGATGGCTTCTATCGCATATCTTTTACTATAATTCAATTTAAAGATCAGAATAAAATCAAGGATTTCGTAGTTTCCTGTGATGTAGATGTTGAAATCAAATAAATATAAACATAAGGTATGTATTTTATATAAAGTTTCAATAATGCATTTGAAACACCAACTAAGTTTTCCAGCTTCAGCGAATGATGTGGACTGACTGTCTGGCAGACAGATAGACCCAGGCATAGAAAGTCTTTCAATGCTAATCGAATATAATATTTTCCAGACAATGTTTTTATTGTTATGATTTATTTTAATTTTTGAATGTTTGTATGTGCTTTGAATTATTTCCAAATAAATAATGTACATAGGTAATTATGTATTGACTTAAATTATTCAAAAACTATTCTTTACTTAACCGGCAGATATATATTATTTACTTTCTCAATTAAAGTGGCGTTTAGTCTTCATATATAACAAGATGGAACGGCTATAGTCGGCGTGCCGAAGCTATATACCTTAGCAGCAATGTTTTTTATACCAAAACTTAATTTTCGTCTGATTTTTTCTATGCTAGCTATATAATAGTGTGGACTGATTTTGATAAAATTATAGGATTAAACTATATGAAGTATCAATTGTTGTTCGCAAAAAAGTTTTTCATAAAAAAACATAGTTGGTCGCCCTTCTCTGCGATTCTCATGAATTAAAGGGAGTCCACTATAATGTAGCATTTTGGTGGTCTACTTTTGATCGCCCTTTTCTGCGATTCTCAACAATTAAAGGAAGTCCACTACAACTTATCATTTTGGAGGAATACATTGTCAAGATTTAAAGGGCGTACAATACAATAGCTTAATTTTGGAAATCTACTTTAGTGAGTGAAAGAGAAGGACAGACAGACAGAGAGAGAGAGAGAAAGTGACAGAGTGAGAGGGAGAGAGAAAGAGGGACAGTTCACCCTTCTCTGCGATTCTCAAGAATTAAAGGGAGTCCACTACTAGTAACGATTTTGGAGGTCTCCAGTTGATGGCCCTTTTCTGAGATTTTCAAGACTAAAACGTATATATAGAACTATATACCCCATCAGGAATCAATTCAATTTGCATAAAATATTTGTACAAACAAAAAGTTTGATATAGCGATACCCGGTAGGTGGAGCTGTGGTGGTGTTACTTACAAAGTCATTTTTAGGGCTTGACACAAATTCAAGTTGTGTGTATGTTTGAATATGAGAATATATATTTTGTGTGAGTTGTACCCTGTGGCGAGAGTTAATATAGTTTTCTTGACATATCAAGAGCATAATTTAATTTTGTGAACGGCTTCACGTAAGAGCATATTGACTTTCCTAACAAAATAAAAAAAGGAAGTGTTTGTAATTAAGATTTCAGGCAACGCTGGTGTGTGTCCATCAAGTATCTTATAGACCTTTATGTCCATAAGGGACCGATATTACGTTTTGATTTTTCAATGTATATTCAACTACTCCCAGTTAAGTGTGCACGTCAACCAACACTATAGACCAGTCTGTACCCACATGGCTGAATTAGGTTTAAGAAAACATTTAAATAGATTGTAATAAACGGACAAACAAGAGAACATTCTTATTCGTTTAAAACGATTTACAGCCTCAATTTTGAATAAATGTCATTGATTTGTAGGGCACCCAATGTACTGTAATAATTTCAAGCAGAGTATCTTATAGTCAGGTACATTCGAATGGAATATTCTAACTTGTTTTCCATAGATTAAGTTTAATCGATGAGTATTTTAATATGAACCACTTAAAAATATAAATGACCTTCTCCTGAAAACTGGGTGTACATAAGTAATTATTGCCTTTAATTATCCAAAAAATTGTTTACGATTTAAGTGGTTACATTTCAATCGAGTTTTTTAGTAGACTTTTGATTGTTTCATTTACCGGATAACATTCTTAAGAAACAAAAAATAATAATGAATACTTCAACAATGTTTATGATAGTTGTACTTTCTTGTGCTTATTTAAATGCGGTAAATATCATCATTTAAGAAATGGTTAATATAGAGAGTAATTGTGTCACACTTTATTGTTAGATGTGCGAAATTATCTTCTTAAAGCCACCAACCTGTGACGAATATAACCGGAATTATTTGAGCAACTTCTCAGTGCTAACGGATAATGCCAAGCTAAATTTACACATGGACTTAATCAAGCAGTTACACTCGGGATTGCGATTAAATATGCATTTTTTCGCCCGCAAGCATAACTCAAAAACCTATCAAAATTTCTATCAATACTCTTTGGATATGTGCACTATGATAAGCAAACGGAACAACAATATATTTAAGAGATGTTTCTCATCATTATTTAAGTATGGGAATTTCGTAAAACATTGCCCTGTTCAACCAAATCATTACTATATAAGAGACTACAATATGAATGAACTAGTTATTCCTTCTTTTTTGTTCAAAGGCATTTATCGCATATCGTTTAACATAAGTCAAAATAAAGCTCAGGGCACTGTTAAGGATTTTGTAATCGGATGTGAAGTGGAAATCGAAATTAAATAAATATAATCTGCATATAACACTTCTATTTCGAGCTTAAGACTTGATATAACTACCCTATACCCTCTATAAGACCTATTTATGTATACCCCGCTGCAGGCCTGCTATTTCAGTCTGCACATTTCTAATGATAATACAATTTTGCTTAACTTTCATGTTTATTATTAAAAATAAATGGATGCAAAACGATTTGAATAAAATAGGATACAACAAAGATTTATTTTAATATTCATAAATAAATAAATAATAATAAATGAGAAGACCATAGAACGCCTATTTTCGGCGTGCCGAAGCCATATACCTCTGTTTCTTATACAAAAACAAATTTTTCATCTGTTTGTTCCTATTGGAGCTATATAATATGGTTATCCGATATTGACTATATTTGATCAGGTTGTATAAAATGTGTAGAGACTCGTCTTAGGTGAGTTTGGGGAGGATATCCTTATAAACAAAAAAGTTTTTCTTACATAAACATAGTTGTCGACCGATCATTTGTACGGCAGCGATATGATATAGTAGTCCGATATTGACCATATTTTGTCATTTTATAAAAAAATGTATAAAATGTACAGAGAGTCGGTTTGGGTAAGTTTGGTGGAGATATATTTATAAACAAAAAAGTTGTTCATACAAAAACTTATTTGAAAACCAAACATTCCTATGGCAGCCATATGTTATAGTTGTTTGATTAGGCCGGATATGTTTGAAGTTTCATTGCAATAGCGCTAAAACTGTATATGCAACATGGCTAATATACTGGACTGCATATAATACATATATATGGGCTTAAAACTATACAACGTGTTTTTCAATACAAACAGTACTTTGGTAGTCAAGGGAAATAAAAAATGTATAATAATGTATAAATATATTCATGTGTAGTTTAAGGCTATTATGGTTATCTTATTTTCCTGACACGGTTTTTAGGCATTCACATATTAAAATTGCTGAATGTTTTTAGATGTTGAAATGGACTTTATCCTAAAATGTTGTTGTTCATAGTGAATTATTTCGTTTAATTACCCAAGAAATGGCTTACTACTTAAATAGGCAACTCAACCGTTTATACTTACTAGTTTTTTATTTTTATTTGATGGTTATGATTGGGAGCGTAAGATATTACACAACCATGTTTAGTTTTTAACAATGCCCGATCTACATATTTGAATATTTGATATTGTAGATATTAACAAATTTAATACTTACTTAATATAAGTGTGGAAAAATAAATATATATTTTACTGCGTATACAAATAGTGTGTACAAGTAGGGAGAATAGACATGTAATACTTGTACTAAAAATATCGTCATTAGTTTTAATATAATAATTATATTAATTCACACATGAGTTCGAAGGTGCGTTTCAAAATCTTAGACCTAGGTACAGGGTGTTGCGTAGTCGGCTATACTCGACAAGAGCACTATTTCATGTTATACATTTATTTATTTTAATTATTGAATAGTTTAATACAGGTATGTTCAAATAACAAAATACAAAAAGTGCATCCTTAAATGTATACATAGTAATTATTTCCTTTAATTACCCAAAAAATTGCTCACTGCGCCAATGGGCGACGCACAATATTTTATTTACTAGTACATTATTGGTTGTTGCATTTACCTGGTCAAGTCATCAGCAAAAAATTACATTGGAAAATGAACTATTCGACATTGTTCGTCACTTTTGCATTCTTAGTAACGTGTTTAAATGTGGTAATATACAGTTTTCAAGTGCATTATTATATAGAGTAAACGCCCTAAAATTTATATTTAGATGGCTGACTTTTCTCTCTCGAGGCAACCGACCTGTGATGAATATAACCGAAACTATTTCCGTAATGTCTCAGTCGTATTAAATAATTCCAAAATTTTTATGGAAATGGACTTAATCAGGCAGTTAAATTTGGAATTGAAAATAGATATGAATTTATTTGCCCTCAAGAAAAATTTAAAGAACTACCAAAAGTTCTATGTGTACTCTATGGATCTGTGCAATTTTATGGGAAATCGGAATAATATACTTAAAAGGACTTTCACTAAATTCTTCTCGCATGGAAATTTTGATCATCAATGCCCTGTTGTACCCAATCATTATTATATAAGGGGATATAATGTCCAGGAAACCATTTTCCCATCATTTGTCTTCGCTGGATCTTATCGCATATTATTTAATGTATTTCAAAACAAAGGTCAGAGTAGCCTTAAGGATTTTTTAATTGAATGTGTAGCGGATGTAGAAATCAAATAAATAAATAAACACATTATGTAATCAAATTATTTCGAGGTATAATATTGGTTTTCCATATTTAAGTGGTCAGAGATTTTCACAAGTAGGTAGTGTCTTAAATTTGATAAAAGCTTGATGTCTCATTCCAAATTTGGCGTCTCTAGCTCTTTAACTCAGATGCTGATGTTGATTAAGAATATATATAAATTAACATTTTCTTTCTACGGATAAACAGAACGGAACCCAATCTACTGGCTTATCTATTTTGGGAAACAGTGAATAAAATTCTACATTTCTTTGGAATTGTATTTTAAAAAATATATAATATGCACTATAGAAAACATATCTTATTTATGTCAATCCATTATGGCCCAAAGATTCTAATCTATCCACAGCTCCCAGCTCATTATGCAAAATTTAGAAAACTATGTATTTCTAGAACAGAAATATCAAAATAAAAATAAATGTTTAACTTACGTATTTCATTTTGTTCACATTAATAACAGTAAGAAGAAGAAGATCCTAACAAAAGTGCCTCCCGTGGCAATAAACAAATATCGTCTAGAGAGACTATATATCTAGAGACATTGAATTTAAAATAAAGGTTTCTGTATACTAGAAGCATATATAATAAAGCAACCTTGACACTTTATTAATAGAGGGTATACACAAACATGTGTACCAAGACAGACGGACATTTCACAAACCCAATATACTCTTTTTCCAATAAATTTTTTGTTAAAACGAATATAAAACGAACTTATCCTGAAGAGTTGACGTTTATAAGTAATTATTTCCTTTAATTACCCAAAAAATTGCTCACTACGCCAATGGGCAACGCAAAATATTTTATTAACTAGTGGATTATTGGTTGTTGTATTTACCGGGTCAAGTCTCCATTAGCGGAAAATTCGATTGGCAGAATGTACTTTTCAAAAATATGCGTAATTTTTGCATTCTTTGTAACATATTTAAATGTGGTAATATAATAGTTTACAAATGCATTAATATATAGAGTAAACGCCTTTAAATTTATATTTAGATGGCTGATTTTTCTCTTTCGAGGCAGCCGACCTGTGATGAATATAACCGAAACTATTTTCGTAATGTTTCAATCGAATTGAATAATTCCAAAGTTTATATGGAAATGGACATAATCAGGCAGTTAAATTTCGGATTGAAAATAGATATGACTTTATTTGCTCGCAAAAATAATTTAAAGAACTACCAAAAGTTCTATGTGTACTCTATGGATCTGTGCAATTTTTTGGGAAATCAGAACAATATATTTAAAAGGAGTTTCTCAAAATTATTCTCGCACGGAAATTTTGATCATCAATGCCCTGTTGTACCCAAGCATTACTATATAAGAGGGTATAATGTCCACGAAGCTCTTTTCCCATCATTTGTCTTCGCTGGCTCTTATCGTATATTATTTAATGTATTTCAAAATAAAGGTCAGGGTAGCCCTAAGGAATCTTTAATTAAATGTGAAACGTATGTCGAAATTAAATAAATAAATAAATATTCCCATTCTGAAATCAATTTATTTCCAGTTTTATTTTTACCTTTCATATTTAAGTGGTCTTATAGTCTCGGAAATCGATGCATTCATGCAGACGGAAATGGCTAGATTAACTCAGCTGTTGATGCTGATTAAGAATTTATATAAATTTTATTAATTAATAAACACTTTTGAAACTTTTTGTAACTTTTCATGAAAATCAACTTTTTAGGTCCAGTGTCGGTGGTAAAGCGACCACATTTTTTGATATGGAACGATGAAGTTTTCTACAGATTATAGATAAAACTAATATTAGAGAACAAAACAAGTCTGCAAGCAAGCTCCTTGCGTATGAAAATGTTAATGTTTGAGAATGCAGTGCAGATAATTACATAGGCAATAAAAAAATAAAAACTTTTAATCAATCTTCATTTTTTTCATTTATATTCATATTTCTTTCAAAATAAATTTTAAAAAAAAATTTTTTTTCTTATATTATTTTATAAACCATTTTCTGTATGAGAAAAATTACAGACTTGAAATACGGCAATAAAAACAAAAACAGCCAATTTCGACAAATCGATGAGTTTGAAGCCAATCGATCGGAATTCAAAAAAGTTTCAGACAACAGTTTTTCGAGAATTTTTCGACCTAAGCATTCCGAAATATTATAGAAGCACGCCTATTATGTTTTAGTATTGAACCTTGAAAATGAGCCCGAAGCTCAGCGCATTTCTTTGAAAATGAGTCTTAAGCCGATTGGTTGGTAAACAAAAAAGTTTCACACAACAGTTTTCCGCAAATTTCCACGCGTGTGGATCGATTTTCCCAAAATCCCGTCTTAGTGTGCACTTCCATCATGAATCTAGTGTTTCACCATCCTAGCTGTTAAGGTTTGGGCTGTGCAATGATTGCCAATCAATCAGTCAATCAGTCACCAATTAGGGAAAACTGTTTTATATACATATGGATAAAGATATGAATAATACAAAGTAAAACTAATTTATCTCAAACCACTGTGGCCCAAAGATTCTAATCTATCCACAGCTCCCAGCTCATTATGCAATATTTAAAATACTATGTATTATAATTGATTTGTATTTTAGAACAAAAATATCAAATAACGCAGACGAGCAGGCGAATACGATTAATCAGATAGTCCAAAAAGTCAGACGAATACAATTATTTCATCCAATTGGCGAATAATTGTGTATGAAAATATCTATTTTATATCGAAGGTTTTATATTTGGCGCATTCATTTGTAACATGGAATTCTCCGCAGAAGATCATAAATATGAAGAATTTCACTCAACCACTAATTATTCTGTGTCTTATTCAGTCTGCAACTATGGTAAGTTCGTATACTTATTTAATTAATTAATAATTCAGTCATTACATCGTTTTACTTGATTTAGATGACCAAAGTAATCCTGTCTAAGTCAGATTGCGACGACTATAACCGGAACTATCTACGTAACCTCACGGTTGATTTGAAAAACTCCAAGCTGAGTATAGATGTGGAATTGTTGAGGACCTTACGCTCGGGCTTACTCGTAAATATGGAGTTCTTCTACCGCAAGTATAACTTGAGATCCTACCAAAGCTTCTATCAGTACTCGATAGACGTGTGCAATATTTTTAACAGTGGGAGGCCTAATATGTTCAAGAGTTGGCTGTTCAAATTAATAAAGAATGGCAATTTTGCGAATGGATGCCCTATTAGTAAAAATCATTACTATATAAAAGATTTCAACAGTAGGGAGCTTGATATTCCGTCGTTCTTTTTTGTTGGCTTTTATCGCGTATCCATAAAATTGTTTCAGAACAAGAATCAGGATAAATCTCAAGACATTGTAGTGACCTGTATGTTCGAATGTGAAGTTAAATCAGTATAATTATTATTTAAATCATTTATTTACTATAGCGAATGGAAAAAAAAAATATAAAAATGTTTCACTTACGTATATTATTTTGTTTCATTAAAAACAAGAATTAAGAAGATCATAACATGTACATACAACAAGTAGGAATGCTATTGTAGTTGTGTTTTCGACTACGAAATTTAATACCACCTTTATACCCATTTTATGGGTACAGGGAGTAAAAACGAAAGTCTCGACTGGAGAGACTGTAGAGTTAGAGACATTAAATTTGGAATTTATACCAGAATCAGATCAAACAAGAAGGAACGGCTATATTCGGCGATCCGAGGCTGTATACCCTTGCAGTATGTTATTTATACAAAAACTCAATTTTCGTCAGAGTGTTCCAATTTGGTCCGATTTTAATAAAATTATAGGAAACTATATGAAGAATAATAAAACTCGCAATTGTTGATATGGTATGTAATATTTGTATAAACATTTAAGTCTTACATACAAAAAGCTTATTGTTCCTTTGGCAACTATATGATTTAGTGGTCCGATTTCGATCAACTTTGGTCAGATAACCTTGACACTTTATAAACTGCGGGTATCCACCAATATGTGTACCAAGTTTGGAAATTGAACAAGCCCAATACACAAAAAGTATTCAAAAGAAAATTTTTTAAACAGAGTTAAAATATAATATGCACAATTCAAAATAAAACTTATTTATCTCAAACTATTGTGGCCCAAATATTCTAATCTATCCACCGTTCCCAGCTCATGATGCAATATTCAGAATACTATGTATTATAATTGATTTGTATTTTATAACAAAAATATCAGATAACGCAGAGAATCAGGCACACATGATTAAACCGTTCGTCAATAAAGTCAGACGAGTGCAATTGTTTCAGCCAATTGGCGAATAATTGTGTATGAAAATATTTATTTTATATCGGAGGTTTTATGTTTTTCATTTCATTTGTGACATGGAATTCTCTGCAGAAGTTGAACATTATGAAGAAATTAACTCTACAGCTAATTATTCTGTGTCTTATTCAGTCTGCAACTATGGTAAGTTCGTATACTTTTTCTGGCAATTAATCATTAACTCATTAAATATTTATACTTTATTTAGACGAACAAAGTAATCATTTCTAAGCCACCAGATTGCGACGACTATAACCGGAACTATATACGGAACTTCACTGTGGATTTGAAAAACTCTAAGCTGAGTATAGATGTGGAATTGATGAGGCAATTACGCTCGGGATTACGCGTAAGTCTGGAGTTCTTCTACCGTAAGCATAATTCGAAATCCTACCAAAGCTTCCATCAGTACTCGCTTGACGTCTGCAGTATTTATAACAGTCGGGGGTCCAATATGTTCAAGACTTGGATGTTAAAATTTATAAAGAATGGCAATTTTGAGCTTGGCTGCCCTACTAGAAGAAATCACTACTATATAAAGGATTTCAATAGTAGGGAGTTTGATGTTCCATCGTTCTTCTTTGTCGGCTCTTATCGCCTATCCTTTAAAATGTTTCAAGGCAAGAATAAGGATAAAACTCAAGACTTTGTATTGGCCTGTATATTTGATGGTGATATTATATCAGTATAACTATTATTCAAATTTTTACTTATTATACCGAATGGAAAATAAACTGAAATGTTCCACAAACGTATCTCAATTTGTTCACATTATTAACAAGAAGAGTAAACCCTTGCAGAGATACTAACATAAGTGCTATCATATCGGCAAAACCAAGCACGTATATATTATATATGTATGTACATACATATATACAAATAAATAAGCAATAATGTTATTTAAGAAGCTTAATTATTACATGTCTGCAGATTGATCAATGTAATCTGACGCAAAGACTCGAATTATTTTTAAATATTTGAAAATACACATTTTATGTTTATTTTAATTGATTATGGTTTTCCAAAAACAATTAGGTAATAGGAAAGGTATAGACTATTATTAAAATTGGCCAAAAATGCAGATAATCACAATCATTTCATCCAATTGGCGTTAAATTGCCGAGAACTTAAATATTCTTTTTATGAATCAATGATGCTTTTATGTTTGGCTCGGTTATTTGTGATCTAAAATTCTCCATAGAAGTTCCTAAATATGAACAATTTAATTCAACTGCTAATTATTCTGTGTCTTATCCATTGTGCAACTATGGTACTTATATTCGTACATTGTGACTAATAATTCATATTCAATTGACTATTTTTACCTATCTTTAGAAGACAAAGGCAGTCTTCTCCAAGCCACCAGCTTGCGACGAATACAATCAGAACTATATACATAACTTCTCTGTGGTTCTGAAAAAGGACAAGTTGAATGTAGATGCGGACGTGATAAGTCCCTTACACTCGGGCTTACAAGTAAACTTGGAGTTCTTCTACCGCAAATATGATTCGAAGGGGTTTCAAATCTTCTATAAATACACACTAGACGTGTGCAGAACTTTTAGCAATCGGAGGAATACCATGTTGATGAAGTGGATGTCAATATTCTTAAAGCAAGGCAATTTAAAGTTAAGTTGCCCAATTCCAGAAAATCATTACTATGTAAGAGATTTCAATACTGTAGAGCTTGACGTTCCCTCGTTCTTTTTTGTCGGCTCTTATCGCATATTTTTTAAAATGTTTCAGAGCAAGAGCATGGGTCGAATTCAAGACTTTGTAATGAATTGTTTGTTTGAATGTGAAGTTAAATCCTCTTAACTATTATTTATATAATTAATCAAATAATTATACAGAGTGGAAAATAAACAGAAATATTACAACTGCGTATAACATTTTATTTACACTTGTTTTTTATCTCTATCTGAAGTTTAGACCAGTATTTTTGGCTGCAGCAAAAAGAAGGGCCTGTGCCAAGTTTCATTACGATAGCTTTAAAACTGAGAGAAACAGACGGACATCGCTATATCGAGCTGGCTCAGAATATATATACTTTGTTTGGTCTAAAAAAATTTACATATGTATTGAAAATAATAGTAATTTATTCAACTTAATTAATAAATTTACTATCTAATAGCAACATAAACAGAAGAAATGTCAAAATGATGAAATTTTTGCCACGTCAAAACATTTTCTGGATAGACTGTACATAAAATTGCTCTGTTAGTTTAAGCAAATGGTAAAAGCTCGATAAGTTCTGCACGGATTGAGCTAAAATTTGTACACAATATACAAATCGTTTCAAGGATTGTTTTTATGTATTCTTCGCGTCAATAACATATCGGCGACCGCGACAAAAAAACCTTTTTTTTGTGATGAAGGGATGAGACAAAAAAAATTGCATCAAAAATTTTAAACATATAGTACACATGTATACGGAAGACTATAATTAAAATCTGTTTAGATTGTGACCAACGGGCCCTGGACTTTGTGGCGGAAAACTGTTGTATGAAACTTGAAACATTTATAAAAGGGTGTTACCTGATTTTGGAAAATCTACTCCCACGGACGGGAAATAAAATAAAAAGATGTTAAATTGGTTTTTAAGTTCTTTATACCCTATACAAAAATCATAAACCACGGGAGGGAAAAAAGTGTTAGGCTATTTTTGTTTATTTGTTAGTTTCTTGTCCATGCAACAACAATGAGCCGCAGCGAAGTGTGGCGGAGTAAAAGTATTATAAAAATAATTGTATGACAATTTGTAATACCTTAATACTACGATGGTCGCCTGTTTTAAATATATATTTATGATTAAAACTAAAATATATGAACAAATTCAAAATTGAATATTTTTAATATTTCAGCTGCAATTAGCTCAGTTTGTGAGGGCACAGAGGTAGGTTCCCGAAATTTCAAGCAAACTTGATTGCGTATGGTACTTGATAGATATTATAATTACTATTATCGTTTAAAATTGGCATCATTTTTCGTACGTGGGCGGATGTACAGTAGACATAAATAAACAGTTAGGGTGTTTAAATTCACGAGTGATTATTTACTTTATTGGTTCTGCCAAATTATTTCTTACCCCTTCACCCAATTTTTACCAGAATCTTCTTTAACAGCTAATTCACATACAAATATTTTAGCTTACAAAATAGATATACTTTGTTCCCAAACGAATAAAATTATATAAGACTTGTACTCTATGGAAGGGTATGGTATCAATTTACCAAAGGCAATACAAGTCATTAGGTTTTCTTTTGCACTCCGCCAGAAATATCGATAATAACCTTATATCTTTTTTTAAATTTAAAGCTTAAACCACTAAAATTTATATACGGATTACTGAAAACCGCCTTGGAAAATTAGATACAAAGTATATTGAGGCAAAGGCTAAAAATACATCACACACAAAAAAATATATTTTTGTATATATTTTTTCCAGTCGGGAGTAGAGTATGTAGTAGTCGGGAGCTTCCGATTGCAACGTAATTACTTGTTTTCGATTTGCGCCTCGTTAGGTATTGGAAACAATTAAGCTAAGCCGATTTCTAGAATCATCAAATTGCTCAAATATTTATATTTAAATACACGGAAAACTGTTTACCAACAAAGTTCACATTGACACCACTCGCAATGTTTACATTCAATGAAAAACTGATTATAGCAATTGCAATAATAGGATTAACAAATAATATTTTGGTAAGTGCTGAGTTTTGCAACCTAATAAATAAAGAGCTAAATAATTCTACTGATTTTAACAGGCCAGCAAAATGATTTTCAAAAGCGGAGACTGCAATTTCAACCGTGATGTATTTTCAAATTTTACGCTTCAAATCGTCAATGGTAAAGTGAAAATGGACATGAACCTTATAAGAATATTAACAACTGCGCTAAAAGCACATTTGAGTTTTGAATTTCGAATGAGCAAAACCAAAGCATATCAGAGCGTATTTCAGCATGATATTAACTATTGTGCTTTGCTCAAAGGATCTCAGGACTCAATTTATCGCCGCTGGTTTCTCACCATGCTAAAAGTTGGAAACTTCGCAACAAGTTGTCCTATACAACGGGGCTATTACTACATGAAAGGATGGAATGTGGATGGAAATTTGGTGCCTTCGTTTCTGTACCTGGGAGACTATCGTATTGGAGGTACATTCTACTATGGCAAATACAGGCGAAACGATAAGCATATGTTGGATTGCACAGTCGAGGCTATATTAAGCTGATTCGAAACTAAATATTGCACAGATCTTAGAATGAATATGTTATATCTGAATTAACCCTTGTAAACCGTAAGAACAGCCTGTTTTAGAATCCCCTCAACAAGTTATCATAATTTTCTGCGGCCCGTCACTAACTCATTACTAACTACGCAAAATGTATTTTTATACGAGGGTAAGCAATATAATTATTTTAACCATTGAATCCAGGTGTGGCTAATTGATGTTATTGTTATATATATAAATAGGTAATGACTTCACAATTTCGAACAATTTAAAAATTATGTCATTGAAAGTCCAATGCTTTGTGTTTTGAAACTAATCAGTTGCGAAATGTTAGGTTTTCGGCCGTTTTTTTAATATTCTGGGTATTGAAAATTGTATCGCATTCAATCGGTGGGTGCTTATAGTACACAGGAACTTACATTCCAACGCATTTATACAGACGGACAAGGCTGGATCGACTTGCCTGTTGATGGTGATCAAGAATAGTATATATACTTTATAAGGCAACGTTGTAATTTTTTTAATTTTTTACCCATGTTAAGATTAGGATGAAGGGTAAAAGGTGTAAAAGGGTAAATTTCATTGTTATAATCACAAAAAAATTAATTTTACTCACAATGCGGCTCTTCCTTTTGTTAAACTTGCTAAACTTTTTCAAGCTACCCAAAAATAAAAGTTCATGGGTCAAGCCAGTGGCCATTTAAGCTCCATTAGACAAGGATATGGGAAAGATGCTGGAGGTTCAATCCAGCATAGGAAAATTCATTGTTCAACTTGGCCAGCTGCTCCAAAACACAAACCGACACACACACTATGCGTTGTGGGTACAGAAAGAACCCTTTGGTCGGGCTGGCAACTGCTTAGCTTACGCTCGCACTCCGATTCAAGCTGTAAATCTTGAAAAATTGCCATTCAATGCAAACATTTTGAAAACATTCATCAATAAGTTGGCTAGAAGTCTGCGAGACCATTCGATATGTATTATTGGTTGCGTACCAAACAATGAAACTCACTAATTTGGCGTTAAAGTTGCTACACTACACGAATTGCCTTTCGACCCTATACATTTATATTTCAAGGATGTTTTCTAATAAATAATAATTAATAATTGAAAATCAAGAATTAGGACTTAATAATTAAGAATTGATAACTAAGAATAAATAATTAATAATTATTTCGCAGGCTCGACGTGAACAGTTGAGGGATAGTTTCTTAAAACATTAAAAAACACGAAACCTATATCAATTTATTTTGTTTTTGCCACTCACGGAAGATATGTTATGCAGTATTTATGTATAAATTATTCATAAATTAAAATCTGTACCATTCTTTAGCAGCTATTCGCTTACCACATATATTAAACATTACTTTCCATAAAATATGTATTGACATGCATAACTTTTGTAAATAAATATTATACTTTATTAGCGCAATCCTTGAAGTAAGTTTATTTTTTGCGCTGGCAGCCATTGCCAGTATTCATTTATCATATAGTTCTTAGCTTTATTATTAAGTTATAAATAAATAAGTTTATTTTCTTCGTAATAAGTATTCATTTAACGGAAGTGTGAAGTGATTTCTTTCAGTGGGTTTTAGTGCAACACATTGCACAGACCGCTGCCGAGTTGGACTAGCGACAACCTTCACATATGGCACAGCCAGCCAGTCAGCCAGTCAAATCTGTCCATTTGGCTAATAAATCCTTGAGCAGCTTATTGAGCAACGTCTGCGCATAAATATTATGGCTGGCAACTGGCCGAGAAGAAGGACGTAGGACGACAGTGGCATAGCACTATGGGTTGCCTCCATTCGCTTTTCACTCCAGTACTTTCAACTACCGCCCCGTTGCATTCCCCCCTGTGGCATTAAAGCTGTGCATTCTGTGCCCGCCTCGTACGTGTTAAATAAAATTCGAAGCCTGTAGATTTTTTCTTCGTTTTTAGCTTCCTTCCTTCCTCGTCTACAAATTCCTGAGCTGACATTGGATTTCGGTTGACTGTCGTGTTGGTATGCCTGCCCAGGACCTTTGTCGAGCTGTTATTATTGTTGCTGCTGGTGCTTTCTTAAGTACGCTCGCTGCACTAAAAGGATATGCAAATTGTTTGAATAGTAAACGACATGCTAAACAATTTCTGCTCTTGGCTCTATGAAGAAAGAAATCCAACGTAACATTTCTCTTTAGTGTGTTTTTCGGCACTGCTTTTGGTCAAACAATTTTTCTTCTGGCCATCGGATTGTTGTTTGTTTTTGCGCATTAAGTTGTTGCTACAAGGATACAAGGCATGTCCTCCACCTCAATGCAATGTACAGGAAATGTTTTGTTCTATTTCACACTCGCTAGATATAAATCACAGTGTCCCATGTTATTTTGCTCCACATTCCCCAACCTAAAATTGTTGCCCCTCTCTCTCTCTCTCTCACTCTGGCTCCTGTTGGATTATTGAATTAGTTGATTATGTGTCCCAGCACAGTTAAATGCTGGAAAGGAGCAGCCTGTAGCTTTTCTATTTGGGGTTTGTGCAGGGCAATAAATCTTTTGTTTCCCAGTGCTATTTTACACATTTCAAATCTCATTTAAATCCGTAACAAGGCCTATTTGATGTTGCGGTAGAGAAAAACAATTGAAACAGCTTTCGAGGAAGCCCTCTCTATTTGTTTCAATTTCTCCGGGTGACAGTTATTTTTAGAGGTATTTTATGAACAGCAAAACAAGTTCGCTTCATTGCAAAACAATAATTTGTTTCTGGCATACAGGTTGCTCAGCTAGGGAAATTCATCCACAAGCATTTAAAAATGTCTTGAATGTCAAAATGTAAAGACAAAACATTTAACTCGCAGTTCAGGCGAACTAAATTCTGAGAAGACTCAATTACTTAACTTAAAAACTTAACTAGACATTGAGAAAGTAGCCCTCAATAATTCAAATCCTAAGTATACGATTTCCATCTACACCTAAGCTCATGTTCTGCTCCTTGAATGTCGCATATTTGTTTTCAATTAAGGATTTCAACTTTTTTTTGTTGACAAATTAAAATAAACTTTATACGAGAAATGCAAAATGTTGCATACGCTTAACCCAAAGTCTTATTTGTGTTGTGTAAAAGTTGAATGTTAATTTCACATATTCAAAGTTAATGCCACATCAAATACTCAGTTTAATGCGCAATCAAGCACAAAAATTGTGCAAACTCCGCATCGCAGAAAACATATGCCAGAGTCAAGGACTCTCCTAAGCTGATAAACAAGACAAATCCGAGGGCAGGAAGAAATAAAAAATCCTCTTTGGTACTCTTATTTAAGTTAACATTGATGGCAGATTGCGACAGTCTACGACAGGACAACAGGACAGCCCCACAGCAGCCAAACAGGCAGGCAGGCAGGACAGGAAAATAAATATGACAACAATAAGGTTGTGCCCGGCTCCACTCTCACCTTTCAGTACATTTCCGAATGGCTGAAGGCATTTTTACTGCCCGGTCTGCAGTTGAAGTTCCTTTCAAATGCAATTTTGTCGCAAGTAAATCTGATAAAGCGATTGTAAGTGGATTGCATTAGGCTGAAATTAAATTTCAGTGGAGCAAATTCGGATACTTATGAAAGAAGTTTGCCAAAGACGAGCAATTAGCAGACACAAAGCTGTCCCCAAGTCCTTCAATTTGCAGTTTAGAATGCCACATTATTCCGAGTAAATCACTTAACCCTAATCCTAAGACCCAGGCTATTCATATCAATTTTTCAATTCGCTCAACAATAAAGAAAGAAATCAGGGCTGACACTGGGAAGGAAACAATTTTTATACTTATACATTCAGTGTCTTCTTTATTCTGCTTTTTGTTATTGTTGCCTCGTTACAAGGATATTGACGAAGGCGTCGTCGCTGTCGTCGTCCTTCGTCAGGATGATGATAAAGTGCCGCGCCAAACCGCATTTTTATATGCTAGATGGCTGGCAAATCTGTGTGCCAGTTGGCGGGTGCATATTTATGCACAGTTCAAAGATCAAAATGAATATTTTATTTGATTTGATTCCTGCTTGGCTGGATAGCTACAAGAAAAGCATTTTTAAGCGCGCCAGAAACGCGCAATCCTTGGCATAATAAAGTCCTTCGAGAGGCGGCAGCGGGCCAATTGTCTGCTTGTGGATTTGAATCCTCTATCCACATAACTATGAGTGTGTGCTTGAATATGCGATATACATGTGATTGGCTGAGGGCGGAGACTGGGGGCTATTCTAGCTGTGTTTAATGCGCTGATAAAGTAGCCAAAAGTATGCAAAGATTTGCAAAGTGGTTTTAAGCTACACAGGATTTTCCTCAGAGCATTGATTACGCTTCCAAATAATGAAAGATAAATTATACTCAAGGACCTTAAAGCACACATACAGCTACAATTCTACAGCCCATTTTTCATGTACACGTTAACGTTTAACCTGCACATCTCTAGTTCATACTATCTGCCTGGCAAAAGTATTATTGTGCTTCGATCTGACTTTTTTTTAAATATTCACTAAATACTAGTTTTTACTCTCAAGATGTTAATTTAACTTTCACCGTAAAAGCCAGTCTTAATTGTCTTTTTAAAATACATTGCACTATAGGTAATTTGGACACTTTTTCTGATATAAATTTACTTTTTAAAAGTATTTAAATTAACAAAGTTTTGTTATTAATCCCTTAGAAATACATTAAACCACAATGTTGTATACCAGAAATGTTAACATTGTATTCTGCTGTTAACTTAACAGCTGTTATAACAACTAGTTTAAGCTGACAAAATGGTAGTAGTACACAAGTTTAATAAATAAATATGCAAAATTTAAAAAATAAATAAATAAATAAAAAAATATTTTCAAATAATTTGGTGAACTTCAAATGACTCAAGTTCCTTTTAATTGAAATCTGTGAATGCAAGTTATGATGAATAGTGATCAGTGTGTCTGGTTCTTTATGTTGGTTAATCTGTGTTGTTGGTTTATACGTGTTGTCTGTTGTAAGTGTCAATAAAGAGACGTCCCAAAAATATTTTTTTCTACAACAAATTTTCTTTGGGAAGAGTTTTTAAGATTTGTCCATACTTGTCCACCAAGTGACTATATACATGTTGTAGAGTAATTAATTGTGAACTCGTAACAGTTAGTTTGAGATCCTACATCTCCTAGCACATAACCTATATCTAAGCAATGCCAATTTTCTTTATTAATTTATATCAGAAAAAGTGTCCACTTTACCTACAGTGCATTGTAATGAAATGCCCTTTTCTTAAAACGATATAATAAAAAAAAACAGGAAACTTTTATACAAAAAAATACAAAACAGTCTAAGATATTTTCAGAATAAAGTTTGCCAGATATTCTTAAATCAACAAAACAGATATGTATACAAAAATATTATATGGAAATAATAACATAAAAATGATATCTTAACTAATTAGCAGAATGGTTTTGCAAACAAGTTAGCTGCCAGTTTATTTAACTTTATTTTTATTTAACAAGTCAGCCATTGTTATTTGTTACTTTCTATTCTAAAGAACGGACAAAGCATATAAGTCGTAGGAATATTAAATAAAAATTTAACAAATATAATCGAGAAAACACCTGAGTAAAGTAACAGCAGCTGTTTCATCAAATTGCTAATTGTTAGATTTTTGCCAAATTTTGTATATAAACCAAGTGAGTTATTTGTTGTAGTCATTTATATACAGTTTCGCAATGCGTATATCTTTCCTATTGCTACTTGGATTAATAAGCTGCCTGCTTTTGGCTGAAAAAGCCAATTGCAAAGACGATGAAGATTATGACGAATATGACGATGACGAAAACTTTGAAGACGATAATGACAGTGACGATGACAAAAGTGTTGAATCTGCCGATCCCACCAAAACAATCGACCAGAATGTGACAACCAATGATGGTGATAATGATGATAAAGGAACATCAACCCCTTCATCTGAGTCCAATGAAGGTGAAAATGCTGAAAAGGAAGCATCAAGCACTCCACCTAAGTCACAGCCATCAGTGATCTCTCCAGTACCGGACAAGCCCAAACAGCAGACTCAGCCCAAACAGCAGACCGGGCCTAAACAGCAGACCAAGCCCAAACAGCAGACCAAGCCCAAACAGCAGACCCAGGCCAAGCGGAAGCCCAATCGTCAGACCAAGAACCAGGCCAAGAATAAGGCACAGAAGCAGTCCCAGCCCCAAAGACAGGTGAGACCACAAACGAGGCAATCTCCCCAGCGTCGCGGATGAGGTGCTGGCTAACAAGGCTCACACGATGGCGATACAAATTTGAATCCTGGTAGCTCTTAAGTTCATACATATGAAAATATACTAAATATGCTGGAAATACAAAGCAAAGGGTGTGAAAAGTTACTCGGCATGCATACTACGGTTCTGGTTGTGGCCTGGTCACCGACTCGGCTGGCTGAGTTCTTATTTTGTGCTGCAAATCCATCAAAGCGTGGCTGCTCCAAGGCTGCAGCACATTTCACACGCTTCGCTGGAGTTCTGTAACTCGAATTGGCAGACAGGAGAGCGGACTACCAGGACGCCCGGGACAACTAGGACAACCAGGACAACACAGGAAGCCTGCTTCAACCAAGGCGGCGTCGACAAAACTTTTTTGCCAACGCTGCTGGGCAAAACTTTCGCCGGCGTCGCTGAGGCTGCACAAAAATTTGTGTTCAGAAAATGATTTGCCGGCTTAAATTACAGTTGGGCTTTAAAAATGTTTTTTGACTTGGCATATTGCTCCGCTCAACGCTGCTTGGTCCTTCTTTTTTTCACCTAACAGCCGCCTAAATGCGCCTAAATGAATTTTTGCTAGTTGGCTGGCAAAACTTTTGCCTGCACCTTTGAGCAAAGTTTGTTCGTATGCCTCAAGTTTTTGGCCAAACATTGCCAAAGGCAATGTACCACTCCGACAGAGTATGAGGAGACGATGGCTTGTTGCTCAACTTTTATAATTATTTGATTTGCTACACAATCACTCTGGTAGGATGTGTGTAAGTCTCTTTCTTGGCTCGACTACGACAATATTTTTGCAACTTTTCGCTCAAAAGTTTGAAATTCTTTTGAGTATCATGTGCTGTAGATATTGAAATATTATATATTCCAAAATAACCTTTTCAATAACTGTCACATTGTTTATTTCCGAACTGGTCATTAATTCAACAACAATTTTATGAAGTTCGGGTTAGAAGCTGGCAACACAACGTGTGGTAAGATAATTGAATACATTTCAAAACACCTGTTGCCTAAACTAATAAAACATTGGGAAACCAACGAATATTCAGCTAGAATTTTGGAGTAGAGTACAGTTCTATTGTGAGAAGATACGCAAATAGCACAAGTTGTTTAAAGACACCAACATGCATTTCAAACTGACAGTACTCTGGATCTGGCTGCTACTCTTGGGACTGGTCTGCCCTGGAAGCAACCAATCATCCCGAGGTTTGAGCGTAACCCCTGTTTCTCCACTTAAGAACCAACTAGAAGACCCCAAATATGATATTCGACGTCCACCTGAGCTAATTAGTCGTCTTCCCAAAGAAGCTGTGCGTGGAAATATGGGACTTGTGGGATCAGTCACATATATCCCTGTTGAAGCCCTTAACATTTACCCGGCCAACCACACTAAAGTATCAAAGGTAAAAAGGAGAATATCTAGTTTGATAAACTGTCTATGGATGATGTTCTTTGCGACTTATGTAATCTTATTGTTGTTGATTGTGTAAATACCTTTAATTAATGTTAATAAAATGTGTTTTTTATTTTAATAAACTTAATAAATATGATCTGTTATGGCCTTTTCAGAGCCTATACTCCATCAACCCAATTGTTAGGTGTTGCCTTATTTATCCATTAGCCTAGTTATTCTACCCAGTAAGTGTATACAGAGAACTTGGCATAAACTTTGGAATACCGCTATCATATAATATGATGTCATAAATATCCGTAACATTTTCCACTTGAGTTGTCAGCCATTTGCAGCATATCTCAGTGGAACTCTGCGCACTACCACCATTTTGCAACAGGAATTCAACGAGGCACACACATATGTTGTCCATATGCTAAGTATGCTAGTCTCAGACCCCTGTCTAGGACCCCGTTCGCTGTTGCTTTCGTCAACTGCAACATAATTTATGACGCTTTCATTAAAAGCGACAAGCGAGACAAACGCCCACACACAATCACGGCTGGTAACAAATGTTCAACTCCAACTCCTAACTGGCACAACCGACTCCAGGACACTTTGTGTGTGTGTTTAAAATTTGTTTGTGCCGGGTCATGTGCCACACCGTGACGTACCGCTCCCGTCCAGGAGCGACAACTTCAACTCGGTTACGTGTGCCAGACAGTTGTCAGGCGGAGCGGCGTGGATGTCGGCAACATTTCACCCCAAACGGTGTCAATTTTTTAATGTCAAACGGTTAACTGGCATGCCGCTGCACATAGCCAAGGATCGCTCGATCCTGGAGCAATGAACAGTGGGTGGTCGCCGTTGCCATCGCCGTCGCCGTCGCCGTCGCCGTCGCGCTCTGACATAATTAAAGGCCATTAATCACGTGTGCTGATTCAACAACGCCCACTCGCAAGGACTCCGGTTGACCTCTTGTATCGTTGGGTTAATCAAGCCACTTGGGGCACGGGTCTGGGGCTGAATTTAAATTGTGTAGCCAAGACAAGGCCCAAACCGGCTTGCCGGTATCGCTCCTCGTATCGCCTGTTACTATATGTGTCCAACTGGACAAATTCTTTTTACACATGCTTCGTTTTATATTTGTTTCTCGTCTGATTTTGCCAACCGATTCCTTTTTTCAACCTTTTCTGAAACAGCATTTTGGCGTCAATTAACGTTCTTTGTTGTGGCGTTACATTGGACACTTTTTTCGGCCCGGACACACATAGCCACAGTCATAGCCAAATCTATAGCCTCACGTAGATTGGATGTGGCGCTTCAATGCGCATCAGTTGTATTTCTTCAGGCCAACGCGACTGCTGCAGCTCCTACAACTGGTATTGAGGTCAAGGAAATGCTCGGAATAGGCAATCATGAGAACAAGCAAGTAACATCAGTTGCCGAGGTGTGCCGAAGAAATATATACACTTTAGCAAGGTTTTTTAAAAACAAAATCTCATTATTCTTTTGATCGTTCCTATGGCAGTTATATATTGATCCATTCCGATCAGACTTATACCAAACTACATCAAATTTTAGAAAACTCGCTATGGCTGAGTTTGCTTAAAATATCTGTTAAAACAATAAAGTTGTTCATACAAATACTCAATTAAGACAGATTGTTCCTATGAAATAAAGCTGAATAAAGCTTGTTGAAATTCAAAACTCCTAAATTTTGCTGAGATCTTTATAGGCAATTACGTTTCATGCAATCAATTAGCTTTTTCCCGATAGTTCCTATAGGAACTATATATTATAGTTAAACGATCTGGCCGGTTGCGAGATATGTACGTACTGCGTGCAGCAAAGAGAAGCTCTATTTTCAGTAAGATACATTTGAAAGTGATACACTAGTTCACATAGAAGCATCGGTTGGAAACAGTCACATTTCGTGAGATACTACTCATGGATCCCTATTCTTTTAATAAAAAATGTACTCACAGACTAAAATTAGTTACTAATAAACTATATCGCTAGTTTAATCCTTCCAGGATGTCGTCAGTAGTCCGCTCATCAACTTTAGTGACTTTAGCTAAAAAGATACAGATTTACCAACATGCACAGCAAATTTGGTTACTCTAACTTCAATTTCGTCGAAAATGAGGCATCCTTTGAAAACAGAGGTAATTATTTCGAAAATTAGTTCACATTTAATCAATTCTGATCTAATAGTTCAACAATTATTGTTATATTATAATATATATTACTAAATATATATATTTATTATGAATATCTGAATGAAATACAATGTTTGAAGTGCAATATTCCTATCTATTTTCCCTTCAGTGTAAAAAATATAATAATAAAATATATAATATTTAGATTCATTTAATTTCAACATCAACCAAACAGATCGCTAAAAAGTCTAGACCCTTCTCCGGAGTTTTTGGAGCAAACATGTTAAAAGATATGCGATATGAGCCGACAATAAAGAACGAAGGAAATTCAATCACCATACTATTGAAATCATTTAGATAGTAATGATTTTTTAAAATAGGACATTTAGTACCGAAATTGCCATGTTTTAAAATTGGTGTAATCCAGGACATGAATATATTGCGCCTCTGATTGCTTAAAGTTTTGCACAAGTCTAGAGAGTACTTGTAGAAGCTTTCGTAGGTTTTCGAATTAGATTTGCGGATAGAGAAGTCCATATTTATTCGTAAGCCCGAGAGTAAAGATTTCACTATGTCCACACCTAAATCCAACTTGGAGTTCTTCAAAACCACTGTGAAATTACGTAGATAGTTGCGATTATAATTGCTGCAATCTGGCGGCTTAGAAATCATTACTTTGGTCATCTAAATAAAATGAAAATATTTAATGACTGAATGATTACTTGCCGTACGAATTTACCATAGTTGCAGACTGAATGAGACACAGAATGATTAAAAACTGAATAAAACTTTTCATACTTGTATTTAGAAGCTTTTAGAGAGAGTTTCATATCCAAAATGAACACGCAATATATAAATCCGTAGAAAAATAAAGTTAAATACTTACCTGAACGGCAATCATTTCCAATTACATGAAATAATAGTAATCAATTGAACTTTTGGGTTATCTTAATAATTACATTCATGCGACACTCTCTATTATCTGTTACTTTTGGTCTTAAATTATAAACAATTAAAATAAACATTAATTACACGTTTTTTAAATTGCACAACAAGCTGGGAATTGGCCATGCAGAGTTTAGAATCTGTTATACTTCACTCTATATAAAAAAATATATAATTTCTCGTGATGTTAAGCCTGCACCTGCTTGCGATTTACTTTTCAAATCGCAAGCATAGATGTTCCGGAAATCGCAAATAAGTACACAATATTTGTAAATGGCTTAAGCTCTACGTAGTAAATTTATTAAAACGAAGAAAACCGATTTTATAATAATTTATATGCATACAGACTCATTGAAGAAGGCGTAACAATTTTAAAATTTTAATAAAGGAATGTTATATTGGTTTTATTAAAACGAACTTTAACGGCCTTACTAACGCGATAGGAAACACAAATATTGACACACAAAGGGCCCAAACACATAACAGACGATTTTCATTTTGCTTTATTCACAGTAAAATAATTATGAATTTATTAAACATATGACCAGAATTAAATACACATGTGCAATGTTTTTATTTATTTCCCTTTCAGTACAATAATATAATTATTTACATAAAAGTTATATTGATCTAATTTCAACTTCAACCACACAGGCGCCTACAAAGTCTTGACTCTTACCCTGATTCTTGGTTTGAAACATTTCAATTAATATTTGATAAGAGCCGAAGAAAAAAAACGATGGAATATAAATATCCCTACTATTGAATTCTTTTAGATAGTAATTATTTTCTAAAAAGGGGCATTTACTACCGAAATTACCATGTTTTAAAATTGGTAAAAGCCACCACTTGAATATATTGTGACTTCGAGTGCTTAAAGTCTTGCACAAGTCTAGAGAGTACTTGTAGAAGCTTTCGTAGGTTTTCGAATTAGATTTCCGGATGAAGAACTCAATATTTAATCCTAAGCCCGAAAATAAGGGTCTCAATAGGTCCACACCTAAATCCACCTTGGAGTTCTTCATAGCCACTGTTAAATTACGCAGATAGTTCCGATTATAATTGCTGCAGTCTGGCACCTTAGAAATGATTACTTTCGTGATCTAAAAGTAAGTAAAAATAGTTGATATATGTATGATGAATTACTTGCCAGAATAAGTATACAAATTTACCATCGCAACACATTGGATAAGACACAGAATAACAAGCGCTTGAATAAAACTTTTCATACTCGTATTTAGAAGCTTTTCCGCAGAGTTTCATTTCAGTACTGAACACACAATATAATAATCCGTGAAAAAATAAATGGAAATACTTACCTGAACGGTAATTATTTCCAATCATATGAAATAATTGTCTTCAACTGAATTTTATGAATTATCTTAATAACTTCATTCATGCGACACTCTGTTTTATCGATACTTTATGATACGTCTGCTCTTAAATTATAAACAATTAAAATTAAATTTTAAAAATAAACTTGGAGTTGTCATGCAGAGTTTTGAATCCATTAAGCTTCAATCTATTTTGCTTGCGACTTACTTTTCAAATCGCAAGATTAAATGTTCCGGTAATCGATCAGAAATGAACTCGCAAAATATAAATCCGCGAAAAAATAAAGGAAATATTATTTCCAATTACATTTAACTACATTTTTGGGCTAGCTCTGTATTATTGGATCGTCCGCTCCAAGAAATATTTAATTAAAATATATATTAAATAGGCGTTATTATTATTATAAAGTAGGCTGGAAGTTGTCATGCAGAGTTTCGAATCCATTATATGATTTTTGATCTATACAAACATAAATAAAATATTTTTTAAAATTTATTTTTTATATGGCTGTACTTTTCAAATCGCAAGAATTGAAGCTCTACAAATCGCAAGAAAAATCAAAATATTTATAAATCATATATTCTCTGCTTAGTTAATTTATTCAAACGATGGAAACCGATGTGATAAGGAGTTAAGTAGCCATCGTGCTTGGACTAGGTTTGTCCTCAATCCTTAAGCTCCTTTTAAAGATGTTGATCTACATTTAAGTACAAAATGTATACAATTTCTCATATAACCATTGTTACACCGCACATTTGGGCGAAAAAATGGCAAAAAACCCAAACGAAACGATATGACAAAACAAATTCCCATATATTCACAACAGCCACACACACATACGCACACACACAAGCATGACACATGTCACACATGCACACACACAGAGAGAGAGAGATCCAATACCGAAAGATATCGGCTACATGGCTGCTGCGGCGACGCTTATATAGACTTATAGTCTCGCATATTGACCGCGACGGGGCAGAGTCCGCGACACCTTCGCAACAACACGCTGAGCCCCCCTGAAGCCCCCAAGCCCCTCAAGCCACCAATCCCCCAATCCCCCAATCCACAATTTGAATGCCAGCCTGACTGGGCATTCCGTGCGGCGGCGTTAAGTGGGCGGATGGGACGCTTGGGGATTGATTTTTAACGAGCGACCACGCGAAGGTTGGAGGCTAGTGAAACAGTCGATGGGCTATGAATGTTTTGCTCGCTTCAATGTTGTATAAAAAATTATGGAAAAACAATTTTTAATGGACTTAAACTGCTGAAAATGGACGCCATGTGTCTGCATTAAAGGGTTAAAAGTGCATAAAAATGAAGAAAATATTTTGTTCAAATTGCTGCATGGGCTTTTGGCTTTTGGCTTTGAAGTGGCCAATTAAACAAGAAAAGTTTTCATTTGGCACAGGGATTTGCTTGATTTGCACGCAGCGTTTCCATGGCAGCTTACAGACCGGTTAAACAATGGCCAATGACCACAGAAGGTAATCGATCATTGATTAGAGCACCATATCTCGTTATAACCAGCTGAGTTGAGCCAGACAGACAGCTCACCTAATGCAGGTATCATAGTTCATCATATTGAAATGCTAATCAGTGTGCTGGGTCAGTTAGGAGCCGAAAGCCAAATGGAAATGCAAATAGCCCTGGGGAGCTGGCTGACCAAACATACAGGCTGCCAGAACATGGCCAGAACCAGGATCAGGCCAAAAATAAACACGACTGTAACCCAAGCAATCAAATCTTAAAATAATACACAAAACACCAGCTAACCACAGACACAGACTCCTAAACTGAAACCGAAACAGAAACAGAAACAGACAGAGAGTGTTTTGGCTGGGGCTAAGCTGGGGTAACATTTAAATTTCTGGTAGCAAAAGCTACTTTGTGGCTTTAAGCAACAGCAACAGCAACAGCTAGGCCAACAACAACAATGGCTAAGTACCAAAGTAAACATGGCATAGATGTCGCCGAGGGGGCGGAGTCAGGGCGTCCAAACTTTGACCACATGAAAGGCGACGGCGACGGCAACGGCGGCGGAGACCCGGCGAAACTTTATGCAAAATGCCCGCGGGCAATGCACACATGAAGCAGGGGGATTGGAAGAAGGTTTTGGGGAGGAAAACGGGGCCAGCTCTATGTGTTAATTTGGTTGGGCGTAATTGCAACTTGGCATGCGAGGGCGCAAACTGGAAAAGTGTTTTAATTGAATTATTTTCATTGTCGCCCCAGCCGAAAACCTGCTCCCGACGCTGCTCCTGCTCGTGATCCTGTCGTGCTACTACCGATGCTCCTGCCTTCTGGCATTATTAACTTTTTCTTGTTGCTACAATTTATGCAAACTTTCTAAAAAAAAAAGAAATACCAAAAAAAAAACGAAGTTAAATAACGCACCACCCAGCGCAACAAAAAGTTAAATGAGTTAAACGAGCAATTTTATGAGCATGTCGAAAGTTTTACAAATGCCCCACAATAAAACAAGGCGACCAATTGTGTGGGATGTTCCAAGCCCGTGTTGCCACTTGCCAGTTATCGTTACCTTTGCAAGCCCCGCGGCACCGCCTGCCACCCCTCAAGCCCACTTGCCGCAAATTTGTACGTGAGTTTTACTTGTCTAATTGTTTGCAAATGCAATTTGTTTGGACTGAGCTGGGCAAGAGTTGCATGTGAAATCAATGGATTTGCATGTTTCTCTGTTCAAAGTTTTCGATGTGAAGTTTTCGACAAATTTCATTGTTGCCTCACACACATATAAGTGAAAAGTTGGATATATTAATAAATCCTATAAAATACTTATACTTGTCATTTAATTTGTTCTATTTGGTTATGCATTACTTATCTTAAATTAAATATTTAATATTAGGTATTTTAATAATGTTGCTAGGGTCCTAAGCAGCTAATACTTTAAATTGTTTTGAAATTCAATATTTCATATTGTAGTCTAATTGATAAAATAGAAAATCTGTTGTTATAGAGAAGGTACTTAGTATAACCCTTAGTGTAACATTTGTTCCCTCTGGAATTGAAAACACAGAATGTCATACTATGAAAGTAACAATGAATGAATGTGACTTGCATTTATAATGGCTTCGATAAGCTGTAGCAATCGACATTAATAACATCGAGAGGCCGACTCGTAGCCTACAGTAGCACTCCCAATCCATTGAGGGTCCCAGCGGGCGGAATCCTCTTGTACCCTAGCTCTTTCGGGATGGGGTGGGTTTTGCCATGTCTCAACAGTGCCTACATAAACTTTAATTTTTAGGATCCCTACTGTCTCTGACATTGGGAGCTATAATCCACGAACACAATAATCCTTCCAAAACAGGATCACTGAAAAGGTACAAAAAATAAAAACATAATCAAACTATTGCTTCTACGATGTCTACGATGGCATTTGACACCTACGTTCTTTACCCAAACCCAACTAAGATCATCTATCCAACCGATTACTGAAGATCCAAAAAAAAAGATTGTGCCCTACTACATTATATTACCATGTCTTCCAGGAACTTCAACACTCTAGCAATTCATTTTAAAATTCATGAACAATATTTATTAACGATACATTTATGACTCAAATGCAATATGGGCTAAAAATCCAAATATTGAAATATTATAACTGGCTAATAGAGCAGCTCAATTCAACTTCTGACAATTTTATTTGCTTCCGAGCCCTAAGATAAAATATAAACTAATATGCTAAATAGTGGGGCACATACTAATTGCAGTCACGGTGCAGCACAAAATTACTACAGCAAAAATTATTGAATGGGCACTGACTGTAGGTAAGCACTATAAGCTGCAGCAAGCAAAAACACACTGTTCTTTTAAGGAAAATAATGATAACTAATAAGATAAGAGTCAACGCGTGCGCATACTGACAGACGACACTGTGCGCGAGGGTATCTAACTACCATAACTTCAATAGTGTATGCCTATGTACGGCAACCACGGTGCATAGCTTAATAAACTAAATTTACATGACTATATTCAAAACGGGTACCTACAGTTGGCAGACACTGTACATTAGTATTATTACAAGTAGGTATATACAATTGGTAGGCATTGTGCATGAGTGTAAGATAAATAACTAAAAGAAGAGGGGCTTAACATGTGCAAGTCTTGCAGTCACTGTGTCAAAGCACGATCGCTCTGCATGCGCTGGTATAATTTGAAAGTGGTTGTTGTTGTAGGTTATTGGCAATTATTAGATTAAGTAAATGATTAAGTTACGGTTGGGAGGTATCTCAAAGAATACACAAAATTTAAGCAATAAAATATAAGGTAAATATATAAGCAGTGGCTGAACTGATCCGGCTTAGTTAAAAGCTTTGATTTGGCACAACAACCAGCTGCAATTACATATTTACATGCATACATACAAATGTATGCCTGTACATATGCAGGTGCAGAGCTTTTACACGCGCAGGTCAAGTCAGCTTAGCTTACAGCGAAAAAGAAAAAGAAGAATATATAAAACGAGGGATGCACTTACATATATGTATATATCCAGCGGTGGAAAGCTTTCCATCGCTGTTGTTCTTGTTGATGACTGTATGTATGTTTTCGTTGTATGTATGTATGTTGCAACTGGTGGTGGTTGTTAAATATAGGTTCAATTATATGTTTTTCTTTGTCCTTTTTCGCACTTTAGTTAGTTTTATGCACTTTAGTTTTAATTATTATATTTTAATCGTAGACTTTGTCCACTTTATCAACGGGACAATGTATACTGCTTTATGCTGCAGTAATATAATTTTGATTTATACACAATGTTCACTACCTTTGCGTGGTTTTCTTATTATTTATAAGCACTATTACTAATTTTCACTTAAACTTAACAATTTATCGCGATCAAGCGCGAGCGTGGCTCTAGCGCGACGGCGAAACACGGGCAACTGGACCATCAGCTGCAGAAAAGCTCGTCGGGCTGTGCTTTATGCAAAAGCATGCACAGCAAGGGCGTAGATGCTGCCGAAAGGGGGATTTTCCAATCAGCACAAATCCAACTGGCAAGCGCAGATGCCTAAGTTTCAGGCTCCGCGGAAACTAATCCACCCACACCAGGGCACTATGGAATACCCCCATGCGCATGCGCATGGTGTGGGTATATATGGGTATAGCGGGATCACTATAGGGCAAAAAACAGAAATTTAGCTTTTCGAAATATTGAACAATATTTACAGCGGTACCTACCTTCTCTTGCAAGGAAGGCTGCCGGATAACTATCGCCTTCCGCGATCGGTCACAAGAGGTGGACGCTCTTGGATTAGATATCCGGCGTCTTGGTCGTGGTGGTGGATGAAAATCCGAAAAACATAGATTTTATACATTTCACGCACGGAGCAGCGCGGATTGAAGCACTCTGAACGCTTATAATTGGCCGTTGTGCACTGTTTGCACCACAATTTAAACGTTTTCCAATTTAATTTGAACGACCGATTTATAACGAGAAGCTGTTCGACATGGAGGACGCGTACTATATCTGGGACCGATCAGCAAAGAGGCTGAGGCATGTAGGCCTCTTCTATCACCCAATTCCAATACACAACTCTCCGTTGCGTGAAGTTGAATGCGAGTCTTATTGGAGTGTGAGAGCCTGCGTTCTCACGAGATTTGCAGCATTGTTGCCACTTGCTCCGCACCAGCAACAGACGAAATGGTTTTATCGCATGCGACAACCTCTGTCGCAAGAGGTATGCGACAAAACGCCAATATTGCATGCGATACAAATATCAAACGGCGACCATTACAAAGTCCAGGGGCAGCTGGAACAGCATATATTGAAAACAGGACTCTTCAGTCTTTAAAAATAGCTGAAAACTAAATACTAAAGGACAACTGATTGTCAGAGGACAGACTAATTAATTGGAGTGTTCATAGGGTGTTAAAAAGTATGAAAATAAAATGCAATCACTGATGGTCGTGGGGTGCTTGGCAAATATTCACACAGAGTAGGGCTGGGGCTTTGTGTGCTCCTATTTTTATACCCTGTACCAACAAAATGGCTAAAAGGGGTATATTGAATACAAATGTAAGTAACAGGCAGCAGACGTCATCTCCGACACTTTAATATATTTTGATTCTTGGAATGCAGCTGCTTGATAGTACTATTTTGCATTTGATAACACATAGACTCTGCCATATTGAAACGCGTATGCATGCTTTAGTCGATTATACCCAACTACGAAACTCCCTCTACCCAGGTCTAAACTTTCCAATGACTTCTTCGTGCACTTGCAAGTGGCGGCTGCGCTGCTGCTCCCCACGCACTGCAAAACGGAACCTACTTTCGTGAATAACTTCCGTGCTTATGATCCGATTGACATGAATTTTACAGTAGATTAAAAGATACCCAAGTATAATACATAGCAAATCCCAAGGCTATATCTTATCAAATTGTCTATATGAATCCTTTTTACCGATTTTCGGGGGACGAATGAGAGATGTCTCTCTCTCTAAAATCTGAAACTATCTTGATCTATAAAGTAACCTACATTCCAAATTTGATGTTTTTATACTCTGTTCCCGAAGCGAACTTTTTCCCTTCGGGATCACAGTATATTTGTTTTACGGAATGTTCGTCTATTCGTATGAACGTTATTTTTTTCACACTCTTCAACAAAGTTGTTATTAGAAACGTAATATTTCCACACAAACACAGTATGAGGTGGTAGAGAAAAGCAACAATATAGTTAAGGTGATTGGACACGGTACACGGTAAAACAATAATTAGGAACACAAGCCATTTCAAAAGGGTTCCAAAAAGTTCTCAAGCCCTTCCAGAAGACGGAGCGTTCCTGGCTGACACAGGAAAGATGAGTCCTCTCCCGAAAGCGATGAAGGGATGTAATAAACTAGAGTTTATAAATAATCTAGGAGGCCTTGATCTCCGAAATGTACACTGTGTTACGATTCAAAAAACATTATGTTCAGTTCAACCTAGGCTACCGAACTGGATAGACCTAAAATTATAAATTAAATTAAATTTTGTTTTTGGATTTTCATTTTGCAGTTACACAAGCCAAAATCAATATTTAGTAAAATACACATTGTTTATTTTCAAGTGAGTAGCCTGTGATCAAGATACATTATTCTTAAAAGTATAATAAATCCCAAATCTATGAATAGCTTTGGATGATTCACACACACTGACAGCACGAACAAGTCAATAAGATGAAGGGATTACTTACGCACCCTATGAGTTGCCTGCCAGCTAACCACGCTTACGAAACAGGGTCCGCCAGCCTTCCTGGACCATCTGGGGGTTTTTCCAAGTCTTGAACGGCCCCACGGAAGGGAGGTCAGAAGAAGGGAGCCAAAAAACTATCTCATAGCTGCATGCCAGGAACCGGCAGGGTGCATAGTATAAGCCGCTAATTTTGCGTTAGTTACGTTTTTGTTTTTAAAGTGTGTAGTTTTAAAATGTTTTCAAGTTAATATTAAATTATGTTCAAAAGTGCAAAAAGCCTTCATTTAAAAGGACATCCCGGGTGAGCAGGAAAAGCCTTATGTATTGTATGTATATGATAATATCCATGAAATCGTCCCTTAAGATAGAATTATGCGTGAACCCTATAATTTAGCTAGTGGAAGAATATAATATGGATGTTATATCGTAAATATACAGAGAATATACAATATACAGTTATTCCATTGATTTTTTGATTCTTTCTTTACAAACCTAAGATCTTTAATATTTTTTCAAAATATGGAACTTCTAAGCTGTTCGTAAAGAAACTTTCATGAAGACTTCGGCACTCCTTTCTCTTCAGGAATGCATATTGCCTTTCAAGGGACTTTATAATTTTTCACGGAATATGTAACGCAGTGAAGAAGAGGTTTTCGACGACATAAATTATATTATATATTGTAGATCAGCATCAATAGTGGAGCCAATTTGCAATTAGAAAATTGGTGTCTGAAGCTCTTATATAATTGCTCAACTCGACGCGTTCATTCGGAAGGTCGGACGGAGAGACGGACAGTGTCAACAAACTCGACTATTGATGCTGATCAAGTATATATATACTTTATGGGATCGGGGATGTCTCCTGCATGTTACATACATTTAATACCGATTAAATATCCCCCTTTTACGCATCTTATGGGTACAGGAAGTAAAAAACTATTGACAGCTATAAGAAATGAATGCATGGATATTTCTTTGGGCACTCTTAATCTACTATTGAAATTTCAAAACGATCCAAGCTATTTGAGAAACTATTCTTAATATAACAACCATATTCAAGTGCCTCTATCTTCGAATTTCAATACAATTTGACCCTTTGTGAAAACCTTTTTTATAAATTTTGAGCAGCGTTTATGAAGTGAAAGCCCCACATCAAAATCCAATTACAGAACCTACATAGACGCAATTATTTGACCCATAACTTTGCGAGCCATAACAAAGTTATGCCGCACACACAGTGACTACTATAATAATCCCCTCACATTCTTATCGCATCAGGCAAAAACATTTTCAATTTCAATAGGCTAACGAGTTGTTTTCTTTTTTATTTCTATCAGCAAAAGAGCAAAGCGTATAAAAATTGCTGGCCAAAAAGGCCAAATGCAAATGGAAAATGCCGTAAAGCGGCCAAAAGAGCAGCAGTGGCAGCAACAACAACAGGAGCAAGGAAATAAGCCATTCACACTTTTAAAGTGTGTGAGTGTGTGTACTGTCTATATATATATATATATATGTGTGTGTGTGTGTGTGTGTGAATTCTAATTCAAAGGCCAAACAGCAGCCACAATGGCAACACGTCGCCCCGTCCCAAGCAACCCAATCAAAAAATGGCAACTGGTTGGCAGGTGCAGGGATGGGAATTGCGGGGGTTGTAGGGCTGGGTATTGCAAAGCGCAGGACGATGTGCAAAATGTTCTTAATTCTCAATTCATATGCAAATTTATTTTATCGCCAGCGCTGCTGCTGTTGCCTGCAACAACAATGAAGGATTGTGGCTGCCTGCCTGACTGGCTCACTGGGCAGGCAGTGGGAGGGAGAAAATCATTCATCCACAGAGAGCCACCCAATGCATGGGGCTTGACTTTTGTGGTTCAGTTTGGTTTGTGGGTTGACTGTGTGTGAAGGACTCTGCCCAACTCGTTATTGCTTATAACTGTGCATTTCATAGCCCATTTTGGGGCTTCTTTCAGCTTTGTAATTGATCGCACACATTACAAATTGCAAGGCATTGAAAAAGCGCTTAAATGCTAACTCTTAAGTAGGCAGCAATAATTGCAGCCCAGTTAAGTGCTTTTCTGTTTACAACTCAGGCCAGTTATTGCCACACTTAGTTAGTTATGAGTCGCATTGTCAGTGGCATTTGCCAGTCGCTTAGTTGTCGCCATAATCAACACTTGGCCATAATTAAAAGCGCACGCAACATTTGCTGCCACATCTTGGCTTGTCACTAATTGCTTGCCCTGTTCAGGATGCAAGTAATGATTATGGCCAGGATCTGCCAGACTGCTCGGCCTGGCCAGGACGGGCCAGGACAGGACAGTCCAGGCACTTGGTCGAGCACAAAGCTGGCAATGCCAAGTGCCAATTAGCAAGCAAAATAGATTGTAAATTTTAATGACATACACGGCCCGTACAAGTGCTCCCCCCTCTCTCTCTCTCTTCTGCATAGCTGTTTCCGGCTGTTCTTAGACGTTTTTTTTTCCTTATTTGTTGCTGGCCACTTTGTAAAGACAACTCCTTTAGCAGCGCCTTGCGAGGAGTCAAAGGCGTTGACCGCTTGCTGCATCATTGAATATAAAATACACTAACAGAGTCTATCTGTGTTCACTATGTTGTGTGTGACTGTGTGTGTGTGTGTCCACTTCAATTAAAAAGACTTTCACCCGCTGCAAAAAAATGAAGAGGCTAAAAGACTTGAAAAACACTTCCGCTTTACTTTACTTTAGTCGTACTTTACTTTTGTGTGCGCCTTAGTAAACGCTTGCAATTGCTTTGAAATTGCGCAGACGTGCAGACCCCGTCAGAGTCAGAGACAGAGACAGAGACGGAGACAGAGGATGAAAAAACTGTCTACCTCCAGTATGACGACACAAGCGGCGGCCATTGCAGCACAACATGACTTCCGCTTCCGCTTCATGTATATATATATGTGTGTGTGTGTGTGTCTGATGGAGCTAGCAAGAATCCCAAACAGTAAAGTGAAATCAATTCAAAGCCTTGTACGAGTTGCTGCTACTCTCCCCAATTGCCCATTTTTTGGCCATCAACATCAACTTTTCCTCATCGCCATCATCAGCCAGCCCATTGCCATTTCCATTCCCATTCCCAAGCTCATTTCTCATCAACTCAATTGTCGTCCTTTTTGCTTGTCCAGCCAATCCAGTTGGAAAATGTCGCCGATTTCTTTCTCAATTGTATTTTGACAAACGGTAAACCTTTTTCGGTCTGTCTCGTCTTAAAACCTCTAAGACCTTGACCACTAAATGACTCTTTTATGTGGCATACAGGGATTTTATTAGGAAAAGAAATAAACGATTATTCCTATAGTTGATTGTTCAAAAACTCAATTAGTGGCTTTTAAATTAATCGGATTTAGTAATCGATTTTTTGATGTTGCAATGACAAAAAATGATTCTTTTTAATGATGAAACATTCAAAGAAAACAATAAATTGAAGGTAAACCCTTAATTATTTTTGATTAATTGTATAAACTCAAAAACAAAGCTAGGTTTCAATGTTTTCTAAACAACATAGATGATTTAACAATCGAACGCTCAAAATTTTTATGATAGTACATGATAGTATTTAAAAGCCAAACTTTTTAGTCTTAACAAATGTTTGCCGATCAAGATATTTCTAACTATAGGCTTCGAAGTTAAAAAAGGTTTCTTCATAATAAAGCAGGACATAGTCCATAATGAAATGAAATAATCCAAGGGATTTTACATGTCAAAAAAAAAAAAATATCCAGTATTATTAATCTTAAATTATTAACAAAAAATAAGAAAGGACGGCTATCTTCGAAGTGCCGAAGCTATGTACCCTAGCAGGAATTAATTTAGTTTGTATGATATATTTGTATAAACAAAACGCGAAATAGTGGTTCGATTTTGATCAAATTTGGTCAGATTGCATTTTTTACCCGATTGTTCCTATGGCAGCTATATGATATAGTGACCCGATTTTGATAAAATTTGGTCAGATAGTATAAGCTCTTTAGAGACTCGGTTTGGATGAGTTTGGTGAGGATATCTTTATAAACCACAAAGTTTTTCATACAAAACATAGTTTTCTAATTTTGATCGCCCTTCTCTGCGATTCTCAAGAATTAAAGGGAGTCCACTACAATTTATCATTTTGGAGGTGTACTTTGTGAATAGTAATAGCTTATTTTGGAGGTTCACTTTAGTGTGTGTGTGTGAGAGAGAGAGAGGGTGAGAGAGAGGGAGTGACAGAGAGAGAGAGAGGGAGTGACAGAGAGAGAGAGAGGGAGGGAGAGAGAGAGAGCGAGAGAGAGGGAGAGGGAGGGAGAGAGGGAGAGAGCGAGAGAGACAAGGGGAAAGAGAGAGAGACAAGGAGAGAGAGAGAAAGAGAGCGAGAGAAAGAGTCAGATCGCCCTTCTCTGCGATTCTCAAGAATTTAAGGGAGTCCACTACAAATAATCATTTTGGAGGTCTCCAGTTTATGGCCCTTTTCTGCGACTTTCAAGTCTAAAACGTAAATTGTGTAAACTCTTCAGAGACTCTGTTTGGGAAAGTTTGGTGACGATACATTTATAAACAAAAAAGTTATTCATACGAAAACATATTATTCGACCGATATGGCAGCTATATGTTATAGTGGTCCGATCCTGCCGGCTCCGGCATAGGTACTGCCTGCAGCAAAAAGAAGGGTCTGTGCCAAGTTTTATTACGATAGCTTTAAAACTGAGAGACCAGTTTGCATAGAAAGAGACGGACAGACGGACAGACTGACATCGCTACATCGACTCAGCTATTCATGCTGATTCGGAATATATATACTTTGTTGGGTTAGAAACGTCTCCTTCAGTCCATTATACATTTCGAGACAAAATTATAATACCCTCTGCTAGGGTATAAAAATACAATAAATACCCGTAATATCCTTAAGGAATATTTTAGTTTTTACAAAAATACTCAATATTGTCCATATCTTAAGAATTTCAATAAGTACCCGTATAGATAGATAAAATCTTTTAGTTATTACATAGATACACAGTATTATAATATTTAATCATATAAAAAGATATCAAATTCATTCAAAAATGCAATAAATACCCGTAAAGATGATAGCTAAACTCTTGAAGTTTTAAATGTTGATTATATATTCTTTAAGTTATCACATGTTATAGAAGATCACTCAGTTCACAGTTTCTCTTGCTTCTAACATTCTAAATAATCATCCTTGCCATTATTTCGTTTCATTTCATTTATTCACATTAATATAATTTTGTGTTTATTGTATGTGTCCTAATAATAATTTGAATATTGAGTTCAGACTTCATAGCCTTTACAACTAAAAACAATCTTAAATTGCCTTAAATTATGCATAATAAAACAAGTACTTCAATTTGAATAGTTAACGCCAAGCACAAACCAAAATCACAAGCGGAAACAATACACATGCAATTATGTATGCTTATTGTGCTGCATCCTGCAGGAAACAAGCCCCAAAATCCGTATGAGGCTCATTAGAAAAGTTTTTTGGTCATGGAGGCACAACCCCAAAATTGACCATAAAATAAATTGAAGCATGCAACAAAAACACAAAACCGGCTCGGGTGAAACAGGTGGAACAGCAAAAAAAGACATAACAACTGCAGCGTGACAAACAATGGGACAGCTAAAATGGGTTCCTGGGATGGCATGCAATGCTCCTGCTCTGCCGGACATGTGTCAATGCAGCGGGCGCCGACTCCTACTCCGACTCCGACTCCGACTCCGAATCCCTTGGGTGGTAGCTACCCGATAAGAACAACGAATGGCGATAGTGTCACAAAACAAATAAGTTGCCTAAAAGCCGCAAAACCAACAGCAACAAACTGGACACGACACGGCAACAACAACCACATTTGACCACTAATGTTTAGCCACACACAAATAAAGAGACGGAAAAAGAGATAAGGAAAGAGGGAGGGAGACAGAGAGAGAGAGAGAGAGAGGAGGTGAATTAAAGTGTCACGCGGTTAAAATTGCACTGTCAAAGTTTTACGGGAATTTGCAAATTTCCTACATATTCTTTAAGCTAGCGAGTTGCTTATTTTTAAATTCCGAATGAAAACTGAGATTTTACTAACGAGTGGGATGAGCGAATTGCAAAGAGAGCAGCGAGAGGGATCACTGAGGAGAAATAGCGAGGAGAAGCATCGAGTAGGAGAGTGGGAATAGCGAATGGAAGGAACGAGTTGGAGAAGCGAGTAAGAGAAGCGAGTACAAGAATCGAAATAGTATCGAGTAAGGGCAGCGAATAGCAATGTCAAGTGAGAACAGCGATTGGGAATATCGAATACAGACAACATAACGAATAAAATGGACTACTTTGAGGCACCCTCTAAAGATTAGTCCCACATAACTAAAGAGACTGTAAAAGAGATTAAAGCAGAAGGAGGTATCAACAGTTTACACTGTCAACGCATTAAAGAAATATGCTAATCGTGCAGCAATTTCTTTAAACTGGCGAGTTACCGACTTTCCATGAGCAGAGTTCAGTCCTCCGAGTTGCCAGTAGCGAGTGGGAGCAGCGAGTAGTGAAGGCTGCACTTTAATGCCATTGCCTACTTTGAGGCGCACACAATTTTTGAAGTGCTCCGTAAATATTTTCTAATAAATTTTGCGCTCCCATTACGGGACGACCCGCAAACGCTGCCTAAGATTTCATTACGCTGCACTCGAGTGGATCCCAGTCTGTCTGCATGGACGTTCTCCGGCTGCCCCACTGGCTCCGCCCACGTAATGAAAATTCCTGCTACGTAATTAGCAATGCAGCCACCCACAGCATAGGAGGTAAGGAGTTGAGGAGTTGAGGAGCTGGAAGCATTGGCGGCATCATTGCTGGCGTTTCGAGTATTTGAGTGTGTTTTTAATACGCATCAACAAAGTGGGCAATGCCAGGAGCGGATGCCGGTACTGTAGAGTTGCTGGAGCGAATGTCAGCGGAGGTGTTTGTCGTTGGCACTACGAGCAGCTCCATTCACACTTGACATATGCAAATGTGCATTTTAAATGGATTTATATTGTACGTGGGCAGCCATTAGCCCCGATGTGCTCTCTTTTGTGGGTCGCCTTGGGTAATTAAAGGCTTTTGGGCATGAGCAGAGATTTAAGCAGCGGGTAACAAACAATATAGAAAGTACATAGTACATATACTACTTAAACACAATCACACTCAGCACTAGCACTACACTACAACACTTGCCAGCAGTTCAACTCATTGTCTGCATTCAAATTATTTACACATTATCTGCAGGAGGCAGCCAAAGGATGGCACAGATACCCCAAGGACATGTCGCACCCAGACACTCGCAAAAGGCAAGAGAGACGGAGCATTGTTATTTTAATAGTTTAAGTAACCATAATATGTTGAGTACTTTTTAATAAACTTGAAACATGAACAAATGTTTTGTTTGCGCGCGTGCGGCATAAGGACACCAGGGACTGGCAGAAACTGTTGGGGTAGCAGCAAGGATACAAGAAACTACAGCACGGGCCAAGATTTATGCAAACCGAAATGTTGCCAAAAATTACAATTTAATGGAGTAGACACTGTTTGTTGTGTGCGTATCTGTGTGGCACATAATGAGCAGCGAGTGGCGACCAACTTGCAACAAAAGTTGCAGCCAAAAGCACAAAGCACAAAGACACAACCTGTAAGGGGGGGTCGGGTGCAACTGTCGAGTGGCCAACTGGCAGTGTAAGCAAAAGTAACTTCTCTAATTTTGCAGGAAATATGAAGCCATTAAAGCTGCAGTAGACATGGAGTGTGGCAACATCTTGACTGCGCCATAGGCACACAAACACACACACACACTTAAACAGTTACACGCAGGACCTTCGGCCATGTGGCGCCCTGCGAAAGTTGTCCTCGAGAGTGTGAATATAAATTGTGTGTAAGGTGGAGTTGCCAACTGGTTTGCATGTTTCGCTTCGTTTCCAACTTCAGTCCGGAAGAGCGCTAAAAACATCTGTTGCATTTTTTTCTATTTTAACAATTTATATGCTCAAAGAGACAAAAAAAAGAGCAACAGCAACAACAACTAGTGTACATATATTTAATTGCCAACTTTCAAGTGACAGGCAGCGAGAAAAATGACCATTGCTGAGCTCGAGAGCCCGTCCAGCTAGAAGTCCTTTTCCTGCTGCCATCACATATCCTGGCCATGCGCCGGGCCTGCACTTAATCACTGCTGCTACCAGCTGTGCAGAGTTTCGCTCTGTGGTTGAAGTCGGAGTGTGAACTGTGAAGTGCATTTTTTATAACACAATTCCATAGAAATTTATCGGTTTGAAAATGAGACACCTGCGCGGTTCAAGTGAATTACATTTTTACATTTTCAATTGCTCTGAAAACGTGAAATATCATTAAACTATGCTAGAAACAGCACGGACAAGTTCAAAGAGATCGCAATCACATGTCATTCATCTATAAAATCTTTTATATTTACTATTATCCGCTAAAGTATTAGACTTTACTAATAGATTTCAATAATTTAAAGCCTTCGCACTCAAACCATTTATTTTCTACTTATTTGTAAAGTGACTTTATAATATTTTTGATACAATATAAAATATTTGTGGTTCTTTTATTATGATTATCAGACTGATCTGATCAGATCTCAACTGGAAGATTTCTTATAATATTTCGGAAATTTTTTGAAATTAATTGAATTGAAACAAAAATGTAATAAAATTTAAATCTCAATTCAATTAAGAGTAGAAGATGATCAAAAAGAAATTTCGTGAGGAAATTTATTTAATTTTTGCAAAGTTATGCAAGCTGATATTCTGGGATTAATTGGGATTATTCTAGGATAATATTGTGGTATTTAAAATTAAGAAATTTAAGTAATTTTTTTTTAGTTTTAGCCAGAAAATTAACTTCCTCAGAACAAGTTTTGAAATAGTTTTGGAGATTTTAATATTTTCAAAAATATAATTTTTGTCAATTTCCGAAAAAATTAAAAAAATATTTTTTGAATATGCATCCAGCTAAAAAGAGATCTTGACCCTTTATAAATTGAGGATATACACCAACATGTGTAGCAAGTCTGGTACACACGGACAGACGGACATTTCGCAAACCCAATATACTATTTCCCTTGGGGAACATTGTATAAAAATAGCGTATTTAAATCGGTTACGTCTTGTCAATGTTATGGGAGCTTGTAGTCTAGGGAGTAGAGCTTCTGTTGTGTTTAAAACTTTACAAGTCGAAAGTAACTATAATACCCTGTGCAAAGACATGAAAAGAAGGTGTACGCCATTAACTTTCATTTACTTTCTTAAATATAACAAGTTGCAGATGAAATGTAGAACCGCATGTATTTAAGAAAAATGCCATTCGAATTAAAATAAGAAAATGATTGTAAAAATGCAGTCACCGCAATGACGGCTGCATGAAATTAAGTTAATTTTAATTTACGTTGATTAATTGCATTGTCAGGCGAGATGAAATGTCGCCCAGCTCATGGCACATGGTCCAGAACCTGAACCAGAACCAGAACCAGAACCAAATGGAGCCCGGTGAAAACCGCATGCCAAGTGTTAAATGTCAGCTACGTTTTTAATGCAATTGAGAGCGGCATGTGGCAGTGCCATTTAATTATAAATTAAAATAATATAAAATATAATATACACACACATACTCGACATGTATATACTTGAGAACTGCTAACGGTTGCCGAGGCAAATTTCATTTTAATTGGACTGCAATATATTCGACCAAGTATCGGGCCAAAAAGAAACACAGCTCAACTAGTAGAATTGCGGGTGCTCGAATTTCAGCATCTGAATGTTGCCAGTTCGAATTGGTCTACAAATTGCTTTTTAAGCACCGCGCAATTTTCATTGAAATTCCATTTGCGTATCGCCAATAATGTCGTACATTAAGTTGGTTTTTTTGTTTTCTTCTTTTTTTTGTATTTTGAATATCTTCTTTGGTTTTTTTGTTGATCCGCTAAACACAAAACATGCTGTTCTATTTGGCTGAGTGTGGCTATCTAGTGCAATGGATATTTATTTTTATGGTCATGGGTGTTCCAAATTTGGGAATTAAATGAAACGTAAAAAGCTAACTGCTTCAAAAGTTGCCAACGATTTGCATAAATGCCCAATGGCGGCAACAAATAAACAGGTGTTCAACAGGATATTAAACTTTTTTGTTCTTTGGTTTCCTATGGTCCCAACTATTGCGTAGAAGCCTCTTAACTGGGCCATTACCATGCCAAGCACACGCTCTTTATTTCGTTCCCAAACGTTTAAGCCATTTGCATAAAAATCGTGATAATTAGGCGTGTGTTTTGGATAAATCATAAAGTGGTTCAAATAAATAGAAATGCCCAATTACTTATTATTGTGGGTGGCCAAATGGACCTTGTATCAAAAATAATATTGACTTCAATAAGAATGCAAGTGATACACAGGAAGTATGAGTTTAAACCTAGGTTTCACAGAGGTCTTATATAGTTTTTGGCCGTGCTTCCAAATCTATTTATTGATTTGGTATTCATGGCAACGCAGCTTTCTAATTTCGAATTATGTTGCTACATGTCCAGAATAGAAGCCCATCCTATAATATTCAGTCGATAAACGGGTTATCATTTATGAATAATTACAATATGTAAAGAAATTCAATTCACGCATGCGAAACTCATTGCGTAAGCTTACAAATTTTCCAATTTTTTATGACATCAGAATTTATTGGTTAAAAAGAACTTGCCCTGCAATAATCAGCAATTTGACCATACCTGGAGCTCAGTGAAAATAGATTTGATTATCCTAAGCTAACCCCTTAAAACATATTTGAATATAACTAGATTCATGAACTTTTTATCTGTCTTTTGAAATTACAATTCGCATATGTCGCTACTTTTGATCTGAGAGGCACATCAAAAGCAGCTCGACACATAGAAACCTAATCAAAAATGCATTTTAAGAACTCAGAATGAATGAAATCCACCTGCTCCTTAGTGCACACCCTCCCATAGCTGGAATATCAAGGGGTACAGTACCGCATTGCGTATGATTAATGCATCTGCAAATTGGGGCCAGCAAAAACCTGCTGAAAGGAAGCTCCAGCAGGAGGAGACTGAGACTCAGACACAGCTCAATTAATGATGAAATGCACGTCGTAGGATTGACGCTGAGGAAACTGCAATAATTGACTTTTAAATGGGAACAGCTGGCACCCAGTGAAGATGTTGAACCACTGACGTCAGTGGTTGGATGGGTGGCTATAACTGAAATATTATACTTATATATTTATATTGTTCGCAGCAGGATGAATCACAGCGTTCCACACAGGCTTCCTCTTCCGTTATGGATCTCGGTTCGCTTGACCATCTCCCAGCTTATTTATGCACTGCATGTCTTTAAGCCTTATTTCCATTCTCTAGGCGGTACACTTTTATCAACGGCAATAAGCCGCACACGCACCCATAAACCTCGTTTTTATGCGGGTTTCTACTTTGTCCACGGGTCTAAAAATGACCTTAAAATTAAATTGGCAATTTTATTGTTATGGTTAACATGCATGCATTATTTATTTACCAGAACTAAAATACTCGTAGTATTTAGTATAGATCTGAATTTGCTACTTTTCATCAGAACTACAACTCCAATTGACCATATTCGCGAGATCACAAGTCCATAAAATTACAGCTGAAACGTGCAATATTCGGAATATAATCAAAACGATCTCCACTCATCTATACTCACCTGTACTACAATTCGATAATGCAAATTTACCTGATGCTATCCAATGATTCCACTCGTTGTCCGTTGTCGTCTTCGTTGTTAGCGGTTCGCACGTTCGGACGACTCGACGGTTCCAGGGAGAACCTACGATGCATACTAAGCAGGGGCGCTGAGGCCCGACTTTGGGTATATCCGAGTTTTAGCAACTGCTCATTATGCTCGTTTTGTAGGTTTTTTTGCCAATCAGCTTTCGTATATAAATCTAACGCGTTGCGTTCGGCAGTCATCACTTCTTTGGTGGAAACTTAAGTGTCAAGTTTAGCTCCTGCTGTGATCAGTGCGCGTTTCTAATAAACAATTTCATATCAATATATTGCCAATCTCAAAGGATTTTAAAGAGAAATATCCAAACATCAGTCTCAACATGAAGTTCAGTGCTGCGTTTGCTTTGTTGGTGATCGTCGGATTTGTGGCCAGCGGTGATGCCCTGCCTGCCAGGAAAAGTGAGTCCAAAAAGTGAACAAGTCTTAAAGAATAATACTATTCAAGAGCATATTTCGAACAAGTAGTATCTTACATAGAAACTAATTATTTTCTTTTGAATGGTAACGTTTTATAGAAGACTTTTATATAATTTAAATAACATTTCATTCTTTAAGCAATGAAATTTCGAGTGTTACATTCCTCTCCAAATTTATACCAGCATTTGAAGTAAAATTATCTATTTTTATAAATTATTAATATTGATCTTAAAGGAAACTGAATATTTAAGATATTTTATATTTCTTTTGTATACATAAGCTTAAGAAATAACCTCGCATATATATTTTAGTCATCCGCTTACCATCCCATATTCATATTGCAAGCTTTAAGCCATTGATTCTTGCTAAAGTCTAGAATATAGATTCTTCAATCTACGCCTTGTCATTTGCTTTCATTCATTAATCTCACATTTTATACATATCCACAACCGCATCCATCCGCAATCCGCATACTTTTCCAACGCCCCTACTGAAGATCGGCAATACCTTGTTCCAGGAATGGCCTACTACCAGCAGCCTGCCGCCGCTGAATGGTACGGTGCCGCTCCCCAGCAGAGGATTATGTACATGCAGTACGTGCAGCCAGGACGCACCCATGCGCGCTCCACTCAGGCGGCCAGCGCACTTGTGGCTGGTGAAACCGTTGCCACTGGCACATATCTGAAGGGTAAGCAGCAACAGAAACCCGAGCATCAACTGCCATACACACTAACAATCCCAACTAACCCATCAATTCCCCTGCTTATCTAACAAAGATTGCGATCACGCAGAGTCCGATGTGGCAATCAGTGTCGATGACAGCAGCGCGGAGGGCGCCCAGGCTGATGATGTCCTGAGTGCTGCCGGTGCTAATGGTGCCAGCTCTCTGGCCGAGGCCTATCCCGATGACGCCCCCGTGGTGCAGATTGCCGTCGATAGCAGCACTGGCGCCGAAGCCGAGGCTGTGGGTGAGAGCGACAACGCCGCCAAGGTGCCACGCGACTTTAACTTTGCCGCCGAGGAGCCAGCATCAGTGCCAGCCGTTGAACAAGCTGAGCCTGAATTGCCTGTTCCAGCTCCAATTGCGCCCGTTGCCCCCGTTGTGCCCGATAACCGTTATCTGCCCGCCAAGAAGAAGGTCATCGTCGAGCTGGACCAGTCTGCCGAGGATGCCGAGGAGGCCCATGTGGCTGCCATTGAGGATGAAGAGGTCGAGAACGCTGTTGCCGATGATGTCGATGAGGATGATGAGGACCTCGCTGAGCCTGTCAAGCCCGTGGTCAAGCACCCTGCTCGCATTCCCAACGCTCGCCGTCCTGCTGCCAAGAAGCCTGTCGCCGCTGGCAAGCCAGCAAAGAAGCCCGCACCTCTGCCTGCCGGCACCTTCTTCCCAATTGACTTCGGTGGCACCAACGGTGGCGCCATCGCCATTGCCAACTCTTTCAGCACGGGTGAGGGCGGCGCCGCCACATCGCATGCCATCGCTTACGGCTCTCCCGAAGCTGCCCGCGCTCGTCTCCATCCCAGTCCCAGCAAGCGTCGCCACTAAACGGCTGCCACATGCCAACATGCAACATGACTGATGCTCATTCCCATTGCAACAACGCCACTTGAAGATTTACCACCAATTCTTGCTAATGCATCGCCAGATGCATCGATACTTTCATTTCGAGTCTGCGCCGAGTCTGTAAACAAAAAGTTTTGTAATTGTTAGTCAAATTGTAAACGTTTTTCAGCGCATTTTAATAAAAGTTCTGTCTGTTTTAAAACTTGTGTGTTTCAATCGATAAATAACATTTCCACTTCTCTTACGCAATGCATATTGAATTTATTTCATATAATCTTTTCTATTTCAGAATAATTTTGAACAAAATAAACGCAAATCGAACTCAATACAGAAGGTGGAACTAAAATTCAAGTTTAACAAAAGTTTATAACTTAGCAAAGTAAATGCCTTAAATATTTATAATAAAAACATCAGCTATTGATTCAGACTTAATAGCTAATGGTTGTTCCTCAATTGTGATATCATCATGTGTATAATTTTACTTAATCTTCTTCTGCATATAGTACTTAATGCGCAAATTTTACATTTTTGTGTATATATATATGGATTCTGAAGACACTACGTTTAACTTCATGGCTCTTTTCTTCGTACAAGAATCTTGGAATTGATCCTCTTATTTAAAGCAATGCAGCTGTCGGCTTGGAATTGTTTATAACTTTTTGCACATGTGCTAGATTGGAGTGAGACTAATATATATATAAAAACATTAAAATTAACTTCGGCGCTGCTCCCTCTGCTGTCGTTGCTATCAGTAGCCATATTTGTCTTGCAGCGAGGACATGACATCGTTGGCCAGGTTGCTCAGCCTGCCGGCCACCTTATGCACGCCCTGACGCACGCTTTCCTTCACATCATCCAGATCCGGCGCATTGAAGTTCACACCAGTCGAGTAGCCGCCGCTGCCTATAAAAGTATAATTATTATTAAAATGTACTTTTTTGTGGATTATACGCTATAACTACCGCGATTGCTCATGCCACCTCCTGGCGCTCCATCGCCAAAGTAGTCTGAAGAGGATATTGCGCGCGAACCCTGGAAACGATTCAGATTCGCGCTGATATCACCTGAGGATTGTTCGCTCGCAAAGAACTGATCCGAGCCAAAACCTTTGGAGTTGCCAAACTTTTGCTGTGCCGCGACGGGATCATTGCTGGCATGGCTGCTTTTGCTTTTGCTCTTATTGGCGCTTGATCCGCTGACGGTGGTCGTCTTGGGTTTGTCGTAATCACTGCTGGCCGCAAACATTGACGTTATGTTGCTGTGATTGCCGCCAATGGGCTCAATTGTCTCGAAGCCCAGCGCCTCCAGTTCAAATTTATCCAGCTTGCTGGTGCCACTGGAGCTCTCCTTCTTGTCGGTACCGCCGCCGTACAAATTCAATGAGTGATCATTAAAAAAATTATCGTTCTCCAGCGAGGCCAGCTTGCTCTGTGTGCTGGTCTTGGGTGCAGCAGACTGCTGTATGGTTTCCATGTCGCTTAAGGCAGAGTGTGCCACGTCAGAGCCCCTCAGACTAAATCCCATGCCCAGGCGCTCCATTTGCTTGGCCTTGGCGGGATCGATGCTCTTCAGCTTGGCCTCCTCGCGGGTCTTTTGCAGCGACAGATCTTGATAGGCCAGCCGCATGCTTGCCACAGTTTCCAATTCTTCTTCAGCTGTCTGTGGCTTGTCAGTAGGTCCTGCAGTCGCTGCTGCCGTCTTGCTCTCATTTGCCGCATTGGCGCGAGCCTCAATGTCCGCAAAGTTTGCCTTTACCTTGGTCGCGCCTAGGCCGCCAACCTTGCGTGCGCCCAGCTACAGATTCAAGGGGTTTCATTAGTTACAGTGACAATTTGATTGTGTGGATTACTTACTGCTCCCTTCTTGGGCTGTATTTTGCGCACGCCTATGGACGAGGGCACCGCTGTTGGAGCCACAAACGAATTTAACAGATCCACACTGGGCGCGCCCATGCTCAGATTCGCTTCCGCCGCAGCCGTCGGTGTAGGCTTGGTATCCAGCTGTAGGGAAAATCCGCGTGTATTAGTAGAGAACTAGGATCATTGAGTAAAGTGCGTGCAAACAAATCAACTTCAACTTCAACCCTAACAGCGAATGCGTGTCTTTTTGTTCGATTTACCTTAACATTAGTGGGCGCCAGGCTGATGTTATTATTCTCCAGCAGCGCGTTGGCATTGTCGTTGTCGCATTGCGCAAAGAAGTCCTCCTCCTCCGCATCCTTGGCGGCATCATTGCCTTCGCTCTTGTCCGACGCCGGTTCCAAGTACAGCTGAGGGTGTGTACGTGTATGCGTGTGTGGAAACAGAATAACAAGATACAAGTGAAGCGCAAGCAAGAAAGGCAGATATTATGTGTTAGTTGGTTTGAACTGAACATGGGCAAGGAACGGAAATGCCAATCCCAAAAAATTATCTATTTTTTTTAAATATAACTACTTAGACTATACAGAATTTCCAATCGCTCACAATTTATATTCCGAATGTTTTGATCGGAATAGGCAATGGCAACAGTCCGAAATAGATCATTTTGAGTATAACAGCTCAAAATAATTCATTTCGAATTATGTACATTTAAAAAAGTAAATAAATCAACATTCCACTTAATACTTGGAATTTGTGTAGTTTTAAAAATTATTATGTATTGATAATAAATTATTTAAATTTCGTGTGTGCTTAAATATTTTATTCTTAGTGTAAATTTTATTTAAAGAAAATTATAGTAGTAAGATAATTGCTAAATAAACAAATTATTAAATTCACTTGATTATATATTTTATAGAGTATACATTTTCAGTAACATGAATGATTTAAAATATCATCACTATTTCGCTATCCAAAACTATCGATAGGCAGTCAATCGTTGTGTTGTCACCTCTTTTTTGCATAATGTATGAATGCTTGATTTGTATGTATATTGGCTATTTTTTAGTTCAGTAACCAAAACACTCCAAATAAGACAATGTTAGCAATTGGTTTATGTGAATAAACCATCAAGCGGCCTTTGGGCATGGGGAATAGTTCGATAGGCGAGCATTAGAGCGGGAATAACATAATTTTTAGGGACAGAGGGAGGCTTTGGAATCGTTATTTCGTTAACCTCGCCCATGATTGGGTTCAGCGTTCAATAAATCAAGCAAAAAATAAAAACAAAACACAACAAGTGCAGAAAACCGAGGCAGTTACTCACCTTGGTGCCGTGCACCTTCATTGCCTGCTGCGCCAGCGTCGCCAGCTTATCACGGTACAGCTGAGCTGCTCTGGAATTGTATTTGACCTGGGCGTCGCTGCTGCTGCAGTTGTGGGAGCGAAAGAATTGGGCTGCATTCGCATTGCCGCCCAGCTGCATTTGGCGCAGCTGCAGCCACGTCCAGTTGGTATCGAGGTTGGTGCTGCGCACAAAGGTCAAGTGCACGCCGAGATTGCGATGCACGGCAGAGCAGTCGATGCATATGAATATGCCATACGTGACAGAGGACCAGGTGGGCGCCTTTGTTGCACAATCGAAGCAGGACTGCAAGCAAAATGAATTGAGTTTAGGAACGGGAACTATAACTGGAACTGAGCCCAAACTGACCTTGTTAGCAGGCTGCGCCCGCAGGCGACTGAATACGGCTTCGATTTCTTGTTTTGTGGGTCCCGCTGCATTGTTGGACATGATTTTGCTGATGACGCTGCGCCTTTTACCCCCTTACCGTCTTGCCCTTTAGGATTTTAGTAAATTGTTTTCGTGGCTGCCTCTGCCCGTATCTCTGCTTGTTCCTGGAGTTGACTCACAGCTTGCTTGCAGTCCACAGTGATGTTATTTGGCAGTTGTGGCTGTACGTTGGCTTGCCTGTTATGCAAATGTTAAAGCAAACCGTTTAAATTTTGGAACAAGTGCATTTGTAAACTCTTTGCTCTTCGTGTTAAGAATTTTTGACGTGTGTTTTTCGTTCCAGTCTCTTCCACGTTCACGTTAGAGATGAGCTTGTTATGTGTAAGTGTTACTCATCAAAAATATCTTACAGTAACGAGTCAAGGCATCGAAAATTAATTTTACAGTTCTGTTATGTAATTATGAAGAATATTTTGTAAAGTGTGGCTGTTAACTAGAGAAATTTCTGTAAACTTAAAATAATCTCCATATCGATATATCGATAAGATAACAAAAACATAACAATCAACTAGTGTTATAAAAATAAAAATATTAATAAAAAGAACTAGTTCAACAACTAAAATAAAAAGCGACTATAGCTTTAAAGTCTCAACTGTAAAGAGCCATATTGCGCAGCGTTCACATAGAATTCACATTTCCACAAAAACGCAATGTTGACGTCACAAAATTAACTGCTTGCCGCGCGCAATGCGTAACCTAAATAAATAATTTATACATGGCTGTTTACTTAAATTTCTGTATGCTTTAAGAATGTCGCTTACGCCGAGAGCATTGCAATTTGCAATGAACTTTAGTCGTCTACATCGCGCTATGTCTTTTAAGTTGTTATATTCAAAATAAAATACTAATAATAATCAAAACCTAAAAATTTTCAGTATTTTTTAACGGAAAATTAGACGGTAATTAACATTAACATTTGCTGAACTGTTATTAACAGCCAGCCTTAATTAGTTTATAGCATAAGCGTGAGATCGTGAAAATGCTGCTTATGTTTACAACAAATATTGTACATTTAAAAAAAGGATTAAAGACAAGTAAAATGAAGCGAACCGGGAGTAAATTTACAAGAAAAGCAGGCTGGTATTTGAATTGCAATGGTTAGAGGCGGCGAAACTATCGATTGGCGGTCGGTCAGCTGCGCTAGGAACAAACCAATGCAGCACATGCGCAATGCGCGTATGCCATAAACGCGAACCTGGGCAGCAGGATTTTGGACATTTCGAGATAGGCTAACGACAGTACAGGAAAATAAGAGATAAACTACATCTACATCCTTAATGAATGGCGTAAGGCCAAACAAAATACTGTGTAGAAGACTGTTTGTGATTGTAAGGTTGGTTTTTAAACAAACACATACATATTTCCAGGAATGTGCAATATTTACAATTTTTTCGCACTCGCTACATATAGAAAATGTATACAGCAGCGGGCAAGCAGTGCACTGGTGCAGCGTGTCAAGTGCGCACGACCAACATGTCCAGCGTTAAATTACCAACTCATATCAATGTACCCGGGCCAAAACAACAGTGTCACATGCACCAACAAATTGAGAACATAGTCAGACACAGCGTTAACCAGTCAGAGCTGGAATCCCAATGTTATTATTTTATAATGGTCAACTACTTTACGAAGAACGTATATACGCCAGCAGAGCTGGCCGCTGCGCAGTTCTCTCTGAAGGCAGGCGTTCAGAACATCTATCACACGTTAATAAATCCTGGTAAAGTCACAAATGCATTTGCAGCTAAACGCACATGTGCCTAAGCAATATATCTGTACTTTTAGGTTTTAGTGTCTACGGTTTATTGCATGAGACTCAAGAGCATGCGAAGGCGACGCATCAGTTGCCGGTGCCGCCCAATGCCTTGGGCAATGACAACTTGGAGGCAGTTTACAAGGATTTGCTTGAGTTTATGGGATCGAATCGGAGTGTGTTCACTTTGCAGAAGCATCTACCAATTGTCAGGAGCGCCCTTAAGTTTCTTAACGGCGGTGTGGCAAGCCAGCTCACTGTTTACCCCATAGAATATCTCTTCTTTATAATGAAAGAGGCTACCTGTGAGGCTGGCCTGTTGCCGCCTCCAGCATCAATTCATGTCACAAACTTCCAGTTTAAACAAGATCCGCATGAATTTCAGTTGAACATCAGCTGCTACTACCACGAGCAACTCGATCTTGCGAATCATTGTGCTAAATCCTTTGTCACGCGCTGGGGCTTCATATTTGCCGAGTACATGTGCTCCGATTTGGCAATTAAAATGTGCCTTTATAGTCACATTCCTGGCAATTCTCAAGTCCGTTTTCCCATAATCGAATCTGCTAAAAATCAAAAGCCTGAAGCTGAGCTAAGGATTAGTCCAAATGAGCATTGGGTCAATAATGATGAAGAGCAAAACGAAGTGCCATTTATAAATGAGGTGTATATAGCAGATGAAGAAAGTGTGAATCAAGATATAGTGGATACTCTAAACAGCCTTGATTTGGATGATATTTTTGACGATGATGAAAGCTTTGGATCTGACGAGGATGAACCGCAATTTAGCGAGGATGGCGAGAGCAATTCTTCCGACTGTGAAATCGTGGAACTTAATTCTCCACAGATTGAAAATAACTTATTGGAAGAGGAGGCTGAAGAACAAGAAGTAGGAAATTTGGAGAATCACAATTCATCCGAAGACTGTGAAGTCGTAGAACTTAATTCTCCGCAGATTGAAAATAACTTATCGGAAGAGGAGGCTGAGGTCGCAACATCAATCTTAGAAGAACAAGAACTAGAAAATTCGGAGAATCACAATTCATCTGAAGACTGTGAAATCGTGGAACTTAATTCTCCGCAGATGGAAAATAACTTATCGGAAGAGGAGGGTGAGCTTGCAAACTCAATCTTTGAAGAACAGGAACTAGGAAATTCGGAGAATCACAATTCATCCCAAGACTGTGAAATCGTGGAACTTAATTCTCCGCAGATGGAAAATAACTTATCGGAAGAGGAGGGTGAGCTTGCAAACTCAATCTTAGAAGAACAGGAACTAGGAAATTCGGAGAATCTGAATTCATCCGACGACTGTGAAATCGTGGAACTTAATTCTCCGCAGATTGAAAATAACTCATCGAAAGAAGAGGGTGAGCTCACAACATCAGTAGAAAGTGTGGAAATTAAATCCCAGCAGATGGAAAATAACTTATCAAAACAGGAGGATGAGCTCGCAACATCAATAGAATGTGAAAGTGTGGAAATTAAATCTCCGCAGATTGAAAATAACTTATCAGAAGAGGAGGGTAAGCGTGCAATATCAAAAAAATGTGAGATTGTGGAAATTAAATCACCGCAGATTAAAAATAACTTATCGAAAGAGGAGGGTGATCTCGCAACATCAATAGATTTTGATATTGTGGAACTTAACTCTCCGCAGATTGAAAATAACTTATCGGAAGAGGAGGGTGAGCATGCAATCTTAATAGAATGTGAAATTGTGGAAATTAAATCTCCGCAGATGGAAAATAACTTATCGAAAGAGGATGGTGAGCTCACAACATCAATAAAAAGTGTGGAAATTAAATCTCCGCAAATGGAAAATAACTTATCGAAAAAGGAGGATGAGCTCGCAACGATCAATCTTAGAACAACAAGAAGAGCCGGAGGAAGGTGAGATCATCATGGAGAATAATATTGCCAACCTTGAACATATATCGCCGCTGCAGCCATGCGGTAAAACTAGTCTACATACGCGATGTGAAAAACGGCTTCAGCATGACTCTGAACCGCTGTCAGGTCGATTACCGTGTAGCGGGAAATTCACTGATCCTGATACATCGTTAGAATCTCAAAAAAATGATTACGATAATCGATATATAGCAAAACAATATCAGGAGCGTGACTTTTCACCGCTGTCCAACTCAAATAATAGGAAAAACTCATCACCTATGCGAATTTCGGGATATCGTAAGCGCTTGTTAAGCGATAGAGAAAGTGAGAGATTTATTCGTGAAAATAATTTAACACGTAGTATACGCAGCAGCCATATAAAAGAAATTGAGAGTCTAAATCGTGGGGAGTGCTTATCGCCTGAAAGACGCTCCAGCTCAATAAATCGCGAAAGCTTGCATCATAGAAGAATTGATTCGCCTAGGAGGAGACTACATAATCGTTGGCAATCACGTTCACCAATTCGTGAAAATCGATGTTCTAGAAGAAATTACTCACCCAGAAGGAGTACGCGACTAGGAAGACGATCCAGCTCAAACAACCGAAATAGTATTTCTCCAAGTCGTAGATACAAGGATCTTAGTACTTCACGTGACAGAAGTATATCACCTATAAGGACAACTAGATATCGAAGAGTGAGTCCAAGTCCACGAAGATCGACGTACATCAGACTACATGACTACCGTAAAACTGAAACATTAAGCCACAAAGTGAGACAAGTACACTCCAGAGAGCGAACAAGACGCGTGAGTCCTAGAGTTGCATCACCAAGACGGCATTCAAAAAGTCCATTGCGAAAGAGGCAAACACACTCCAGAGATCGAACAAGACGCGTAAGTCCTAGAGTTGCATCACCAAGACGGCATTCAAAAAGTCCTTTGAGAAGGAGACAGGTACATTCCAGAGTGCGATCAGGACGTGTGAGTCCTAGAAATGCATCACCAAGACAGCGTTCAAAAAGTCCGTTGCGGAAGAGGCAAATACACTCCAGAGAGCGAACAAGACGCGTGAGCCCTAGAATTGCTCCACCAAGACAGCGTTCAAGGAGTCCATTGCAAAGGAGGCAAATACACTCCAGAGAGCAAACACGACGCGTAAGTCCTAGGATCTTATCACCAAGTCTGCATTCAAAAAGTCCATTGCGAAAGAGGCAAATACACTCCAGAGAGCGAACCAGACGCGTGAGTCCTAGAATTGCTCCAGCAAGACTTCATTCAATTAGTCCATTGAGAAGACCCCGCTGTAAATATTCTAGAAGCCGTAGTCGCAGCATTAAACGAAAGTCATTCTCGCCAACGACTTCAGATAAAAGTAATAAAAAAGTGTCAAGCAGAAAGCGTACTTCTGGAGTACGTTCATCAAAAATATCCTCACCGCGACGTAGCAAGCAAAAGTCAAGCGCAATGCCAGATAAATCGAAGAAGTATCCAAGTCGTTCAAAATATACAAAGGAAACAAGACAACTATTTTCAAACCCGATTTCACCAATTGCTGAACCTCCAAATTTAATGTTACCTATTGATACACCTCGAAAATCGCATTCACCAATAGTTGAAAGTTCAAAATCGACATCGAATTCGCAGATCGATACATTTAACAGCAACCGCGACTGCAGCAAGGAAAAGACACTGCTTCCAAGGATAGTCCATATTCCACCTAATTACGGTCAAACCGCATACCATTATGGATTGTGTATGACCTATCAACATGTCGTACCGAGACCTCGCCTTGAAGTACAGGATCCTGTGGAGTACGGGCTACCTGAACCTGCATTAAGACGTCATGATCGGCCCGTAGACCACGGACTACCTCAACCTTCACGGACATCCCCAAACCTGCCTGAGGACTACGGAATACCCCAACCTTCACTACAACCTAATGATTTGCGTCACCGCCTACAAAGTCGCAGTGAACTCGCCATGTCATCAAATCCGGTAAATTATTCGCGGGATCAAGACGTCGAATATCAGAACAATCCACCACCGTCTTTGGAAAATTACCATTTGCCACCACGCCATGGATACGGGAATAATTTTCCTAACATCTACTACTAGATATAAGTCTACTAGCCCTATTAGACCCGTTTTCTCATGGTAATGGAAATTTTACTGTCCAATTTTCGATGTGATAGAGGTGGATACAAATTTCTCATGTTCATGGAAATGAAATTTATGTACATTGTAAGTCTTATTTAACTGATAAATATCAATTATCTCATTGTTGAGATGTTTCTAGCAAATTAACGTGGAGTTGTAAGGTGCATAAATTAATTTTGATGAAGATGAGAATACACCATAGCTTAGTTTGTCAGAAATATGAGGAAACAGGTTCAGTATTTTAAATTGTATTTTGCATGGCAACTTAAAAACAAGGTTATTTTGTTATCGTTATCTAAGTACAGGTATATATATATATAAATTTTTTTTTTGAAGAGACTGCACAGATGCTTATAGTATTATATACAAACAAAATTTGTATTATTGTTGATTTCAATATATTTACGTTTTAAACAACTTAGGATAGTTATATTTGTATACCCTTGCAGAGGGAATTAAAATTTGTCAAGAAATGTGCAACAAAAGTAAATTTAAATGTACAACAAAGTTAGTATTCAACGCCATAAATTATATATATAGTGCTGATTGTCAATAGCTTAACACGACTGTCTATTTTTATTCATAATACTAGACTCCCAGTTTTGAAGATTTGTTGATGAAAATTTTATTTTGTTGATCAGTTGCTGCAGGCAGTACATAAGAGCCAATCGGTTCTCTTACACAAATTATATTTTAAAAAATTATTTCAAAATTCAAAATTCTTTGAAAAATAAATGTGCTTGTTCCCAAATTCCCAACCAAAACTATGTATGTTAATTAAGAAACTTAAAAGATTTGCTTAAGATTGTAAAATTAAGATTGTTGCTTAAGGAGCACTATATTGAATATCTACCACAAGATCAATTCAACTTAAACTTCTTTCGTACTTCCGAAATGTTTTTTTTTTTTTTATATAAATAATATAAATCAATAAATATTTTGATACGTGTGCCAAGTAAGAGAAATTCTCCTTTTTAACGCCCGCATAACTATAGTGTTGTTCAACAATAATATAAGAATAAATAATTATAAAAAATATATGAAAATAAAAATTTAACGTGCTTTATCGATACAAAATTTATAGTTTTCAGTGTTGGTAAGTATCGTTGCGAGTTGTGCGATAACTTAAAGGTTGAAGCCGCTCATATTTGAATCAGGTAATAAGAGTTTAAAATAAAATATAGATCTATGTATACACGCACGATTTATCTACATCGCTAGAAATATATGTACATATAAATCGTGCATACATTCTGCTGATAGTAAGACCGATTGGCACAGGGAAAAGCCCCATGAATTTCTTATGAGACGGCTGTAATCACACTGCTTCTTCCACTGACGACCAATCTAAATGTGTTTATAAGGATGGAGTTGTCTGTCTTGAAAGTATATGGTTACACCAATGATATATATATTTATATATATTTTTCTTCATAAACTATTTCTTGTTATGTAGAATTTACCTATTTATCTCGCTCCCAGTACAGTTATTTAACCTAGGCCGCCTACCATATCAGACCCATTAAGGTCAGTTACTTATTCGGATTTTTTTGAATTTTTGGCATCAATTTTGGCCGCAAAATGAACTTCCTTGGAATAACTTTTGAAATAGCGTTTTGTACTAACTCGGTTACAACAAATGTATGTATGTATGTACTATATATGTACAGCCTGCAGTAAAAAGAAGCATCTGTGCCAAGATTTATCACCATAGCTCTAAAACTTAGAGACTAGAATGCATACAAACAGACAAACCTACAGAAAGTGCTACATCACTGGACTATTGATGCTGATTCATTATAATACCTCCTGAAAGGGTATAAAAAAAAAACAGATTATAAATGAAGACGCTTTTTCACCAACTCCAATGCATAAATAAATTCAAAGTTGGTCTAGCTTCAATCCAAAAACAAGAAAGGATGGCTGTCTTCCGAGTGCCGAAGCTATATACCCTAGCAGGAATTAACTTTATATAAAATTTAATTTTCGTCTGATTGCTCTAATGTGGACATGTGGATAAAATTATAGGAACTTATGTAAAGTATAATAAAACTCTCACTTAGTTTGGATGTAGTTTGTTTGTAAAAACAAAAAGTTTTTCATACAAAAACTAATTTTTCATCCTATGGCAGCTATGTGATATAGTTGTCCGATTTTAACCAAATTTTGTCAGATTGTATAAACTCACTAGAGACTCTGTTAAGTTTGGCAACGATACCATAAACGAAGAAGTTTTTCATACAAAAACATAGTTGTCGAGCGATCATTCCTATGGCAGCTATATGTAATAGTGGCCCGATCCGGGCGTAACATACATAGGTACTGCCTGCAGCAAGAAGAAGGGTCTGTGCCAAGTTTCATTACGATAACTTTAAAACTGAGAGCCTAGTTCGCATAGAAATAGACGGACATCGCTATATCGGCTTGGCTATTCATGCTGATTCAGAATATACATATATACTTTGTTGGGTCGAAAACGTTTCAGTCAGACGAGACAAAATTATAATACCCTCTGCATTCACACAGACATTGCACAAACCCTTTTGGAACAGTTTAAAAAGACCTGGTATTATATACAAACATATTCTTGATCAACATTAACTGCAAAACATATTTATTTGGAACTTTAATTCATTCTCTCATTCAGTACTTTATTTGAAACATCTGATAAATGTTACAAAAACTTTTACTTTCGTTTATTACGAATAACACGAACCTTTTTGGGTTTTGATTGAATTTCTTGCAGAACTGGGGTCAATGCCTCCAATTCTTGAATTAGTTCAAGATTCTTCACAGTATTGTTGTCAATATTTTGTAACAATTGCTCAAATTCTTCAATGAATTTCGCATCGCTGGGATCGATTTTCTTCTTTTTGGCAGCGGCTGGCTTTCGTTGCAAAATGATTTTTTGATCTGAGGAAGATTTCAAATACATGCATAAATGTTTGTGCGTATAACTTTGGGTAATTGTATACATTCCATACCTTTTATGGGCTCTTCGTCCTGTAATTTAGAGCACGGTGATAACGCGCGTTGCTTATCTGTGCAGTACTTTTCGTGTTTGTTTCGCAAGCTCAATAAATTAAAGGTTTTGTGGCATGTTTCGCACGAATACTTTCTAAACTGGCATCTATGCTTAATATACTGCTTCTCTTCGAGAAACTTTTTATTACATTGGGAACATTTGAATTTCTTTTCCATATGGTGATCCTGATAATGACGCCGCAAGAGGGCTAGACGGCTGCTGACATATTCGCAGTGCTCGATGGGGCACTGATAGGTGGTAAGCAAGCCCTTCGGTGCTGGAACACCGTGATTGCGCTGCATGTGCATCTCATAGGGAACTCGATTCTTGAACACCTTGCCGCACTCGAAGTCACAGTGATACTCCCGATTTGGCAACAATTCGAAAATATCGGGAACAAAATTCCCGCGTTGCGTACCGCCGATCGTCGACATGCTGGCACCAACGCTAAATACCAAATGGCAAAATGGCGACGTTGCGTATACAATATCTGCACAGCTGCATGCAAATTCGAAGAAGCGTACATAACTTTATCTATGTATGTATGTGTGTACATACATACATATCTAAATATGCGGGAAGTGGGATGGTGTTGCCACAGTTAACTTTGCTCTTTAGTACAATTTCCATATTTTGATTACGCAATTTACAATAAACTTTGCACTTCAAAACATTCCATTGGAGTTTGGCTCAAAGGATTATATTAATTCTAACAAACACGCGTGTATAAATTTATACGTAATTTGATTGTTACCAATTTAAACGCAACTTGTCAATTGAACCAGTGCTGTAAAATGATAGCAAGGTGCAGGGAAACTTCTAATTGGGTATTCCTGAAACTGATTTTAATCACCAAATCAAATTTAGCTATGCCATATAAATTAGTCCCATCGGTTCGGAACTGCTATGGTCGAAGTTGTTTGTAATATTCATTATTTTTGTATTAATTCTCTTTAACTGAACATTGGTAAATAATTTCAAAAAATACAATTTCTAAGCGGAGTGTGGTCCACATATAAACAAAACCATCCTATTTCAAAATTATTTGATTGCGTTTTCAGACGGAACGTTCATATTTTAGAATATTCTTTTTTTTTTACATAATTTTTTCTCCATATATATAAAATTTGGTTGTATTTTTTATACGCATGCATATTTTAAATATCTTATTGTGAATATTTATATCACCATAGTTTTAAATATAATATTTTTATATTAATTTTATCTCTTAATGATAATATGCTTAAGTTTAACATAATTGCAGGAGTCCCCTAACAATACATACATGTGTGTGGATATACACAGGGTGTTCAAACTGTCTGCATGTAAATATATATGTATATGTACATACATGTGTGTGTATACATAGAAAGTGTGCGTATTATCTTTGACTGTATTCCACGTAAATTTTTCTGGCTCACTCGCACGCAAGTAGTTTCCACCATTTTTGGTTTGTTTCATTCCCAATTGCCACGCCCACCATTCGCCTTTTATCATTAATTTGAACTGTTATTGGTAACACTTAACGATAATCGCATATTGCACTCTGAAGATCGCATATTGGGTAGAGGATGGAAGAAATCAACAGTACCGTTAATTTCTATACCCTGAACTCAAGTAAAAACTTTGTATTACCGCTGTGCAAATGCATGTGTAACGGCATCTCCGAGTCTATATAGAATTTTTAGACATACACATTGTATGTACATATATTCTTGATGTGGAACTAGCCACATCCGTCTGTTGTTCTGTATGAACGTCGTCCCGACTAAGAACAACAAATCTCCAATCGCAGGATACTAGGGCTCACCCTTTATTTACTGTGAAAACTTCATATCTATCAGGTATCAAACACCGAAATTATTCAAGAAAATATTTTCTAATATGCGGAGATTGGACTGCCGCAGTTCCGTTTTATTACGGAGAAGATCCATGTGCCCTTGCTGCAATATTATTTTATACAAAAACTCAATTTTCGGCCAATTCTTCCAAGGCAGCTACATATATGTTTCAATAGTCCGATCCGACCGATTCCGAGATGCTATATATTGCCTGCAGCGAAAAGTATCTGTGCCAAGTTTAACCACATCTCTAAAACAAAGAGGCAGACTGGAAGAAGGGCATTGCTATATCGCATTGGCCAATAATGAGAATCAAGAATTTAATAATTTCTGGGTTTCGAAACATTTGCTTCAATGCGTTACACATTTCGCTTTTAATTAATATATCTGGTTTACATACGTACTTATATTCAAAAAATAAACGCAACTATCAAATACGGAAAGTATCAAAAAGTAAATTATATAAAATATGCATATACTATGGCAATTCAAAAAAACCATTTGAGTAACTTAAGATTAGCTTATGGGCGGGACATATTGAACGCGTCCTCAAAATCTTTAGCACTGCTATTTAGAGAAGGGACATTCCAAGCGCATCTTGGATCGCGTGAGTTTGAACCCCTGACAACAGGCTTAGCCGGACGACCGCCCAGGCCCGGAAATTCGTCTGCTGCACTTAAGTTGCCATTAAAAGCCGTGTGATCGGTGGGCACATACTCCGGCTGCTCCCGCTTAACTACTGATCCCTCCGAACGGCAGGAGGCGAATGACGTATTTCCGCTCGATAGCTGAGGGAGGGTTACTATAAATTTATTTTTTTGTAGTGGCGGCAAGTGTTTCCCGTACTGTGCTTTAATAGCCAGATCCTGACACATGTAATTACTGAAGACATACGACCATCTGGTCACCATCGACTGTGTGCAGTATTTGCTGCGATCGTTGTCCTCATGGAACTGGAATGGTCAATGATTAATAAATGGTACGGCATTGTTATTAATGATGCGCTCACCTGACAAGATATTCCAGAATTGTATTCATAATAGTCGTTCAGCAATAACGAATCTGTAATGCTCTTATTAATAGCTTCATGCGGAAGATCCGCAACATCCCTGACTTCCTTTTTGAGCACATAAAACAAGTACAGTATGTCGTAGACTTGAATCTGCTCCTTCGCATCATCGCTGTCGGATTCCAGATATCTCAGGCAGCCCTTCACCACCGGCATTAATTCAGTCGTTGTAAAGACCACCAGCGGCTCGCCGCGATTGGCATCGTCCTGGCAGTCGCGCAAGTACTTCACAATGTTGTCATACAGTCTGCCCATGTTCGACTCCCCCAAGGCATTGGGTGGCAGCGGCAGCTGATGGGTCGACGATGTGTGTTGCTGGGTGTCGCTACCCTGTCCAAAAATAAGTTGACCTGTGTGCGGAAGCAAAGCTGATTATTATCATTATACTCTCAATAAGCACAAGAAATGTTATCTTCGAGGTGCCGAAGGTTTAATACCCATAATACTACATAACATAGTGTTCCGATCCGGTGGAGCCCGAAAGACTAGCTTTAATCTTTAAATTACCTGTACTTGCCACTGACATAGGGTTAGAGTACAATAATGACACTTAAGAACTCTCTAGTCGAGTATACCCAACTAAGAGCCGCTCTGCACTCAGGGCTGAAATTCCTAAACACATCTTTGTAAAGCTGTACCGAATCGTTGAGACTTAGTTCGATTGAACTAATCTTCATAGTGAACGCATGAACTAAATTCCTGCTTATCGTTCGTTCTAGTCATATCGTTCATATATAGGTCATTTGAGTCCCAGTATCGTTCAACCGATTTGAATCCCAAGATAGTTCAATCGTTTATTCGACTCTTTCGTCCGAATCTATCGTTATAGTCACTCTTACTAAAGAGTACCTTGATCGTACAATGATTCGATGAGGAGGCTGCTTAGAACGCCCAATACGTGCGCCTTTTTGAGAGTGGATACTCTCTGAGGCTGGCCAAATTATTTGCGAAAGACAACCAGCTAACTTTTCTTCACAATAACATGAAGAAATAGGGGTAAGTACTGTCATTCGTAGATATCAAGTTTTTGTAAAGATAGTTTACTTTTTATTCAGACATGATGACTTATAAAATATAAGAATACGAATAAGAAATAGCTTCCAGAAAAATGAACATTAAAAACTTTTTAAAAAACAAATTTCAATCGAAAATCGGTCCAAATATATGGTTTTGCATATTAAAATCAATTGAATGAAATGGGATTAAAGTGAGGAACTGAACCGATTTTGGGATTCAAATCAGTTGAACGATAATGGGACTCAAATGACCTATTTGAACGATATGACTCAAATGAAAGGTTAGTTCGATCGTTGAAAAATGAACTACTGAACTAAATTAGTGAATTGAACTAGAAAGTGCAACTCTAGTACTCACACACACTTGGACACATATCAAGCAGTTCAACTGCAAAGTGCAAGCAAGCAGATCGTTTCAAGGGCCAGCTGGACTGCTGCTCTGTGTTAATGAATCTTGTTTCTTGAATAACTTCTGTTTTTATTATCCGATCCGAAGAAATTTACGCCATACGAGTTACCCAATTATCATGCATGCCATTCTATAACTTTGTAATTGTTGCTGTGAATCGATTTTATTAAATTGATCTGAGTAGATATATGTGTAAGAACATACATCCAAAATTTGGTGTGTCTAGCTCTTACATGTTCTGATACGCTTTAATATAGACGGACACACAGACAAACTTCTAATGGCTATAAAATCTACTGGAAATATATAAATACATGCCTAAGAGAATCTTAAACATTATTTTAATGTCATAATGATTGCAATAAGGGAATAGAAATAGTCGCCACACTTACCCGGATTTATATGCGTGCTATAGACCGAGATATTGCCAGACTTTACAGAATATTGGCAGGCAGCAAACTCGGCTGGAATATAAACCTCGCTCGAGACGGCCTTGGTAAAATAGTTGAAAGCGGCAAAAATGAACTGCGTATTCTCCAGATCTGTGGAGTCGAAAAAAGTTATAGATTATAGATCGATGCTAGCTGTTGTTGTTGTTGTATTTACCGTGCATCTCCTTGCCCTTAAGCACAATACTCTCGGTGTTGCGCTTCATCTGCATCTCCTGGGTAGCAGCGTCGCGCATCTCGCGCTCGACAATGGACAGCGGCTGGCCAAGGCAGTTCAGGCGCTCCACAGTGTTGCGTTGCGTGACATTTTCGTTTTTGGCGGACACATTGTACGGGCCGCGCTGCTGCGAGGTCATGTTCTATGCGGAGGATGTTTGTTAATCAATTTCCGCTTATTTATGAACTGATCCAACCGCTACTCACCTGCCATATGGGGCCACAGCGGCTGACTGCCTGGGCAATGCTCAAATTGCGGCCCTCAGGGTTGCTTTTGCGCCATTCGTGGACGAACATCATGAAACCGTTCTGCTTCTTTGGCGGCATTTTGATGTTACGAACTGCTGATAAAAGGTGAAGTGGTAGGCGTGAATTTGTGAATGAAACAACACAAATGGCGGAAATCAAACTGCTGCGCGCACAGGTAAAAGAGCGCTCAGTGAGAGCGAATGAGAAGATATTATAACGTACAGCGGCGTGAAATGCACACATGCACACGTACATATATGCATGTATGTGTGTGTATGTACGTATGTATGTCCGCTTTGATTTATAACTTATTTTAGACTTTATTGCTAATGCTTTCACTAGAAAACAATTAATTAATTGAAACAAATAATCCAACAATTCATACCTCTGGTTCAAATCAAATAATGAATATCTCAGCAATAATTCCTTATTTTCCACACTCAAATGTCAAGCAACGAAAATCAAGTTGCGCACGCAGCAAAAGCTGAAAGCAAAATGCAGGGCAAAAGCAAAGATAACGTTTCTAAGTATAAGGAGCAGAGAAAATGAATACATATGTATGTACACATACATGCACGTATATAGATGTTATGTGTTTATACACATGTACGTATGTATTGGTATTTTTTCGTATTTGACAGCACTTCTAATGACAAGTTGGATTTTAAGTGGAAGCTGTGTACAGACACATACATACATGTACATGTATATGTATGTATGTATATATGAAAATGTACTCACAAATGTACCAGAAGTCGCCACTCAAAACAAAAATCACAGGCTCAAGCCGCGTAGACAAAATGTTTCTACGTCAACCTCGGTCCCGTTTGAGTACTATGGTATTATATTATTAAAAATAATTCGTTAGAGATATGTTTAATATGTAATAATAGCAAATATAATAAAATTCACTTTTCAAAGATTCTTTAAAGTTAAAAGAAATGTAGTTTAATGATTTAACAAACTTGATCTTATTTCCCGTTTCAAATCACGATTCTTGTACTTGCCGCTTGAAGTTTCAGTCCCACAATAATTTGACGACTCGTTTGGTTAGTTGGTAACGCGTCATGCTTGGCCGTACTTAACAGAATTGCTCCTCACGTACTGGCGCAAGCTGGTGCCGTTAGTCAATACACTGCGTAAGCAGTTCTGTTAGCTGCACTGCTTAGTTTACGTTACGTTTCTCTTTTTGCGCACAAACAACCTGTAAAATGTCTCATAAAGTGGCGCCATCTGTTAATTTAAATATAAACTTTTAAGTTATATGGTTAATTAATTTTGACTCTGACTGTTTACAGTGAAGGCCGCCGGCCGGGTTGGTATGCGTCATTGTTGTGAACGATTTTGGGATTCAAATGACTCGAATGAACGATAAGATTTAGTTCATTCGTTCACTGTAAAGATTGGTTCACTCAAACTAAGTCTGAACAACTTTAGAAGCTAACACAACACCGCGCGGGTCGGACGTGTATCGCGCGTAAATTAAAAAAGAATTTTTCACCTGAAGTATGTTTTTTCCCAACAGAACGTTCAAAATGTTGAATATCCACGCCGAATAGTAGCAGAAATTCAACGCAAAGGTGGGCAAACATACAGATACATATGTATAAACGGTATTTTCGTCAGTTCAAGTCTGAAATATGTAGTTGCCGCTTAAAGCTCGACTTTGTATATATCTGAATATGAAATGTATGTAAACTTTTGCCGGGCTGTGTTTGTTGTGTGATTGTTTCGCCGGTATATCGTTGTTGTTGCCCAGTGTGAGGAGCGAAATGCCACGCGATTTAAATTTCCTCAGCCGGAGATAAAATGCAAGTGCAGAAAATATCTGTGAAAAAGTGTAAACTATAAGAAAATTACAAACGCACACACACACACAATCGCTTGCTCGCTCGCATACAAGACGATCATTCATTATTGCTGCTTCTTCTTGCGCGACGTGTTTCGTTTAAGCTTACCTGGCTGTGTGCGTGTGTGTGAGTGAGTGAGTGCGCGTTAGTGTGAGCGTGCACGTGTGTGTGTGCGCGCCTCGCGTCGATCTGAGCCGAGCTTTTAAGTTAAAGTTCTTTAGCTTGCGTCGGCGTAAGCGTTGGCAGCAGCAACAGGTTAGACTTGTATACAGGTTGGTTGCCATTATTCGTTTGTCTCTTTTGTTTATTTTTATTTATTTTTATGCATTTGCATTTGATTTGTTAATCTCATCGGCGTGGAATTGTTTTTACAATTTGCTGAGAATCGCGCTTAGGCCTCTGCTGAGCTTTCAACGGCATTTGTTCTCTCTCTCTCTCTCAATGTGTCTTTTCGCCTGTTTACCTGCCACAGCTTTTTTTATCCCGCGTCCCTCGATAAGGCGTCTGCTTATCAAATGACTCAGCTGACACGTTCTTTCTCCGATCCCCACTTCCCCCTCAACACTGACAATGTCATTGGCACATTCCACGCCAACCCAATGTTTGCTGACTTGCGCAGATTTCAATCTTTTCCAGCTAAGCATGCGCATTTTCTACGTGACGCCAATCCAGATATACATACACTAGTTGGTAATACCCCAGCGTTGCCCGGCGAAATATATAGATTTAAAATTTAAATTTAGTGATGTAAAAAAACGTTTTTTTGTGTGAAAAACATCGATGTTTTCCTTACAAAAAATCGATTTTTTTACATCACTGATTTAAATGCATTTTATTGAATTTAACTATTTTCGTCATTCGTAAGCAAGGTATACACCAGCGTACCACAATTTTCCCGCCCGTGTTACCATCCGCTCTAAAAAAAAACGAATAATTTTACTCATTTTACCTACTCTATCTCAATTTCCCACCCGTGTCGACGGGCTGGGCTAAAATTTCTAACATCGGTTAGCACACTCTAAAATTATTTTTGGCATAGTTTTGAAAATGAGTTTAAGGCCTATTGCAAAAATAATACTCCACACAAAGCTTTCCATCTATTTCCCCCCGTTGATACCCTAAGAACCCAACTTTTTGTGTTTAGCTTTGGAAATTAGTATGAAGTCGTTGGCATGGGAAATTAAGATGTCAAATGCCAGAGTTTTCCGACAACTTTGAGACCGTATGAATGAGTATTCCAAATTCGGTGAGACACGTATCGAATTATTTTACGTGAAGAGCTTTGAAAATGGATTTGAAGGTGATCGGACTAAAATTAGACTTTCGCTCATACAACCTTGAGTTCCCCATCCACGCTCATGGGGTGGATTTTCCAAAATCGGTGGATTTTTGTGTAGATCTTTAAAAATAAGTTTAAAGCCGATTAGATGGTAAAGAATATACAACAGTTTTCCGCAATTTTCCACGCTTGTGGGTGGAATTTTCCAAAACCCCGTTTTACTGTGCATGTTCATCATAGATCGAAACTAGTGTGAACATTTGAGCATTCTAGCTCTTACGGGTTGGGCTGTGCGCTGATTGTCGCCAATCAGTCAGTCAGGACGAACTCTTTTATATGTATAGATATGAACATATATGTATGTATGCAGATACAGATTGCATATTCACTATATTTCTTTATAACTTTCTTCACTTTACTCTCATTTCTTTTGTTCATTTAATCATTTTTTGTAATATCAATAATTATTTTTTATGTCGTTAACCTTCGTTTTTTGTTTCTTGTTTTATAAATACATCATATTTATACCATCTGGTTTCATTTTAGGAATACTATATAAAAATATGAGAGAAGCGGTATAATAAAACCCCCAGAAACACATTCTGCCTCCGATTTTTTTTATAAACTTTAGTTTATGATGTTACCCTATGTTATGTGGCCTATGTTTCCCATACGACATTATATGTTAGGTTAAGATCTTTCTTGTTTATTTTAATGTTAAGCTTTAGGATTTCCTAACATACATAATTATTGAAAAACAGTTTATACAATGGATCGGTATTTGGGAAGGTCGTGCCAAAGCTGTATTTATTTACTGTATATATTATCTAGACTAGAAATATATTATATCTATTGGAATTAAGCTTGTTTGCCATTTGTGGGTTTGTCGTGTTCCTACTTGAGGCATCAAGGACTGTTCCAAAAATAACATTGTGCCAAACCTTTTGCATGTATACAAACTTGGTCAATAAAAGTTTTTATGCGTGTGCTTCGCTTGTAAGGACTTTTACGACCTTAAGTTCCCATTTGTATGCACTATATGTGTGTGTACTTAAATATAGTTATAGATCTTAACCTTAAATTAAAGGAAAAACAAAAAATTATAATTCTAAATAATGTCGCTCGAAATTGCGCTCTAAATCCATTTATTACTTTAGGTAAACTTAAAATATATGATTTATATTCAAAAATATGAGTTCAAATGTAGAATGTAGAGTGACCCATATATGAATGCTATAAAACATTTTCGGCACTGTTGTTTTGGATTCTTTGAGTGTTTTACGAGCGTATCCCCAACTCCAAATGTTCCCATTTTGGGGCTTTTATAGGTCGACCGTTTGGATAGGTCATCACATGACAATGTCGTTGGGGCTGCGCCCATTTGGCCATAATGTGTGTTGCGGCCTGGTAATTAGCCTTTAGGTCAGTGCTGAGTTGCGAGTATCTAAATGCGAACTTTTATCCACGTTTAGAATTCCCTTGCGTGTCTGGCTGAGATCATAAGAGGCACAAGACAAACGTATCTTCTTTAATTTTTGTTGCTAAATTATAGCAATAGATACGACTCTGCTGGCCAAGGTTAAGTTACAATGACAATATGACGTTTGGTCAGCTTAACACACCCAGAGACAGAGCCAGAACCAGAACTAGAGTCGGAGTTGGCCACATGACGTCAGTGTTGGGGCTGTTTGTGGTTTGCCCCATTGTTCTTCTTTGGCCTGTTTAACTTTCCCAGCTGTGACAGAGCTGAGCCAGCGACAGAGTCCAAACTGTGACTGTTACTTTCAACTATCAGTCACTATGACTATGTTCTACATATGTACAGGTCAGTGCACGACGCGAGTTTTTGGAATACTGTCATATATCGCAGACGAGTCCAAATTCAACATTTTTGGGACACGACCCATTACATCCAAATGTTGAATTCCAACTTGCTGGAAAGTTTGGAGAAATTGGGATAATGTGGCGTTTTCCGATTTTACCAGGACAATGACACGAAACATAAGTCGGGTATAGTTCAGACATGGGTGATCTGGTACTGTCCGCATATAATGCAAAATCGCCCGACATGAATGTGATTGAAAATTCTCGATTCTAGTATCCGTAAACGGCAACTAAGCAACAAAAATGATCTGAAAAATGCACTTGTTGAGGAGTAGGCCAAAGTAACACTAGATGTGACCCGAAAGCTGGTCGAATCCATATTAAAGCGGCTCAAAATAGCTGTACCAAAATACCAAATATTTAAATCTTTTTTTATTTATTAAGTTAGTTTTGGAATTGAATTTGATAGGTGAAATAGGTGAGACGTGGCTCTTAGTAAATATTTTTGTTTTAAATTACTTATAAATATTAAAAAACTACAGAAAAAATAAATGAAAACATCTTTGATAAGTTAAAACATAAGGCTAACAACCTGTGCTTAGATCATTTCGATATATCTTTTAGTTTAGCCATTAAAGCTGATTAAAGTTTTGGTGAGGTGCAGGTTGAAATAAGCTGTGAGCCACTGTATATCCTTCAGTTTTCAAATAAAAAACGCCTTACTAATTCAAATGATAATAAATAATCCTTTAAGTATAGAAACATTTGAGTCCTTTCGTCACCAAGTATACATTCTACAATTACAAGTTTCATATGCCTTGTAAAAGTTGCTTGAAATTTTAAAAATCAGTGCGGTATATTAGCAGCTATAGTCCGAATGGATATTCTTAGTAATTCTAATAATTACGTTGACGATAATGTCAAAAAAAAAAAAACAAATATAAATTGTATGTAAACCTTATAAATGGGTAGATTACCGGATAGGAAATGTTTTTGGTAACCTTTTCGGCAATTTAGAAAAGGAAAATAGAATGAACCTTTATTGACTGTTATTGCACTGTTAATGTTAACAGCAAGTAAGCTCAAGACAGTAACTGTTAATATCTGGGCTGTGACTGTTAATATCTAGACTGTGACTGTTACTGTTAATATGCGGACTGTAACTGTTACTGCTAATATGCGGACTGTGATAGCAGACCAATTACTCTCGATATTCAGTTAGATGGCGTTATTTGTCAGTCACAGGCACTCAGTCACAGTTTTTGCCACCTGTGCCCCACTTAGATTGAAATTTGCACTTGCCACTGCACGCTGCACTGCGACATTTACATTTGGCGACAAAAACGGCAAGAAATGTTAAGTTTTGTAATTGCTTTGCCATTTGCTAATTAAGTTTTACAGTCGAAAAACTTAACTTAACTCTTATCACAGTGCAAATTTTCGCAGCCGTGCAAAGTTTGCATTTTTAACCGCGCAAAACACTCTTCCCCCCGCACTCCATTGCTTTAACCAGATGCATTTGTTGTTGTTGTTGTTGTTGTTGTTGTTGTTAGTGCACTTGTTACCTGCCGTGACTGAAAGTCATTTAAAGTGTTTTAGTTGTTGGCTGACGGTGTACAATATAATTATTTATAAATGTGCATTGCTTCTTCTCTTGGCCGCTTTCCCAGCTCCGTACTGCCAAACGGGAAAACTATGCAAATTTCAAGCAACTCTTCTGCATGAGCAGCGCCCCCCACACTCCCCACACTCCCCACGAAGCCAAACGAGCTACCTGTGTAATGTTATTTTCGAATTTTAAATGAACCCTCTGATAAGGTGCCGAGGGGTGGGTGTGTGGTAGTGGTAGGGGGGAATGATTGCGTTCAAGTTGAGTTGGCAATGGCGCAGGATATAAAACTCAGAAACTAGCACACTTCAGTTTGTTTTAAGATTATAAACATTGTAGCTAAAAGTGGTTAATAAAATAAATTGGAAAATGAACTTTGAAGGCTAATTTCGTTTATTTGTATTTATTTATTATAATATTTAAATATTACATTAAAATTTAATGATTAAATTAAAATTAAAATTATAAGGTTAAGAAGATAAAGCATTGGGGTCTTCAGTTCAGTAGTGTGGGATTAAAATATACACAGGTGAAAAGATACAAAACTTATATTTTATTATAATTAAATTGAATTGAATGTTTGGTTATTTAATTTCGGTATTTAATTTAAACTATTACACTATAATTACATTTTTCTACATTCACTTTAAATTTTATAGTTTTTACTAAAATTTACCAATCATTTCTTTGGAATAAAACTATTGCTAAGTAGAAATCAAAAATAACTTATATTAAATTTACCAAAAGAGTAAGTACATTAAAAAGAACTGGACGTCGCTAGAGGACGTTCATCCCATGGAGACTCACACAATCAAGTGGAACACCGACGGCTCCCTAACAAACCAAGGCATGGGCCTTGGGGTGGTCGGCCCTCGGACTAAATACCATGAAGCCCTAGGCAAATACACCAGCATCTTCCAAGCTGAGGTATGCGCCATCGGGAGATGTGTAGAATTCAACATCCTACGAAACTATCAGAACAGAAGCATAGCCATACTATCTGATAGCCAAGCAGCAATTAGCAGCTCAAAAATCACATCGAATTTGGTTTGAGAAGTGCGAACCAATTTAAACCAACAAGGCAGTAACAAAGGCTTGCCCTCAGATGGATCCCAGGGCACAAAGATATTCCTGGGAACAGAGCAGCGGATGAACTAGCAAAAATAGGAACAGGAAAACCTCTGGTAGGCCCAGAACCGTTTTGCGGCATACGAAGGCACACAATATGAGAACATTTTGGGATAGAAGAGGACAACAAAAGGCAGTCAAGCTGGAGAAATGCTCCAGGTCTAAGACAGTCCAAGTCACTCTTAGGCAGCTATGATCTTAAAAGAAATACCATTAGGGAAGAAGTCACTTGGAATAGTCACTGGCCTCTTGACAGGGCACTGTAGATTGAGAAACCACCTCAGCAAGCTGGGAATTGTAAGTAGCGGGACATGCAGATTCTGTGAAATGGAGACTGAAACCTCATCACACATACTAACAGATTGCACTGCCCTAGCCAGAAGAAAAAACAGGCACCTGGGTGGGTTTTTCCTTCAATCAAACGATATAGATCCGACCAAGATCCTTGCATTCGTGCAGGTTATAGGGTTAATGATTGAGAGTTAGACTCAGAAAGAGGCGCAATAGATCTCATAGATCGCAGTGCAAAGCCCCATCACTAATAATAATTGAGTATCAATCTATTGTTATTATAAAAATATACTTTTCTATTACTTCTATTACTATATATGATATAATTTGTGTTTATTTAAATATATGTATTATAGCGTATTTTCAAATAGAGTGAGCATATAGTAACCAGTTTTGTGTAGACGAAGATTGTGTGAAAACTTGATCACATTTGGGTGCTTTGGCCGTGGCACGCGCTTTTTGGTTGACAAACGGTTCAGTTTTCCGCTTTTCCGTCCAGAGACAACTTGAATATGGTCACGTCTGTGCGTCTTATCGGTCAAATTACTGAACAAGCGACACAAACTTGTTTTTTGATAATATATAGTTGAAATATGCAAATGCAGCTATTAAAAGCTGACTAGATCTGTTGGAAAAACTTTGGGTTGAGTTAGATATGAAAATGCTGGTGTTGCATACAGTCAAGCTTATATATTTATATAGAACCTGTTTTATTGTGAGCAATATTGTAAAATATCGTATAAATATGTAAATAATGCAATCGATGCATAATCTGAATAGACGAAACTGTGAAGATGGGACATCCGAATCAAGAAACTTGGTCAAAAGGCAGCGGGAGATTGCCCCAAATAAACTTCAACTTTATTTCAAAAATCATTTCGTTTTCAATGCACAAATTGTTGAAACCGGTTTAACTGTTAACAGCGCACTCACACACACACACACACACACACACACATACGTGACGATGAGGTATTTTATTTACCAAAAAAAACTTGGAGTAAAAAAAGTAGGTGACGTTAAGCACCGTTAGCCCTGTAAGAGCTACAACAACGCACAGCAAACTGGTTGTTGTAGCTGCTGATGTTTTTGTTTCTCGTGTTTTGTTTGCTGCGCTTCCCGCAACAACAAAATTATCGAGCCCCAAAAAAAAAAAACGAAATTTGTCTGCGCACAGTAAAAGAATTCCTCAAGTCTACCACGCCCACTACATACAAAAATACACATGCATATTTACATTACCGGAGAGAGAGAGAGAGAGAGGTAATGAGAAGAGAAGGTTAAAAAGCTTTGGTTGACTGGCCAAATACTCTAAAGAGCAACAACAACAAAACACGTCACAGTTGCGTGGACAGCTTTTGTGCAAATATGCTGGAAAGAGGGTAGAGGGGGCGAAAGAGAGCCGGTACGCATGCATTGCCAGCTTGGGCGTCAGCTTCATGGTCATTTGAAGTGAGCAGCGATTGCAACTTGTTGAATGCAAATTTTTGCATTCCCTCTCACGATCGGGCTCTCGCTCTCGCTCTCACGTTTGCGCAAGCTGCATAATTAAGTGACCGGTAATTGAGTTTTAAAGCAGCGAGCTTTATGTGACCCCCCCCACACAAACCAAACCCTACAACGGTCGCTAAGTATCTCTGGGCCGACTTAGCTTTGTTTGTTGCGTTCTCTGCGTTTTAATTGATATTTATGCAGCTAGTTAAATGCGCTGCGAAAAAGAGCGGCAAGGGGAGAGTGAGTGAGAGGTGGTTAGTTTGACAGGGATAGAGCGATGCAAGGGGAAGGCTACGGTTCAGCGATTCTTTTCTCATGTTTTGTGTCTGTTTTGGTTTTGATTTTATATGCTCTTGTTGTTGTTCTATGCTTTTCCTCTTTGTTCTTTTTGGTGGAAGGTAGTAGAAAGCTTGTTGCATTGATTTAAAAAAAAAAACTCCAACAACAACAAATTGAAATTCAATTGTAGACAGGAAATTAGCTGGTTTCTCTAAAAGCTAATGGAAACAGAATTGCATTATGTAAGGGAGGAGAAGCGTTTAGTGAAAATAAACTCTGCAAAAGCTTTGTTTGGTATTGGTATTAGTGAATGTATTCATTCATATGTATTAACATCTATTGTATTACTGGAGAAATTGATAGGTGCAGGTGGGAAAAGCTTTTTCAAAATCTGACATCCAAAATTAACTATATTTAGCACTAAAGTTACTAAAATGGTTTTTTGGTTATATTTAATCGATGACAGCAAAGGTTTGCTTAGGAAAATTGATGAGTTTTTACAATCTGAATTCTTAGGAATATATTATAGTACTTGGCATTTTTCCAAGTCATTTAGATAAAATATATAATTTGACATGCATCGACTTCATATTTCTATTTTGCAATGCACTTGCCTTAATTAAATAATAACCAGCTGTCGCCTCTTAGCCATGACAACTACTACGCTCTTATCATATTGCTTTGACGGAACTAAGCACGAACCAAATTATAAGCAATCGGAGAAACAACGGAATTGCATGACAATTACCCAGAGACCCACCTTGGTAGCTTAGCTACCGTTGACTGCTCACAAAGCACCCACACAAAAGCCCCAAGACAGACTTAAAACGAGCAAACAGGAATGCTTACCGACTTCAAGATACGCTGTAGATAGTGACGATGTCTTGTCATGTACATATGTAGCTTATAAGTTCTGTCATATATGTATACCCTTTCCCAAGTTATCTTCCGATTAAAAATGATCAAAATTCCAAGTAGTAAAGTTTTCCAAATAAGGACATAACCTCAAATAGGAAAACCAGTTGCTATTTCATTCGGTAGTACATATTTGAAATTGATTCTGCATGAAAAGTAATCAGAAATGGTATCAGTTCCTATTACCCATGTCTACTTTTCACTGCCACTTTCTCCAAATCGAAAACACCCATTCTAACCCTTAAGTACAGGGTATGCATATTTCACATTAAATTGCGGCAATTTGTATGCAAGCGACAAAGCAACGACGACAATGCTCACGAGGATTGGGATTGGGATCGGGATCGGGAGGGGCGTTAAAGTCATCAAATTGGAAACTCTAGAAATTGCGTGAATCACGATAGACAGCAGCAGTAAACCCCAAAAAGAGAGTGACAATGGCCACGTTCACCAGCACAGTTTGCTCCCTGATCAAGTATCGACAAAATTGTATAAGCTTGATAAGTTCTGGTCAACGCTTTGATAGAACAAAATCAATATTTCGATTGCAATATTTCTTTGAGGATGGTCTATTTGTTAAGGTGTTATTTAAATCAAATGTATTAAAAATCTTCAGAGAGCTCGATACCCATAAGGATATAATACTCAGTAATTATCGATAGGTATCGTCATAACAATCCATCCGATAATAAGAGCTGATGGTATCGATTCACTTTAAAGAAGCATAATACAAGAGCTCATTTATCATGTTACCTTATCAGTTGTGTTCACCTGAAAGATCATAGTAATCATAAAATTTATCTGGAAGCTGGTGAACCCGACCAATTACAATGGGATCGAATATGTTGGAGGGTTTTGAGTGGGCGGAAATAAGAAAAATGCAATTGGAATCAAAAGAAATCAAAAAATTGAGCTGACAACTGTTTGGGTGGAAGATGATGATGGCATTTCCAATTACTTTCCAATTTCCGCACTCAAAAGACGTTTGACTAAACACTCTAATTAATGAGTACGGTAAATAAAAAGCTGTTAGCGTAACAAACAACAACTTTACTTCAAAGGGGATAACCCACAACCCACTAACCCAACGGCAATGTGCCAACAAGCAGCAGCTTATAAAAATTATAAATTAATTGTACAATTGACCCCATTAGCTAAACGAGTTGAGTTGCTTTAACTATGCGCTCATTTTGTGTGCCAACACTTTTTGCTCTTTGAGTACTTTGAATACTCGAATAGAAATTCGAGTACCAATTCGCTCGGTTTGCACAAATTTTGTTTGTTTTTCGGTATTGTTTGCGCAAGTTCCGCGACTTGTCATGACCTCCCCAAACATATTGTCTTTTGGCCGGTTCTTCTGTGTGAAGAACGGGTTGATTGGGCGTTTAACTAATGGGCTTCGATCTATGACCCTTCTATGCATAGCTCATAAATACTTTTATCTACGGAGCTGTGTGTTGTAATCAATGTTGCGTTAGGAATAGAAAATACTTATGTATTCTGGGGAAATCAATTTAAGACAATTGCAGAGCACTTCAATAGTCAGATAAATACAAAGTATATTACGTTTTTGGGTTCTTAAATTGAGAGTTTATGGAAGTTTATGCTTTATAGTTAGGAGAAGCTAATTTTTTAAAAATATCGATTTTAAAATTGACTTTAAGAAACTTTTCTTTATTTTTATAGCTATGGTAAAAATTCCATAACTAAATTCCCTTCCGGACATTCGGTTTTCGGCTAGAATATGTCACGTCCAAACTCCATTGTGTAGTCAATTTTATCTAATACTTTTTTAAAGGAAAGACTTACTGCTGTCAGCTGTTGTACTATAAACTAAATCAAATCGTTTCCCCGTCCATATTCATGACTCGAGGCTAGAAGATTCAGTCTCACGGGAGTTCAGTTTCACCAAGGACATGCCCCCTTCTGATTTATCTGCTATTTTATTTAGCTACTCTGATAACATCGTAGTTTTTAATACAAACGTATGTGAATAGCCTTCGCGTGAGAACACGCAGGTGGAAAATTGTGATATCTGAAGGATAGAAATTGAAGGCGACACCCTTCATATCAAGGCTCTTCACGTGTATCTTGGCTAAACCTCTCATTTCATAAGCACCCTGTATTCTGTTATGTCTCTAACGGCCTCTCTCCAGCTCTCGCTGAGATTCCTACTTTGGGCACACTTCTGAGACACTCAGGATTCAATATTCTAGGGAACTCATCAACCGGCTATTGCCAATTCAAATCCTATTAGCAGCTTGTCTCTAACACTGATAATTTTAGTGCTTTAGTCTGGCCATAACTTATGTATATTTATCATATAGATGTCAAAGGAACGATTTGCTAAAATTTGATTGTCTGTACGAAAGTTAACTCTGACTTTATGACAATTTTAATGACGGTAACAATGTTATAACGTGAAAATGTGCACTTAAATAAATTGGGTTTTACCACCCTTTGTAAGGGAAAGAGATCTCCAGTCACATTAATTAATCATTTCTGGGACTCTGTTTGCATACATATATATATACCCGTAGTACGCCTTAGGGGACTTTTAAAGTCTGTGTTTAAGAAAAAGTAATAAAATAAAGTCAAACAATTTACGTTCCCTTTGGCGCTGTGTGGTTCTAATTTACTTTTATGCCTGCAACGAACCCAAAATTATTCTTACTGTTCTCAAATATTCGCGGTCAAGGTTGTTAACCTGAACCGCGCCTCAGTTAATTTTACGAATATTTTATGCTCACGACTCGGCGGCATTATGTATACGCAGGGGGTAACAGGCACATACATAAGTAAAATTAAAATATGTATGTGTAGACTTATGAAAGATGTGCCAAAACAGAGACAATAGCAACCGGTTCAATAACTGCCAACTGGAATTCATAAATTGAATTACATTAAAAGGCCAGCGGCCAGCGGCCAGAAGTTGGCGTTGTTGATATTGCGGCTTGGCTGAGTCAATCCAACCCAATCTTGAATAACCGTAATGTTCAATGCGTTCTTGATGACAAATTCATCGGTTCCGCAGTACATATACAATACAACACATACGATTGTATCTTATGGTTCTGTCGGTCTCCTTAGTATCTTGTTTGCTTGTTTGCATGGCTGACCTTTGCCTCGGTGAACACACAATGAAAACTTGTTTTCCAACGTGATGTACTCTATACATACATTCATTAAAGCTCGATTATGATCATCTAAATTCCCTTGTGTGGGAGTCGAGCTGGCTATCTGTATGTATAAATGAGATCGTCCTATCCTGACTGACTGACTGACTGTTAATCAACCCACAGCCCAAACCTTAAGAGCTTGTAGTTTACTCGAAAGTGAAAATGGTAAGAAAATGGTATAAGAAACGATTTTTTTTTATCATCCGATTGGAGGATAACGTCCTGCGGGATTTGAAAGAAAACCCATCTAAGGGTGGAAAAGGAGGTTCAAGTTAATAAAGTGACTAATATTAATCATCATATCGACTTCAGATTAAGTTTCAAGGCACTAACTAAACCTTAAGAGCTTGTAGTTTACTCAAAGGTTTACTCGAAAGTTTACTCGATTGGAGGAAGGATAACGTCCTGCGGGATTTGAGAGAAAACCCATCTAAGGGTGGAAAAGGAGGTTCAAGTTAATAAAGTGACTAATATTAATCATCATATCGACTTGAGATTACGTTTCAAGGCACTAACTTCACAATAAATTAATAAATAAGTGTCTCTTTTGGAAAATCTGCAGCGACAGGCGGAAAATGGTTGGAAAACTGGTTTCCTCCTGCACAACTGTACTGGGTGTGAGTTAAATGTGAGAAGGTGAATTCCACATAACAAGACGGGCGATGCCGGGCATTACCAGCTAGTATCTGTATATGACAGGGCAATTTTTCATATTTTATTAGACAAGCTGTGAGACATTGTTCAAATATGGCGTAATGTTTATGCATGACATTTTAATTTAATTTACAGTAAGTCTTTAAATACTATAGCTATTCAAAGGTGTTCACAAAAAAGGTCTGTAAGGTCTTTGAAATAATTTTCATGTTTATCTTATGCTAACAAATAAACTTAATTTACAACACGCCATTTCTTTTGGCGTACAAAAGTTCATTATTCACAGCTTTTCACTGAAATGGAAAAGCTCTCTATTTACACATAATAAACAATAAATTTGAAGCCAAGAAAAGGTGTAAACAAACCCTTTACAAAGCTACTTCAAAGGCCCCATCAAAGCAGATACCTCTCCCTCTCTCCGGAGGCAGCTTCTCATCAGAGGCCGGCAATCTTTGCCCTCCTTGTTGTCTGGTCTTTTGTGCTGTGGCATCTGATAAAATGCAAGATATTTGCAATTTCACACCCATATAAATAAGCAGGCAGCCAGACTGCTGAACTGATGGACCGGACCGACTGGCAATTAGGTATTGCCAGGTTGTTCCCCGATGCAATCGATAGATCACGTCCTCATTCGTTGCCAGGTAATGTTTCAAGACAACCTTGGCAACTGTTTGCCTGACGTTTGAAAAGCCGTTGTGTTTAATTAATAGACAGGTGCTATTTGGCCAGGCAATTGTTGATTGAAATCACGTCAACAATAAACTTCCGTTCAACGCGTGGTTGCGTTTAAAGAAATTTTAATGCAAGTAGTATAAAATCATATGAAAAATAGCAGAAATCAGTAATGGTTTTAGTAGACTTTTCAGCTAGAAAGTAAGCAATAAAAGCTCTACTTAAAATATCACATTGCATTTTTCTTTTCTTAATTGAAACTTTCTAATAGGTTAAACAAGAAAGCTTTTTACGATTGCCAAAGATTGAATACCTTTGCAGAAAATGTAGCTATTCAATAAAGTAATCTCATCTAAAACAAAATCATTGTTTAGGTTGAGAACCATGGTGAACAACATCAAGTTTAACTTAATTATAAAAAGTCGACTTGTTATATTTACAAATAAATAGTTTTTCATTAAAAGTTGAGGTGTTACGGGACATAGGAACATGTCAAAGTTTTTTAATGCAATTTGTTCCTTTAGAGTAAGCGGAATGTTTGTGTTGCTGTATTTTTTTAGATCATAGCGGATGAATACTAATTAAGAGCACTAACTAATAATTTTCAACGATAATAAGGAAATAGAAGATAATAACTTATAGAAGATTATCGACAGAATTGCGCTTAGTATATAATAAACATTTAAACATAAGTGAATGTTTAATTCTGTGCATAAGTCGAGCATTCGCTTTGTATAAAAAAAACTACTTATCAGAATTAACATTTCAATTAACATCTTTGCTAATTACTCGAAATGGTACTGTAAAGGCCATTTATCAAACGATTTCTATCGATTTCGATAACACAGACGCTTTTAAATGCAATCCTAAAGGTGCGGTCAAACGATGTTTATGTAATATCGTTATCGAAATCAACCGTCAAAAATGTTATATGGCAAAAGTAAAAATATATTTTAAATATTTTAGCATATAAACTTATATGGCACGTTTCTACCATAGAAATCTTTGAAATCTTTGTGAGCAGGTAACTCAATCACAATGTTTATGTGGCAGCCTGCCATATCGTACTCACACACTATGGTAACTGCCGACTGCCCCATATGTGGCAACTATACCATATCGAGTGACCGCACCTTTATGATTGCGTGTGCTCCAAATGGCCAGTTATAAGAAGTGTTTTGGGTTGGGTATCTTATGTTGATACTATGATTAGAACGCAGTTTTCAGGGGATATTTCCTATGGCACCTTCACAGTGCTCTTATAAAATGATTCAACCCAATGCGTTTCACATTTCGTGACAAATAATACAGGCTGCAAGAGTAGAAATATAAAACTGTATTTGATTTCCCAATGATTGTGCTAATCGTGGAGTTCCCAGCTGAGCTCTTGCTTTATTGCCAGCCAACAGTTAGTTTGTTAGAAGGAAAAATGGCAACAACTTCCGCTCGATAGAATCAGAATTAAAATCCGAGCTGAAGTCGAGCTGCTTCCCCCTTCCCATGTCCCATCATGTAAAATGAGCTTGGGTGTCTACAACCTTAGCTCGGCTTTCGAAGCGACATCACTTGAGTAAAGCATAGAAGATCCCAAGCAAAGGTTCTCAAGCTGCATGCACGCTAATCTAACGCCAGATACAAGTTGTGGCCTGTGGACTGAAGGGGGGGAGGGCGACTCAGCTAAGCAGCTGAAGCAAAAAATGTCATGGAAGTGGGTCAACACACAGGGGGACAAAGTGAGAGGGGGCCGTCTAACCCAACTTGAGCTTAGTCGTCGTCGTCGTCGTCATCAGTTGTCGGTTATGTTGTTTTATAATTGTTGGTGTTCTTGTTTGATTTGTAGTTACCACATTTCTTGGTTTTGTTACGGAAGCTGTTGACGTCTGACTACCAGACTCTGGCTCTTTGGCTCTGTCGGTCTTTGGGTCTTTGGCTCTTCAGCTCTTTAGCTCTTCAAGTCTTTTCTTTTTGAATTTTCACGTTCGGCTGCATCGTGAAAAACTTTTACTTTGTGACGTCTTCAACTCTCTGGCAATATTTTATTTTAGTTTTCGTATTTTGGTGAAAGTTTCTTTCAAGCGCTTCTTAAGGTTTCAATTAACACAGCTGCAGCGGACACACCTACCCTCTCTCCCTGTCCTTCCTTTATCTCCTTGGCATGTGCATCAAAAACTGTCAGCTGGTTGTCTAAACTTTTTGTTGCAAGTATTTATCTTTCATTATAACAACTTGGACAAAACACAAAATATGCAAGTTGTGCAAACAATCAACCTGCCAACGCCCTTATCCGAACTATATATGAGGTACCGTACTATCTGCACCAGCTGCCTCCCCACAACCTTCGTTCCTGCCACATATGTGTGTCGCTCTGTAGACATTGTCATTAACGTTGCAGGTTTGCTTTGAGTTGGCGCTACGACGCTGACTGGCAATGGTGGGTCTCTTGGTGACAATAGCTTTTGTGGCTGTCAAATGTTGTCCGTTCCACACGACAACCATCTCTCCTTCTCCTCCTCTTTCTCCATCCCTTTCTTGTTCGCTCATATTTATATAATATGTCTTACATGAAAATACAAATGGTTTTTCATCTTTTCTCATCAAGCTAAACACTTTGTTTAACTGTTATGCACCTTTTCAGAGGAACATTTCAGGTAGTGTTTAATATTAAAGCCATATACCTTTCTCAATAGATGTAATATTTACCAAACTGTGCAGTCTTGTATCTCCCTATCTGCCCCTCTTTCTCTTCTCTAACCCTTTCTTGTTCAGTTTCAGTTTATTTTGTCAAAGCTAAGTCATTTAGTTTCGTTATTTCGCAGTATTCTATATGGACATACTAGTTTTTGGTTAATATTTAAAGCATTCAAGTACTTCCTTACCTATATACTTTTCTTCATAGATATATTGTTTATTTAACTATGTAAATCTTTGCTTCTCTGTATTTCTGCTTCTTAAACAAACTATCATGTATTAACCTAATTTGTGTTCATTGAGAACACCCAAAGCGCTTTTCTTGGCACCCTGACACCCTGGCCCCCTAGCTGTTGATAATGATGATGACGATGATGGCCCGTTGTCTATTCATTTAATTTGTCCGCGCTAATTTTGCGCTTGATAGGCAAAAGTCACATGAAGAGTCAAGAGACAAAGTTGCGAGCCGCTCGGCCTCGGCTTGGCTTGGCTCGGCTCGGTCGATTCAATAAAGTCATTAGCTAAAGTAGCCAATGCATTGGGGACGTCCATATGTGGCTCCAGCCTCGAGCGGCATATACGGTTCACTGGCTTGGCAAATAGAAAGTGCAACGAGGCGGCGGCAGCGATTCCCAGTTTCAGCCTCTTCGCCCGACTCCCGCTTCCGATTGCAGCCTACACAACACACAACACACACACAACTCACACACACAGATTGGGCTAGGCTGTCAGAATTAGCAGAACGTGTCCATGTCGATCCATACCTAATGCTCCCCGGCTCTCCAAGCGGCTTTCTGGTCATAATTTTGCGTGCTGTTTAACGCCCCGAGCATTGGTAACAGGCGAGCGAGCAACTAACCAACTAAAAACATGGTACAGATGGAAATACCGATAGAGCTGGAGCTGGCCAAATGCCGGCCGGTTAGTGGTCTGAGCCGATTAAGGAGTGAATATTGAACGCAACACAGTCAAGTGAAGTTTGGCAACTCTGCCTCTGAGTCTTCTTCGAAGTTTATCTATTTCCAATTGAAGATTGGCAGCTCTGGAGTTGATTATTCAATAACTGCATTATTCTTTACCTATCAAAGAAAGAAAGTTGTTATCCTAATATCTTAAAGTAAAGTTTATCGATTAGGGAGCTAATATTATGTGCAGCATAGTCTACCGAAGTTTGGAAACTGTGCAGTTAAGACATCCCCGCAAGGGATATATCTTTAAAAGGAGGTATTTTCTTCCAAGCGGGTACCTAAGTAAGGACATGACAGTGTTGAAAATGCCGATACAGACGGGGTGATGGGGAGCAGTGAACAACAACACTGTTATGTGAAGTTTGGCAACTCTGCTGTTAAGTCTTCATTGAAGTTTGTCAATTTTTCACTGAAGTCTTTTTCAAATGAAAATTGACAACTCTGGGGTGGATAATTCAATAACTGCATTATTCTTTACCTATCAAGGAAATTACACTTGAAAAAGAAAGTTGTGAACCTAATATCCTAAAGTAAACTTAGTCAATTAAGGAGTTAATATTATGTGCAGCATAGTCTACCGAAGGGTGGCTACTGTGCAGTTAAAACTTCCCCGTCTTTTCTTCCAAGCGGCTACCTAAGTAAGAACATGCCAGTGTTGGCAATGCCTATATAGAAGGACTGATGAGGAGGAGTGAATATTATTTTGTAACACCGTTATGTGAAGTTTGGCAACTCTGCAGTTGAATCTTCTTCCCAACGAATAACTACGAAAGGGGTAGAGTTTTCTTCCCTGGCTTTTGCTTAATTAGTAATCTAACTAGCTTAAAAATCGCACATAAAACTGAAACCACTTTAAATTGTACGTATGTCTGGAGAATGGAAGACCGTAAAGTGGAGCTTGACAACACTGGCAAGATAATGACTTATTAAGTTGGCTGTTCTGTCACTTAATTAAGCGAAGCTTTGGCAACCAGCTGTTGAAGTTTTGGGCTCGCTCTTCAAGCCTTCAAGCGTTTTGCAAAACAACCGCAAGCAAATTGCATTTTCCACTGTTCCCAATTTAGGAAATTTTCTAAGGCAAAAGCAAAACAAAAGTTGACTGTGCTGTGGCTGTTGTTGTTGTTGTTGTTGTTGTTGCTGTCGTTCTGGTTTGGTGTTGTGGCCTAAAAAGTTGTGTGCACTTTGCCATGGCAACAAGTGCAAGCAAGCTAGCAAGCAGGCTGTCAGCTAGGCAGGCATAAACAATGGCCAAGTCGCGTTGCCAACTGAAACCAAACAATAAACAGACCACGATTCTGGCGAAAATCAATAGATAGCTTCAAGCCTCATCCATTAGCCTTCTAGCGGATGAGGGGTGGGTGCAACTGGCGGGCTTAGCACTCTAGGTTAGACGTTGCGCCCCCTTTTTGGATGGTTTACGATGGTATAACCCCCTAGTCCTAGTCCCAAATGCGAGTCTCGCGACCGCGACACGTTTTGCCATTTGATTCTCAGGCAGACCGACAAATTGAAGTAAATTTCCTGTTTGCTTGCCTTTTTCTCTATTTGCTGACCCAATTTCCGCGGAAAAGCGACTTTTCATTAGTCCAAGCTACCTTTTATATATAGGTTTCGGCTTTCGGGTTGCTTTGCCCAAACAGATTTGGCGCATTTGATTAAGTGGCGAGCGTTTTGCTTGTTTTTCTAGGCTTTTAGGGTTGTTGGCCTGGTCAGCGCGAAATTACTTCATTTAGATCTGACTTGAAATGGGCTTTAATTGATTTTTTTCTTCTTCTTCTTTAAAATACTAACACTGCTGGCCTCAAGTGGTGTGCCAGTTAACCTAAGCAATAAATAAGGCTTTATTCATGTGCTTGGATCACGAAGCCCAAAGTATAAAGGTTAAGGGTTTTTTGGGGTAAAGCAATGAGATACGTGCAACAACAGAAAAGGGCAAATAACTTGGATAAGGTAAGGGAGAAAACTCTAGGAGAATAGCTTGAGAAGATGAGTAGGTCGACAGTAAAAAGGTTATTCCAGATAGTAAGATGTTGAATGAAAATGAATAAGTAAAATTAACAATTGTGAATATATTCACTTTAGTTTAACTTAAATTCAAATTTTGTTAAATTTTCATATATGTTTATGAAGGTGAAGCTTCATCTAAAATATCTCCTGATTGGTGAATAAGTTAATCTTTACCTTTAAATGAATAGAACTTATGATAAAATATGAGGAATGAAAACGAATGCACAAAGTCAGAGTTGTGAATATATTCATGTTCTACAGTTTACTTTAACTTGAATTCAAATTTTGTTCAATTTTCATATATGTTTATGAAGGTGAAGTTTCATCTAAAATATCTCCTGGTTGGTGAATAAGTTAATCTTTATCTTTAAATGAATGAAACTTATTATATTAATAAATAGGTTCTTAGGACGGTTTCTAAATAATATTTTCCTTGGATTAACTTGTTACTTCATCTGGAAGATGTACGTGTATAAAGTAGACTATAATATCATATGGGGTGTCCGAAAGATGTCCCCGACACGACATCGAGTACAACCTACACGATGTGGTTGGATCGTAGCCGACGGCCCGCTGACAATTATTTGGTCGAAACGGCTGAAAACTTGTTGGCTACTCAATAAGCAACATCTAGTTTCCCCCCACCTCAGCCCGCTTTGTTGGCCAGTATGGTGGCATGACACCAACGTGCCGCGTGTAAATCATATTAACATAAATGTATGCACAGCACCTCTGAATCACGCGCGGGTTGCCAATAGAAATCAAATGGCCAAGAGCGCTATAAACTGCCCTCGTTGCCCACACAGAGGCTAAAAGATGCCAAGAAGGAAGCTCTGGCTGGCCTCTACAGCGGGAGGGGGACTTGGAAATTTATGCAAGTTGAAAATCGTGACACAATTGAGAAAAGTTCATTTGTTGGCTTTGACTTGGACTTGGACTTGACTTGACTGCCATGCGAAGGAGCTGACATGAGAAGGAAGAGCCGCTGGGTAGGGGCTTTGATCTTTTGATCTATAGCTTCAATCTGGGCATAAGCCAACTTGTCATATATGTTTATGTGCCACACACAAGTTGGAAATTTCGATTGTAATATGAAAGAACCTTTCGAAATTCGACAACCTGTTGCCGCCTGCCCTCAACTAAGTAGAACGCCGCACAGTTATAATGGTTGATGGTTCCACTCAAGCGACCATGGACGGGCCTCCCAACCGCTCTCGAACCAAAGAAGCAGAACCAACGACGCGTCGCTTCCCTCTCCTGGTAACTTAAGAAGCTCGCCTGACTTTTTGCATTCACTTTATTGCCCGTGTTGTTGCTGTTGTCGTTGTTGTTGTTGTTTGTCTGGCCGGCTGTCTATTTACCGCTAAGAGCAACAAACAGCGAACGTCGGCATGAAGTTCGACACCCGCCCGAGCCGTCTGAGAAGCCTCAGCTTCGCTCAGCTTCAATTTCTTGGTACTGCACACTTCGTGTTTGTTTTGGCGCTGTCTCTAATGCTATATCGGCTTTGTCATCTTAAGTTTCGTACTAGTTTTTCGTTATGTCATTGGCAGACTGAGAACCCAGCGGAGACTTTTGTTTATTGCATCGCCGTAAAGGGGCTAAGGATCGACTTGAAATAAACTTGGTTTGGTAATGATAATGATGATGTGATAAGTCGGGTCAATTGAGATGAACTGAATAGTTGGGATAGTAGAAGTAGTCCGCTTGCTACAATTAATTTCCAAACTGATATCTTACCTTCTATTTAAAATCCCCCATACGCCACATTTTTACTCCATGTACCCATAAAATGGGTAAAAAGGGGTATTAGTCCGTGCAAATGTATGTAACAGGCAGAAGGAGACATCTCCGATCCTATAAAGCATATACTACCTATGTTCTTGATCAGTATTCAACGAAAATTTGATTTGGCCATGTTCGTCTGTCCGTGTGAACGCGTCGATCTCAGCAAAATTTTTTTTTCCGATTGCAGATATTTCTCCCCTGCACTCCTGCAATTTTATAGAAACGCTTTACAGCCACAATTTCAAAGATATAGCCCTGTGATTGGCATGTATAATGATTGGATCACTCTTAATCTGCTGCAAAACTTTCAAGTCGATCGGAAAAAAAACACGGAAGTTATTCACGAAGGAAAATTCAGTACATCAAAGCGGGGGGAAGAAGCAGCCCAGACGTTTGCGCTGTCGCCTTTATGTATGTGTGTGTGTGTGTGTGTGTGTGTGTGGTAAGTGAACGAAGATGTGTTAGGAAGTTTTAGACCTGGGCATAGGAGGTTTTGTAGCCGGGTATACTCGGTTAGAGCATTCATATTTGTTAAAATAGCTGCTGTTCATATTTAATGACCTTTCAATTAGCAGGGAGCTGTCAAAAAAGTGCTGTATTTGTGAAAAATACAGCCGTATTGATACAGATACTTTCAAGTTTTGCAAATGCTTGTAATTGCCATTTAATTACAGGAAATCGGCTTATTATTAAATCGGCTTATTTCAGAGCGCAAATATTTGAAACACATTGAAATTGGCAGGCAGTTGAGGCAACAGTGCCATTCTCTGGCAGTTTAAGTACGAGTATCTGTTGGATGCACACAGCCAGACACCCACACACCCCTACATAGATACACAGTTATACAGTTACACACACGTGTGTATCGAGGCATCTCCATATCCCACAATGAGCCACTTCTGGGTAAGCTTTTCCGCATTTCAAGGTCACACTGGCAAGTAGCTCTTTATGTATGAATGAGATCTAATTGTTCGTCATGACGATGATGATGACCGACTCATGGGCTTTGTAAAATACTTATGAACTCACGAGTATTTGAGGAACACCCAAGTGGGCCCCTAGTTATGTAATCACAATGCCAAATATTGGATTACATTTGTTTGCAACCCGCATTAGGCGAAGGCAGCAGCGAAAGGTGATCAGGCCAAGTGGGCAAAGTGGGTGAATAAATGGCCGACTGGGTGCTGGATAGGGTGGTAAGTCAACACATTAATGTGAATGTGCTTGAGAGTGGCACACTCATTGGCAACCTATTTGGTACACAGCCCACACCGTGCTGGCATTCCATAAATGATATACTACTACTCAATTGACGAGCCACCGAGAAGAAAAGAGAAGAGAATTTTGTTTGCTTTCGAAATGTGGCGTACTTATGTGTACATTTTGTGGCAGCTGAAAACCCAAATACATATTTAATCAATTGGTTCTAATCATTGTCTCTCTCTCTCGCTTTGCAGCAGTTTGGCAGCTTGGCACCCTGGATCTCAGTCTTTAGCAACAGTACACTCGCAAGTCATCGTCATCGTTATGCTGTACAGTAAAACATGGCAACGTCGACACTTTATGTTGCTGGGGTGACCTGTTTGGGTTTTGTGTGCTTTGCTTTAGCCTCTGTCGCCATTGGCATACCCATTTGGGGTTACTACGATAGTCCATCGGGTGAGTGCTGACTATATTTCAATCATAACTATGGTCACTCTAACGCTTACTCCCTGTACAGGTGGCTATGACTACGATCGCGGCTACTTCGGGCCCTTCAAAGTCTGCAAGCAATTGACTTATAATCGGGAGAAATGCGGCAACGATGTCTCCAAGTTCCGGCTGAGCAGTAAGTATTAACCGTGGATGTCATTTCTGGTTACTATTGTAATAAACCAATAATACTAATCATAGGATTAATCTTAGCAAATCGAGAGTGCATAACAAGCGTTGAATTAAACTGCTTTTATAAATGTAACTACTTAATATTGTAATAGTCCAATGATACATGCTTATTGATGTTACTTAAGCATTAGATAAGTCTTCACCAAGAGGCTTCCAAGCTTATTTGTATATCCTAGCAGAGAGTATTATAATTTTGTTATATTTTTGAAGAGAATAAAAAGTTATTTTAGTGGAACGTTTTAAGGTAAACATTATGCCAACGCTTGTCAGAAATGCGATTCAAATAACCTTAAGTAATGACTACTACTAAATGTATATCTATTTAGGTTTTAGAAAAGATTCCTTTTAAAAAGGTTTTTTTGTGACTCTTGGTATAATATACCCTTGGTATATGATTTTTGAAAACAGTATAAAACAAGAAAGAACGGCATATCTTCTGTGTGTCCATGCTATATACCCTAGCAGCAATGTTTTTATACAAAACTCAATTTACGCCTGATTGTTCCTATGGGAGTTATGTCATCCGATTTTGATAAAATGTTAGGAAACTATTTGTAGTATAAGAAAACTCTCACTTAGTTTGGGTGTAATACAAAAAGTTATCAGACAAAAATAATTTTTCACCCGCTCCTATGGCATCTATGTGATATAGTGTATAACAAAAGTGTTTCATACACATTTACAAACATAGTTGTCGACCGATCATTCCTATGGCAGGTATATGTTACAGTGGTCCGATCCGGCCGGTTCCGACATATGTACTGCCTGCAGCAAAAAAAAATGTCTGTACCAAGTTTAATTACGATAGCTCTAAAACTGATAGACTAGTTCGCATAGACACAGACGGACAGACGGGTCGGAAACGTCTCCATTACATATTTCGAGACAAAATTATAATACCCTCTACTAGGGTATAACATTAAAGAACGTTGTAGTCGAACGTACACGACAGCAGAATACTGTATTCCCAGTCCAGTATAATTTGCTTATTTGTGAGTTCGGAAAGGAACATGAATAAACTGTAGTCCTTATGTGAAATCTAATGACTACATGAACAGGTGGCTTATTTACAGGGAAGGGGTTGGGGGTTGGAAATTTATTTTGATGTAGACTTGTCAAAAGGCTCAACAGTAGTCTGTATATCAAATTTGATGACTCTATCTATGAAACTGTGGAAGATATAGGCTTCCGCCAAATTGTTTGGGGCGCATGTGTGACATGTGTACCAAGTTTGGTTGCTCTAGCTTCAAGGGTTCATACGGACAGACGGACATTTCACAAACCCAATATACTCTCTTCCCTTAGCGAACAGAGTATAAGCAGCTTTTAAAGCACATGCCTGTAGTCAAACCATTGTCATTAATTTTCATTTTGCGATAAGTACTATAATGAACATTTAGTTTTGTGCTACAGTAATTTGGAAATAGTTCTATATAATCTCGCTCTTAACGAGTGCTATTAACTATTATTCAATATACTTATATCTACTATTTGCTCTCTATTAACAGATGCAGTATTCGTCAGCGGGCTGTTGGCCATTGGCAGCTCAGCGCTGCTGGGCATCTTTTGCATACTGTCAGTCATTCAACACGCGATGATATCGTCGCGGGAGAAGGTTGTCATGTCGTACACGTCGCTGGTCATTGTCAAGCTCATACTGGCCCTGCTGGGCGGTAAGTTATTGTCAGTTGTGCCAGTCAGAGATAAGTAAAAATATAATTCATTTAACTTGCAGGCTTGCTGGCCATAATAGCCACTGTGCTGTTTGCACTGCAAATCGATGAACAGGAGCGCTTCGGTTTCAAAATATCGCGTGGCATTTCCTTCTATTTACAGGTGCGTATCTCAGTTTATAAGCTTGTTTAGGTTTCTAACTAATTTCTCTTTGGCTTGCAGATAGTTGTGATTGTATTGTCGATTGCGTTGTTTGTGGCCGCTTTGTATGATGTCATATACTCACGCAGCCCTGGGGGCGATCCCACAATGGCGCTGGACGCTTCATCGCCGGCTAGCGCCACCACCTTCAATAATCCCGGCTTTAAGGAGCCGCGTAGTCGCAACGGCGTCTCGGTGACAGACGCCTCCGGCAAGCCCTACAGTGGCATACGGAATGGTGCTGGCACCGCCGGCAGTGTGGCGTCCATGAGCACCACCGTGACCAGTGTATCGAATGGATCCACGCTGGATTCGGTAACGCGCTCCCCGCTGCGTTCCAGCCTCAAGAAGCCGCGACCCCGGCCCGATCCGACGCTGGGCATACAGAATCCCGGCTATTCCGGATCGGGCAGTTCGCCGCCCATGCGACGCAATGGCAGCGTGAAGAAGGTGCGGATTCAGACGCACAGCACAGAGGTTTAGGGGGGATTGGGCAATGAAATCCCCACTTGATCCGATTTCGACAAGAGCATCAACTTGAAACAAGAGCGACAAAACAAAAAAAAAAGAAAGAAAGAAAGAAAACAATTACAAAGACTGTGTACAGTAGCAACAACACAAACCGACACCTGAAGAAACACAAATCCAATGGAAAAGTTTCAAGATTTCATTATAAAATAGAAAATGAATTAATATTTGCATTAACAAATTCTTTTCATTTGTCTTCCAAATAAGCCGCAATGTTAATTTGTTTTCTAGACAGGGAAGAATTTAGTTTTGATTAAATTGCTTATTGCAATTTAGTTAGCAACGGTTTCCGTCCAAGGGCAAAGTCAATGTAGTTAATTTTATTCCATTTGACATTTTGTTTAATATATATTACCTTATATATTATTTGATTTACCATCTTCCAAGTGTCCTTAAGACCTACGCCCAGTCCCTCCACAAGCTGCAAATCAAATAGAGAATACTTTTCCAACTTTGTAACGATTTAGAGTTAAAAATATAGATTTCATTAATTTGCAATGTAAAATATAAACAATTGTTGCTAAAGTAACCACATTAAAATACATATTACAATTAAGCTTGTTTGTTTAAAAATACGTTTAATGTTTTTCGCTGTAAGTTACATATATAATAAATTAAATGCAAATTTAAATTAACTATTGTTACAAAATTCTCCTGGAACCATCAAATCCAAATGGATATAATATTTGAATGAATTGAACTAAATTAAACTAAACAAATGAATTAAAATATTCGTTTTTCAGTTCAGACTAATTGATCTTTAGTAATTAAAAGGAAATTCCGGTTTTCGATTTTATTCCAATGTTTTCATTTGTTTAAACGAACCGCGCCAAATGGGCAATGTTTACAGTGTTACCAAGTCTCCAAATAATAAAATTACCATTACCACAATATAGAACCCCAAGCAGTTCATAACAAATACCATGTACACAAATTGCTCTGCTTATACCCGTGCAATATAAGCAGTGCAATGCAGTGTCGGTAAGGGTTAACTGCAAACAGTTAACATACTAAGCAAGCAGTTTTTATAGCACACCGTGATTGACGTAACTACTATACGTAAGTACTTTACGTTGGCGCATTTTTTGAAACACGCAAATTCACATACAACATTCTTTTTATTATCGGTCTGTTTTACATGATAGTTGATATATGAACGATCGTTGGTCAATTAAACTATTATTTTGAAATGTATTTTATTTATAAATTTAGATATTCAAAAAATGATTAATACAATGTACACTGCAATCTACATATTTAATGATTTATTGTGATTAAATGTAGTTTTCCTGTTTTGGGAGTAATTCAAAAAAATATCTGAAATAGTATACATATGTCTTGTGTAAAAGTAATTTAATCAATTTAATATACATAGTCATTGAAATTTTATCTTGTCTTAACAATAATTCATACATCAGCTTATACATAAATAACTGAATCTATTCCACTATGCAACAAATTTACAAAAATATTTGTATCTCGAATCTCTGTCAGCGAATAAAATCGGTCACTGAATCCGATTATAAATTTTTAAAAAACCATTTTGTGGCAAGCAAATATTATACTTTTCTAAAAGGTAGCTTTAGTTAATTGTGAATAACTTTGCAATCATTCCGATTAAAGGAATTTACTAATATATTTACTCCCTGTACCTATAAAATGGGTAAGAAGGGGGTTCTAAATTTATGCAAATGTATGTAACAGGCAGAATGAGACATCTCCGACCCTATAAAGTATATATATTCTTGATCAGTATCAAAAGAGATTTCGGTTTGGCCATGTCCGTCTCTGTGTCCGACTAAATAAATATTTGTATGGTATGTTTATATTATATTATATTATTATATTATATTATTATGCCCCTTTGTCAAAAATAAGAGTCTCTCAGGTATAAACTTTATACTGTATAACTAACTGCTTGCTTAACTAACTGCTTGCACAACTGCTTGTTTTCATATCTTTTACCTAATTCAGTGACCGATTGCCTGTTCGAAGTTCTGGATAGAAAATGCTTTTGGTTTTAATTAATGTAATAGAGAAAAGTTCGTTCAGTTCGTTCTCAGTCTGTGTACGACCTCAAAAGCGCAGTAGATGCCTTCCTTTGTTTTGTTCGGGTCTCTATCAGCAACAGCCGAGCGTCATATTTATGTTGATACTGAGACAATCAGTAGCTCAGCTTTGTTTACAACTTGGGGAGGCAATCTCAGCTGACAGTGCTTAATGTCAGTCAGTGATTGATTCATTCAAGCCTGGCGAGCTGATAAGCCCAGCAATCTGGACTGCACAGCCAGGTGAGATACTTCTCGGAGAGCAAGAGATGCAGAGAATTAGTGGAGGAATCTGGTACAATTTGAGCTCGTTCAGCTGAAATCGCTCAAACCTCGAGCAGTTCGAGCTGGGATCGCGCTGCTTCGAGACGTCGCTTGATAATAATACGAGTAGAATCGCTTCATTTTATTTTATATAGAGACGCGTGCAGCATCTAGTATATAACACAAAGACGCTGCTTCCAATAGTTGTTGTGGTTGGCGAGCGCTTTGTTTATATTTTATAAAAATAAATTATGAAATCAGAAGCATTGCACAAGCTTTTGACGCTGCCGACATTGCTGCTGCTTCTGCTTCTGGACTGCGTATGGAGTCATCCACGTAAGTAGAATTCAAAATCCCAAAAGTCCCGAATATGTGTACAAACATTGACATTATAGTGAACAAAAACTCGGACTCCGCCGTCACACAACAGCCCATACTATTCATTCAAAGCAATGCGAATGTTGAGGATTCAAAGAACTATCAGATTACCATACCGAAGGATGTCCAGCCTGGCGAGCCCTGCCTGACCATCAGTTGGAAAACCAATCCGGATGGCAGTGGACCAGATGCGCCCAAGTTTTATTTGGTAGACGGCTACATCAAGATCATGCCATCGTCGGCAAACATACATCAGTAAACTAATTATTTATTTATTCATTTTAAAGTTAAATATAGATTTTAACTAAAATCTTTTGGAATTTTCCTTCTTAAAATCTCCAAATTTGGCAACAAATGTACTAAGTATAATGAAAAACAGGAGGATTCCAGGGAAAGCACTGGCTTGGCCTACAAAATGAAATGTTTTGCCTAATTTTTAATCAAATCTTTATCTTATTAATCGAATATTGCAAAAGAAATTTATATTTCTTTAAAAATGTGAGATAAAATATTTTTGTTTGTCTAAAAATGCATATACAAATCATTATCATTAACAATAATATTTGAAAACAAGTAATAATTACCATCAATTAAAAAGTAATCTACATGAAGTATAATCAAAATATTAATTTCTTCGTTGGATGTAATATTTGTATAAACAAAAAGTTTTTCATACAAATACTAATTTTTCATCCGATCGTTCCTATGGCAGCTTTATGATATAGTGGCTCGATTTTGACCAAATTTGGTCAGAGCTTAAAAACTCTCCAGAGACTTGGTTTCGTCGAGGTTGGTGAGGATATCTTCATAAAATAAAATGTAATTCATACAAAAACGTAGTTGTCGACCGATCGTTCCTATGGAATACGGTCGATTCCGACATATGTACTGCCTGCAGCAAAAAAGAAGGATCTGTGCCAAGTTTCATGACAATAGCTTTAAAACTGAGAGACTAGTTTGCTTAGAAACAGACGGTATTCACTATATTGACTCGACTTTTGAAGCTAATTCAGAATATATTTACATACATAGCTGGGTAGGAATCGTCTCCTTCAGTGCATTAGACATTACACTCTTCTAGGGTATAATAATATTGAATATGACATATACATATGAATTAATTAATAATTATTAAAAGTTAGTCTGGCCTGTTGCCATTCCAAAATTCCTTTCTTTTCCTTTCGATTCGTATAGAATTGAGTTTTCCAGAGTGTGTATTTTTACTCCATGTACCCATAAAATGGGTTAAAATGGGGTACAATCTGTGGAAATGTATGTAACAGGCAGAATGAGACATCTCCGACTCTATAAAGTATATATACTATTCTTGATCAGTATCAAAAAATTTGATTTGGCAATGTCCATCTGCTTGTATGAACGCGTCGATCTCAGCAACTATAAGAGCTATAGACACCAAATTTGGAATATGGGTTCCTGTATACCACACGTTTTACAGCCACATTTTTAAGAATATATACCTGGAAGTTGACATGTAATATGTTTAAGTCACTCTTAATCTACAGTCCAAATTTCAAGTTGATCAGATAGTAAACACGGAAGTTACTCGCGAAAGAAGTTTCAGTGATGCAGAGCGGCGGGAAAGAAGAAGCGCAGCCGCAACTTAAAATGCATCGCTGGCACTGTTGCTTGTATGCGTGCGTAGTTGTGTATGCATGTGTAAGTGGACGAAGATGTGATTGGAAGTTGGAAGACCTGGGTACAGGGAGTTTCGTAGTCCCTTTTACTCGACTAGAACATTCTTACTTGTTTCGAATAGTTTTCAATACAGTTTCGGAATCGGAAAGAGCTTACAGTTTCGATTTATAAAATTTAATTTAATTTAATGTATAATATAATTAACAATGCAATAATGTTATAAGTTTTATGGTTTCTAGCTTAATTGCTCCATTTTGATTTTAATTTAATGGTCATCAGAGTTTGACGTGTGTCAGGTAATCAAACAAAAAGCGAGTTTTTAAACAATTTGATTGCAATTGAAATAGTTTCTCTAAATTTAACCGCTTGAATATTGTCGCTAATGCAATATTTCGCGAGTTTCCCAGAGTACGCTTGCCTTGAATATTAAACTTTTAATTGATAAAGTTGCGTAAACTTCCTGTGCAAGATTGAGTAACGCAGGGCAATTGACTTTATAGTGCCGGGTTCACAAGGAAATGATGTTTTCTTTACCATGTGTGGGCACAGCTTGAGGGAAGCAAGTCCTTGTAGCCAATTAACTTTGTGTTTACATATTTCCCATAGTTGAAAGGTAATCTTCTGTTCAGAATCAACTTTTAATCACTTGGAATTCGCTTGTATAGACAACTTGCTCCAAATTAGGCTCACAAAACTTTGCTGATTGGTGGGATTTGTATTACCTATGAGACATTTATTCGTATATTAACTGCACAGAGCCATGTAGCTACTAGCTACCTGATTATTCTTCCAAATAGGTTGAAATCCTGGGATTCCCCATTCTTCATTTAATTACCACGGCTGACGCTCACGAAATTTTCCAAATAGTGCGAGTCGAGTGCTTTTCATTTGGTTTTCATTTTCCTTATTCCTTTTAATTAACCAACTTTAAGCATTTGTTTTCATTTGCGAACTTTTACAGCGCAGTTGCAACTTTCTGCCGGTTGCGACGACACCCAAAAATATTCCATGGCAAAATAGAAATAGTTGATTTTGTGGCTATATAACTTTTTTCTCACTCTGGCTTTACAAGTTTGAATGCCTTAGGTGAGTGTACCAAGGCTTGAAATACCCTAATTTGCCTTCGTATATATGTAGAAATATACTTTTGTACTTACATTAATACAATACATTCACAGGCTTGTATTTTTTACAAGCGCCCTTCAAACTTTGCGCTTCTCTACTCTTCCCTACTGACCGTAGTATCCTGAATAAATTCTGTATTTATTATTCAATTAGTACACGTTTTTAAAGCACGGAGATGACATACAATATGAAAGGGCTTAATATTTACGAGTCTGTACTCGTATAGATACTACCCTAAAAACACTTCGACCACATAAAATATACATATGTATGTGGTTTCGTATAGTAGGCATATGATGTATTTTTATACTCTGTTCCCGAAGGGAAAAATAGTATATTGGGCTTACAAAATGTCCGTCTGTCTGTGAACGTAATTTTTATCCACACTCTTGAAGTGTCAAGGTTGATTCGACTGAAACGTTCTTCCTTGTTTTTTATTGCGCATCTGAAAAAAATACTAATAATGCACTAAATAAAAGTGTACCTGAAGTACACTTTATAAAATAGTCTAATTTATGTTGATACAGATTTGAGTTTGAGAAAAGAAATAAACATAATAAATAAGTTCATTTTTAAGCAATATATAAAACTTAATAAGTAATCGGGTTTTTTCGTCGAAATATAAAACTCAAGAAATCATTTTATTCTGAGCGTAAAATATAGAAAAATATATTTTTTTTTAATATGACGATTTAATAAAAGATCTTTTTATTATATAATAGTTTAATAATAATAAAAACACAAGCTGGACTGGCTTTGACGGTGAAAAATATCTAAAAGTTACAATTGTCCGATTTTACCACCATATTATCTCAAGTTGTCAGCTAGGGATGATGATAGATGTGCCTGGCTGGAGTTGCCTGATGTCAAGGCAGGACTATGAGCCAACCGTGAGCGCTTGGCAGGGAGACTGCGCCTTGGTAGCTTCTCAAGGAATGTGCGCTTGAGCCTCCTGAGTTTTGGATTTCTAACGTCAAATTTAAGTGCATTGGCCAGAGGGTTTACATGTCAATCATTTTGTCGATCAGCTGTAGAGCTTAACACATCAATTGGTGGGGCAATCATAAACTAAATCTTATTTTTAAGGAAAATATTAAATCCCAAGAATAAATTTTATTAGTGCTCTAATCTGTATAACTTAGAAAAATAAAAATCATTGCAGCCTTGGACAGTACTGGCAAAGTGGATGCTCTAGGTGTAGTACTTTTTCATGTATCAATCTTCTTTCTTTATGATTTATTTCTTTTGAAAATTTATGCAGTAATTTTTTACGGTTTTTGGTTTTCATATCTTTGCAGGGGGTATTATTATTTTATTACGAAATGTGTAATGTCTTGTAGAGAACGTGACCATACACAAAATATATATATTTGTGATCTTTTTGTATCTTCTGCAAACCGAAGATAGTTGCTTTCCTTGTTACATTTTATAATTCCCAACACCTTTGATTTGCTTCTTGAGGAAGGGTAGCTGTGTTTCGCGATGCTTCGCGGGTTTTCTGATCAATATTTAAGTCACTTTTCAAAATGCAATATAGCTACATATTTATGTATGTACAATACATGTATGTACATATACATATATGAATGTGTACATGTATTGGAACGTGTGTTTTTGTATTCACTTGTGTGCCATGATAAATATGCAGTTTGGAAATGTTTAAAGAATTTTGTGCCGACATGTTGTTTGCGAATTTATTGCGCTTCGCATTACATTGCCAATTTACAACCGGTTGCCATCCAGAGTCACCGACTGCCACCCGCACCGACCCGCTCCGACCCGCTCCGACCAGCAGCCAACATCTGCCACGCCTCCCCAAAACGCATCCAACATCGCAACATTTGTTGCGGCGCTGTGGAAATGCTAGCTCTGAAACGCAGCTTCCAACGAGGTGATTTGAGGGGAGGTGGCTGCATTGTTATGGTTACAACCAATTTGTTACTGTCGCTTTAGGAAAAAGGACATGCCCAATCTCGCATGCACAGTCGAGCTGGAAAGCACTCAATAGTGTTACTCATGCTTTAAATGGTTATCGTTTAAACTATCGATAGTATCCACAAGGAATCACACTGTACAATAGTATCGATAGTGGAAAAAACCTCGATAGAGGTTTGAAAAAACTATCGATACTATTGATGCCCTTGTTTAAGTTACAGCAATAGTATTTGTGAAGGTCTATTTATATTTCCGACATGATCAAATTTATAAAAGGATTATATTTGGAAAAAATATTATTCCTACAGATAAATAATTATATCGCACATTTTATTGCTTTCCAGACATTTATTAGACACAGAATAATGACTATATAATACTAGACTAAAACTGCACTTAGGTCTGCACTCAATACTGTAAATATACTCGAAGATTGGTTACACCTAGCGAAAATATTGTACATTTTAGTGCAGCCCTAAGAGCAGCTTGCACTTAAGAAACAATAACAATTTTTCAGCTATAACATACATAACTCTATCCCCATTTGGGAGATCCAGACTATAATATTTCACCCTCCTCGACCTTGAAGGTGTTGCCATCCAAGTCCAAAAAGACGGGTTCATTGACGGGATCATTTTTGTCCTCCTCAAGTAAGCAGTATATATTGTTCGATTCCTGTTTGTTTATCTCATCGCCCAGTTTGATCCAGAATGGCCGACATCGATTCTTCCACTGGCGTAGATTGAAGAAGGCGCAGTATCGTGAGGGGGAGGCCTTCAGCATGGCCATGTAGAGCGGCGTGATCTCATCGGCCATTAACTTGCCCATTAGGAAGACGGCCGTCTTTTTGCTATGAGTATCATTGAAGTCGATGTAAATGTTCTTGGCCTGACTGTAGCACTTTTTGGCAATGCCCGTCTTTTGGGTGTCTCTGGCAAAGAGCTTGCCAAGATTGAGTAATATCTCTGCCTCGTGATCCTTGTGATCGTACAGGCGAGAAAGACGCAAAGCACGCTTGAAGCAGGAGATAGCTTTGTCTATTTTATCAAAGCTATGGTCAGAAGGCAGACGAGGTCACAAGACAAGATTACATTTAAATCATATGACAGTACTCACTTCTCAGCGCATTGACCCAGATATAGATAGAACTTGATGTTCAGCTTGACAAACCTGTACTCTGTGCATGCAACAATTTCGGGTCTGATCTGCTCCAGGCACTGCTGGGCGGCGTGGTATTTGCCGCCCTCCATAAGGAAGAAGGCTCTCTCCAAAAATGTATCACAAAAGATGTCCAAGTTTTTTTGCCGACCAACTGAGGGACAGAATGATTACTATAAAATAATGTGGCTAACTTGAACTTACTCTCCGCAATGAGTACTGTTGCCTTTCTGGCCATATCAACCGCTTCCTCGGGCTGCTGGCGCACAGTCTGCCGCCCATGGATGAGCATCTGGCGGGCCAGCTGTTGGGCAACGAGGGCGTGCAGTATGGGACTGGCTGAGCCCTTGTCCGGCTCGGATAGCCACATATGGCCACGGACCAGCTCCAGTGTAGCCTTCAGGTAGGTAATAGCATTGAAACGCTGACCCGTGCGCTCCAGGAATAGAGCGTACGTATGATAGATGCGCGCAATCATCTCGGCCGCATCGCGCTCCTGGCCTTCGATGTTGTGGCACAGCGAGACGATGTGCTCCATAACTGCATTGAGGGCATACTCATACTTGACACGGTAGGGCTCCAACAGCAGCAGTGTCTCGTAGAAGAGCGTAAAGCAATCCTTGAGTCCCTTGAGCTTGCGCTTGACCACTGCCAGCTCGGCCTGTTTCAGCTTCTCAATCATCGCGTAGAGCAGCGGGCGATCGTCAATGATCCTGGCCCGAATGGCGATGGAGTCAAACAATGCCTGCTCCTTCTCGGCCAGGCAGCGCAGAAACTCGGGCACCATGAGGCATCCTTCGTGACGTAGTTCATCCTGCAGGGCTTCGTAGATGGGACCACGGTCTCTTCGTGCTTCAATGAAGCTCAGCGGCACAATGCTGGCTTTTATTTGCTCCCTATCGAAGGTGATCTCCCGGAAGGTGCGATAAGGTAGATTAGCCCTCACCTCACGCTCAATGCGCTGAAGTTCTTGCTGACGTTTAGACATGCTTTTAGAATGTTATAAACAATGTCGAGAAATGCGTTTCGACTTTATTTAGATTAATTTATTCTAAGGTGTGACAGTTAAAATTTTCAGTGTACTTTATATAGCTTTATTGATAGATCTTTTGTTGTAGTTATTTATACCTTTCGGTTTTACATAGTTGTTTCTATTTTGGCTTACTATCTCCCTATTCAAATTGATTTAAATCGCAGTCGAGTTCAATTTTTGGCACTTAAGCGCTAACTAGATTTTGAATAATTATTATTAAGGAATAATTTACAATATTACAGCAATTTAGTCAATTATCGAAGATAGAAATAGTCCAGTCCACTTTTGTAACTGAATAAAATTAAATTATGGGAAACTAAAATGTACATACAATTTTGGTGCACTTTTCAATAGTTTTCCAACCATGTGTATCTCTACAGGACCCATACGGTGCCAGTGCGTAGGCAGCAGAAGTTCATAAGTGATGGGAAGAGCAACAAAAGTGCTCCCAAGAAATGTAAAAGTTGCAACGAGCGGCATGTGGCACAAACAACAAATATATTAAGTTATTGTCTCAGCCCGAAACTGAATTTCGATTCAATAACTTTTGCCGCTTTAGCTCCGACTATGTTTTGTTGTTCGCTTGGACTTTGGCACTGCGCCTTGAAGTATGCCTTCGATTTTTGTTGCTGCCAAAACAAGGGGGCCGAGAAGCCGCAGCTGCAGGCGCAGGCGGTGGGTGGAGTGTTGGGCGCTGGGTGAAGTTTGGTACACATTCCGGCACTGGAGCCGATTCGATTTTGGCTCGTTTATTCCAATGTGCCCATGAATGAAATTAAAAGCAGCACCGCAACAGGCGAGTGGCCCATACGCAACCCCAAACCACCAACCTCAACCTCAGCCCCGACCCCGAACCAGACCAAGGCCCAAATGTGGTGGCACGGGCGGTTGCTTGCTTGTTGCAACTTTGGCTTTGCCGAGGAGCAGCTTGTTTTTTTGATCTTGACTTTTGCCATCCGGCTCTTCCAGCGCAGCGGCTGGGCCTGTGGCAGCGCTGCACAAACTTTGGCCGTGCTGTGTGGGCGTAACTCCGCCCCAAACATGGAGAGGCAGTTTGGGGATTGAGTCGGGTGTCCTGCTAAATTTATGGCTTGCCGCCGGCAGCGACAGCGGCAACATAAGCAACGTTGTGACAATGTACATTGCAAGCTGCAACGAAAATTTGTGGCTGACTCAAATTGAGTTGCATAATTTTGGAAAAATGCTGAATTTTGCTTTCTTTCTGTTTAAGTATGTTAATAAATCAAAACTGAAAGTGAGAATGATTTGCGAGTCATTGGTTTTTCAAAGTTCTAGTTAGATTAAATAAAAAGTAGATGCCGAGAAAAAAAACCTAATAATGAAAGTTTTCATCTCCCATTTGAATGGTATTTCAGTTTTTTTAATGCTTCAATGGATTCACATTTAAAATGTAGGCAAATTTAAAATTTTTCATTAAATTTAAACTGTTTTTGCATTTCTTTCCTTTTTAATTTTCCATTGTCATATACATTCATGAAAATTTAATGTATTTTATAATTGCTAATGCACTTTTGACGCTGTATTGTCATGTTTTTCACAATAACTTATAAAAAATACCCTAGCAAGAAATATATATAATTTGTTACAATATGTGAAACACATTAAAAGAGATTTTTCTGATTGCATGAAAAAATTATTTGATTATTCAATTTGGCCACATTCCATCAAACCACAACGACGATATCGTATCATGGGAATAATCATTCATTCAAAAGAATTTATAGTTGTTGAGTTTTGTTAAATTGATATTCCATTTCGCTTATGGAAAATTTTAATTTATGTTGCAAGGGTATTTTATATTCGGTATGCAAAAAAAAACACATTTGTATACCCTAGCAGAGGGTATTACAATTTTGTCTCGAAATGTGTAATGGACGAAAGGAGACGTTTCCAACAAAGTATACATATATATTCTGAATTAGCATGAATATCGCATCATATATATATCGCGATTTTCGTCTGTCTCTATGCGATCTATTCTCTAAGTTTTAAAGCTATCATAATAAAACTTGGCACAGACCCTTATTTTTACTGCATGCAGTACATATGTTGGAACCAGCCGGATCGGACCACTATAACATATAGCTGCCATAGGAATGATCGGTCGACAACTATGTTTTTGTATGAAAAAATTGTTTGTTTATGAATGTATCAGCACCAAACATTCCGAAACAGAGTCTCTAAAGAGTATGTACAATCTGACAAAATTTGGTTAAAATCGGACAACTATATCACTATATAAATCTTTGTGATTATACAAATATTTCATCCAAATTAAGTGAGAGTTTCAACTTCAACAGTTTCCTATCATTTTATCAAATTCGAACATTAAGTTTTGTATAAAATTTAATTCCTGCTAGGGTATACAGCTTCGGCACTCCGAAGATAGCCGTTCTTTCTTGTTTTTTATTATAATTATTTTAATTATCCACTTTAATCTCCACAATGTGCAAATGTGACTTGTGTTCTTTATGGCTTAGTCTGATATCATCAATAATAAGTTATCGTTGAACAGCTTTTGCGTTTTTGTGCTTCGCATTTTCGTTGAATTGATTTAATATGGAGGCGCCATTAATTAATAATTGAATTACAAAATAACAAAAATATAATATCGCATTTATGTGGACGCTTGAAAATTGCATTGGTGTTGTGTTAATAACGTCATACATTAATGAATAAAATATAATTTTATTATTCGTTTTGCTTAATAAAGTATATTGAACATAGGAGTGAGTGTATGTTTATTTTGAACAAGCTGTCAAATCTAGGGATAGCAAAAGCAAATTTAAACTCAAATAAATATTTTTTAACATATTAAAAAAAGAACTACAGTTTCCAAATTGAACACTAGAAGCGCCTAGAATATTTATTAGACAGTGTAAAGGGCTGCCAGATGTGTTTATTTGACCTTGTGTAAATACAATAAAAACTTCTGGTAACATCATGCCGCGGAAAAATTGTATACGGCAGTTTTCTAACCATTATTTATTGAAATAATTTAATGCAGTAGAGCATAAATAAACAAATTTTTGAAAAATATACGGGATTAAGTTCGGCTTTATAAACCTGATCGAATATTTGTACTTCCTGTAGCCATAAAGTGGGTAAATAGTCTGTCTGTATCTTTTTTTTTTCGCATTCTAGGGTGAATTTTATTTAAGATCTGCCCAACAAGTAGGCAATAATTAAATTTTTTAATGATACATTAACATGTCATTGTTTCATAAATCACATTGAAGGGGCTAGGTTTGGGGGGAGGGATTTTTACATAATGGGGGAGGGGGTTATTTATTATTCCAGCGGGAGATCGAGCGGGTGCTTCCTACGGAGACGTCTTATTGTGGAACTGCTGTCCATCAGGCAGAGAGCTAGTGGATTGGGGTGGCACAGCATTCTAGCGGTGTAGCGCTCGCTGAGCCTTGCCACCTCGTCCTTGACCCATGGAATGTGGAGCTCATTGTGGATAGTGGCGTTGTCATGGAATATGTGAGCGTTTGATATTATTCGCAAGACTTTATTTTGATATCGCTGAATCATGCGGCGATTACTTTTGCTGGCAGTGCCCCAAAGTTGGATGCCATATGTCCAGATGGGCTTAAGTATTGCCTTGTAGACCAGGAGCTTCACACGCAGCTTAAGCTTGGAATGCCTGCCAATAAGCCAGTAATATTTTTGAAGCCTTTCCTCGGCTTGCTTCCTCTTGCGGAGAAGGTGGGCTCGCCAAGTCAACCTTCTGTCCAGCGTCATGCCCAGGTATTTAGGGAAAGCTTCCATCGGGATGGGGGAGCCATCTAGGTGGACAGGCGGACAATTACCCTTGCGGAGGGTGAAAGTCGACTGTGTGGACTTTTCAGCATTTATTGCGATATTCCACCTCTTAAGCCATGTGTTCAGGTTATCCAGTTGGACTTGAATGGCCTCAGAAGCTTCTTCGGGGGTGTAGGCTGAGCTGACGAACGCTGTGTCGTCGGCGTACGTGGCAATTAGCAGACTCCGTTGTTGGCTTATAGGCATGTCAGCTGTATACACCGTATAGAGGATCGGTCCAAGTACACTGCCTTGTGGCACTCCAGCTCGAATGTCCCTCGTTGAAGACTTTGCCTCGCCGCACTTAGTGAAGAAGTGTCTGTCGCTGATGTAGCTTTTGAGGAAAGCAAAGTAAGCCTGCGGCAAGTTTGCTTTGATCTTGTGAAGCAGGCCGAGATGCCAAACTCGGTCAAACGCTTGCTTCACATCAAGCATGACGGCACAGCAGTATTTTCCGTTTTCGAACGCGTCCAGTATGCGCTCCACTAGCCTGTGGCCTGTCTGTATCTAACAGGCAGATGTAGACATATCCGACCCTATAAAGAAATGTGTTCTTGATCAGTATCAATAGCCATTCGTCTGTTTGTCCGTCAACCTCAGCAAATATAAAAGCTAGAGACACCAACTTGCTAGTTGCAAATTGGCTCTGTTATTGATGCTTATCTACATTATATAATTTAGGTCGTCGAAAACTTCCCTTTCAATGCGTTACATATTTCGTGAAAAATTATAATGTTCCTGTTCTTTAAAATGGGAGCTTCCTGCACATTTCGTCACACTTTAATATTAATTTGGAAACATTTTAATGCAAAATTACCGGCTTATACCATGAGTATGTTGCCTGTTCGTTATCCTTGCGCAACTGGGCGCCTGGCATGCAAGCTATCAGATCATTTTTGTCCCCTTTCTTCTGGTCTCCCTTGCGCGGTGCCCTTCCAGGTTTGGCAAAAACCCCAGACGGTCCATAGAGGTTGGCGGATGCTGCTCCTTTAACGTGGTTACCTGGCAGGCAGCTCATTGAACGGATATTCCTTTTCATCTTATTGGCTTGTTAGTGCTGTCAGTGAGTGTAAATCTGTCCTAACTTTTCAGAGGTATGGCTTCATTATCCTTTTAAGAATAATGTATCATGATCGTAAGTTACCCACCCAAAAATAAACAGGAGTATATTTTTCTATGCTTACTATATTTTTTGTATTATAATTTTGCAACGAATTGTGTATATCATTGAACTGAAAAACAGTTTGGAGATATAGTTTGAAGATATAGTATCAACCAAACTCAGTAAATATTGATTTTGGTATGCTTTTAAGGTGTGGACCTAATTGGAATGTAAGAAATTGAGTTGTTCCATGAAAAACTTTAGATTTTACAAATATCTCAACCATCCCATAAATCCGTGTATGTGTTGTTTATTGCACACTATACACGTGTTCTTCGCACATGTGAATATACATACATACTTATGTATATATGTACATTTGTATGTACTTACATAGTTTGCTGCATGGACTTGAATTTCATTAACACAATTCGGTGAGGGCAGCAAGAAGTGATGGCCATACATCAAGATGAAGGATGAGCACTCTTGAGAATGTATGTGCCCCATTCAAGTATTTGCAACACACGAGAGTATGTAGTATGCATGTGTTTGTGTGCATATAAATATATGGCAACGCATTGTAACGCTAACTGATGTCGCTGCTGTCAGGTCTACAATGATAGAGGCTGCCGGGTGCCGGGTTGGAAGGGAGTTGCCAACACCGTTGAGGTTAACAAAGGTGGCAACGACGTCATGTTGCTGACTGCAAAATTGGATACCAAATAAATGCACATGCATATTTCATAGTACCACAGCTATTACCCTGCTGACATTAACACCTTAAACTGCTGTAGACATACCGACCACTATATGCATAGAATATCAACAGAGCTGTGCAGAGAATATCCACAGAGCAGAAACTGATGTCAACGAAGCTGAAAATATCCTAAACTATGTAGAATGTTGTGCAATGCTTGTTGAAAAAGAACAGTTGAAAACAAGTAAGAATGTTGCAGTCGAACGTACCCGATAGCATAATACTCTGTTCCCAGTTGCTTATTTGTGGTTTGGAAACAGTAGTCTGTATGCCAAATTTGGTGACTTTAGCTTAAAATAAAATTTGGAGTTGAAGGTGTATGCCAAATTGTGGGGTAGGGGCTGGGAATGGGGGTTTGACCTTGACACTTTATAAACTAATGGTATACACTAACATGTGTACCAAGTTTGGTTGCTCTAGCTTCAAGTGTGTGAGTTGCGTTCATACATACGGACAGACGGACATTTCACAAACTTAATATACTCCTTTTCAAACAAACTTTTTTTAAACCGAGTAAAATTATAAAAAAATAATTAGTTATGATAAAAATGTAAGTCAAGTTTTCTGTTTTGTAACAAGAAAGGACGGCTATCTTCGGAGTGCCGAAGCTATATACCCGAGCAGGAGTTGATTTTTTTTATCTAATTGCTCCTATAAGAGCCTTGTAGTTCGATTTTGATGAAATTATAGGAAACTATTTGAAGTATAATAAAACTATCACTTAGTTTGGATGAAATATTTGCATAAACAAGAGGTTTGATATAGCGAAATAGTGGTTCGATTTTGACCAAATTTGGTCAGATTGCATTTTTCACCCGATCGTTCCTATGGCAGCTATATGATATAGAGACCCGATTTTGATAAAATTTGGTCAGATTGTATAAACTCTTTATAAACTCGGTTTGAATGAGTTTGGTGAGGATATCTTTATAAACAACAAAGTTTTTCATACAAAACATAGTTTGCTTATTTTGATCGCCCTTCTCTGCGATTCTCAAGAATTAAAGGGAGTCCACTGCAATTTATCATTTTGGAGGAATACTTTGTGAATAGTAATAACTTATTTTTGATTGTCTTTATTGTGTGTGTGTGTAAGAGAGAGACAGGGAGAGAGAGAGAGTGAGAGAGCAAGAAAGACAGAAAGGGAGAGAGAAGAGAGACAGAGAGAGGAAGAGGGAGAGAGAGTGGGAAAGATCACCCTTCTCTGCGATTCTCAAGAATTAAAGGAAGTGCACTACAAGTAACCATTTTGGAGGTCTCCTGTTGATTGCCCTTTTCTGCGATTTTCAAGACTAAAACGTAAAGAAAGAACGGCGTCTTGCGGAGTGCCGAAGCTATATACCCTAGCAGGAATTAAGTTAATTTGCATGAAATATTTGTATAAGCAAAAAGTTTGATATAGCGATATAGTGGTTCGATTTTGACCAAATCTGGTCAGATTGTATAAACTCTCCAGACACTCTGTTTGGGAAAGTTTGGTGCTGATATCTTTATAAACAAAAAAGTTTTTCATACAAAAACATAGTTGTCGACCGATCATTCCTATGGAAGCTATACGTTATAGTGATCCGATCCGGCTGGTTCCGACATATGTATTGCCTGCAGCAAAAAGAAGGGTCTGTGCCAAGTTTTATTACGATAGCTTCAAAACTGAGATACTAGTTCGTAAAGAAACATGCATTCATGCTGATTCAGAATATATATACTTTGTTGGGTCGGAAACGTCTCCTTAAGTCCATTACACATTTCGAGACAAAATTATAATACCCTCTCCTATGGTATAAAAGATATATTTACAACAAATACTTTTAACTCACGTTAAAAAACCTAACAGCTGATTAAAGATTGTAAATAAATAAATAATAGATGCTGAAAACTGTGTGGGAGCCAAGGAGGACATTTTCAATTGGAATAACAATATAATTATTGATGTGTCTTTATTAACAACAACATCTCTTTAACAAAGCTGGTCAGAAAACTTGAATATATTAAAATTAATACATTTTATATAAATATGTATGAAATTAAAAGAAAGGAAAAAATTCATTTAAAATCAGATTGGAAACTGAAGGGAAAGTCCTGTGGATGGTGTCTGTTTAGTCTCCTTTGCGTTTAGTACATATATTGGCAGCCAGATGGTTTTTAGACCAGAAAAATGAAACCGAGCTCGAACACAAATTGATATGCAGGTTAACATTACCACAAACATGGGATAACAGGAATTGGATAATTTTCTTTTCTTTTGCAGTTTTGAAGGAATATTGTCCGAGCTTCTATTTGCAGTGCAGGTCGCTTAACAGAGCGACACACTGACTCATATGTTAAGCTAGGTCACTTACGTTCCACATTGTGGATAACGTTTGCTGGTCGCATTGTACCGTTATAAAGTAACGGTGCTGCTGGCTGACAGTGTTCAGTGCGCCGATAGCCTCGTGTGCTAACGGTAACGAAACGTATTGCGCGCCAAAAAGACGCGTGCCCAAGTGTGAGTGTTAAATTGCGAAAGAAAGGCGACTTTCTGGGAAGAACTTCAATTGAAGAAACTTAGTACTGTGACCGTGTGTGGTAATGACAGAAAGTGCCTGTGGGATTCGCGCTTGTCTTGGCAATGACATCCGGGGAATGGGATTTGCGAGCGCTCAAGGCGCTGGAGGAGGAGGAGCAGAAGGAGTTTCTGGCGCTCAGCCAGAAGAATCTGTTTGAGCCGCCGCTGGCAACAGGTGCTGCTGCTGCTGAGAATGGCAGCGTTAGCCTGTCCAATGCCAAGCCGGCACTGGCCTATGCGCAACTGCATCCACATCTGCTGAAGCTACCCACCATCGATGAGTGCCAGCTAATAGCCGCCAAGCGGCAGTCTGCCGGCAGCGTAGCCAGCAGCGCCCGTTTGAAATTCACGCGCGCGCTTTCCCTCTCCGCGCACTCATTGTCACCACGTGCGGGCGGCGGCGGTGGTGGGACGGGCTTTGGCAAGAAGCTCAAGGCACGCCTGGTTGGCGCCAAGTCAAGTGGCTCGCTGTCGCCCTCCCGCTATTCCCACAGTTACAGTGTCTCCCCCGTGTATACACCACCGCCAATACGACGCTGTGCCACGCTGCACCACACGCAACCTGTGCGTAAGACCTTCAAGACCCTGCAGCAGCTGGAGCGCCAGAAGCGGCAGAACAGTGCAACGCCGCCACAGATGCAGCGTATCCTTGGCACCAACAAGACATACTGGAAATACGGCGCCAACTCCACGGCGGCCTCAATTATAGGCCAGCGTGCCAGACTCCAGCAACAACAACAGCCAAGCGAGCTGGAGTCTAACAACTCGGATGAACCCAATGCGGATCTGCTCGATACCGAGGCACTCGACACCGCCACAGAGACGGGCTCATGCAGCGTGCCGCTGCCGCCGGCGGATTCCAATGAGCTGCTGCGTCTTAGCCTGATGCTAACTGCCGCCAGTACGGCTGTAACTGCCACAGCGGCTGCGGCAGCGGCAGCAGCAGCAACTGGTGGGCCGGGCAGGCGCTACCAGACCCACAGCGATGTCGAGGACAATGCTCATGGCGAAACTGTTGCTTACGAAGCTTTTCACAGGCCCAAAAGCTTTGAGCGCACTCTCTTACGCGGCAGCAGCTTAACAGTAACAGCGCAAGAGAGCCACAGTCCCAGTCCGAGTCCCAGCCGGAGTCGCGCAATGCAATCCACAGGCGGCGCTAGAATATTTAAATCCACCTCTTTGGATGCTAGCGGGGGTGCGGGCGCCGGTGCAGTTGAATACCAACAACAGCAACAGATTATTGGTCAGCCACTAGCCATGATGACCATGACAACGGGCACAAATCAGCTGGTGGAGCATCAAACAAACGATGGTCGTTACCAGCAGCGGGAAAGCGACTGGGAGCGGGCACGTGAACAGGTCAAATATCATCAGGACTTGACCGTGGCCTGTTATGGTCACAATGCATTGCTAGCTGGTGCCGTAATTGACGATGAATTGGAGCAACATATCAAGCATTGTTCGTGCTCCTGCAATCACATGGGCTATGGCAATTCAATGGACTACCAGGTGAGTGTTCACCGCAGCCTCTGCAGGCCACAGTTCCTCACATGCTCATTTCCCCAACTACTTATAAGCATTACACTCAGAAATATATTAGAATAATATTAACATTAATCAAGGACAACAGTAGGACGCTTAAACCTCGTTCCGTTGCATCCTATGAAAATTCTCACTCAAAATCTGAGAATTCAAACATTTTTAGCCATTCCGTTTTTGAGATATTTTGGAATTTTCACATTTGTATAACCTTGCAGAGGATATTATAGTGTTGTCACGTTTTGAAGGAGACATATGGTTCGCTGATAGAATAGAAATAATAGTATATTTTAAGCTAAATTGGTCTTTCTATTTAAACAAAATAAAGTTGGACAATATATCGAAAATTCTTGTACATTTTTTCATATTTTTCAAACTGAAGATTTTTTGCATATTACTTACATATTACTTTCGCAGTCGACCAAATTCTAGAAACAATATAGGTCAAAATATTTGTTTTTATTTTTATTTTCTTATATATTTTAAATCTCATAAGACGGTCCTGTTTTTGTGTCAGTGTAAAAACGTTATATCGGCAATATATTCAACCGATTTAAATTTTTAATGAATAATGCACAGAGTTATTCAAATACCTCTCGAATGGTATTAACTGATCAATATAGGTATAATATTAAAAGCAAGATTCAAATTTGCCTATTAATAAATAGAAATAAGAAATTCTTTTATGTTAAGCCAACTAATATTTTAAAAAAATTTCATAAAAACCTTTGTGAATTTTGTATTAAGATCAAGAAATTTCAGTCTAGGCCGGATTTTCAAAACATTTGTGTTCTTTTGAATACTGAACACGTAACATATTTCTCTCAGTGTATTAGCTACCTTGGAGTCTGAACTTGGCACACAGCTGGCGCCTTTCAAATGCGCATTCCTTCGTAAATGATTCCGGCATGTATTTTTAATTGCACTTCTCTAACTGGACAGCTGCTGTGTGTGTGGGTGCGTGGGTGTGTGGGTGTGTGGGTGTGAAGGTGTGTGGGTTTGTGGGAGTATGTCCAGCTATTCACTGACAGCTGGTGCATTTGTAATGGTGGCACATTCAGGGGCCGTTACTTTCAACTTTCTAGTGCAGCAACCTAAGTTTAACATACATATAGTCCATACAATTCAACTCATTATCATCACGTCGCTTTGTGGTGCATTTTGTGTTCATGGCTTCATGGATTGCGGGTCCTGGAGCTGGCAGTTTGCCGCCCGGAGAACATTTTGTGGCCGCTCCTATGCAGGTCTAAATGCGTTTGAGGGCCCTATTGTTTGAACGTGAGTGGCCAAAGTAGTTGGGAACAAGTTTCAGGTCAAATTGAATGCTCTTTTGATTTAAACAATAAGTTTGGCTAAATGAACTAGGGGCAAAGTTTATTTTCGTTGTGATTTTTGTCCAGTAATGAGAATTTTACCTTAGCCACAACGTGCGCGTTGTGCTCACCACGTTTCAACGCTTCTATTTTAATTAATATTCAAATCGATTCCGTTTATGATTTCTCTTCCTCTGAATTTTCTGTTGATTACATTTAATTTTTCCATCGTTCATTCAAGCGTCCTAGATAAACGTTTTACATTTGTAAATTCTTTTACTTAAGATGTCAGCAATAAAATAAATTAGCCTCAGCCTCGAAAGTGGCATTTTAATACAGCACACGCTCGGTAGACTGAACTAATTAAAACCGACAGTTTACACCCTTACGATTGTCAAGGGAAATCAGTTTTCTAAATTTATCACAGAATTAGAGTGAATTATTTAAATGTCAAATCTTATTACCCTAAAATAAACATTTCATCTAGAAATCAGTATTATTTTTATAAATATACAGTTTTCTGTAAGTTAAATGTTCTGTTTTAAACAAATTTAATTTAATTTGAGTTCAATATTATTAGACAGAACGCGAATTTGGTTGTGAAGTTGATATGTGTTAATGAAAAGAAAACAGGAAAATGAAAAAAAAATTAGAAATTTAATTTGTAATATTAAGTTTGATATTTGCTTTGAGGTGGAAATATGGCATTAAATATTAAAATATGAGCTGGCATTGTATTAAATTCCGGCATGGTATGATGAAAATTAAATAATTGAACAGTTTGCATAATAGTACAATATATTTATATGTAATTTGATAAAAACATAATGGAAGGTCATGTTACAGTATAAGTATAATATTTTATGATAAAACATTTGCTATAGTGTACTTTGTATGTGGTGATACTAATAAAGGTCTTTAAGTCTAATTAGGTCAAATATTCGATCCATCCAAGTAGCTTAGGGGTCATGCGTCTAAAGGCTGGGGCGGTGCAATGGCTAGATCCTAAAGTCAGCTGACCATCACTGCAGAGTGCTTTGGGGTGGTGTCAGCGGTGTCCAAGTGTCTGCACTAACGGCGGTGACCACGGAGGTGGGCACTCCCGTGGGCACTGCGCTGGGTAGGGGCACGCTAGGAACTGCGCCCTGATCCACGCTGTGCTCCAAGGACTCCAGCTTGATGTCGTTGTGATTGTGAGCGGGCTTTAGACTGGCACTGGCACACTCCAGGGTGATGACGGAGCTCTGCTCTTCAGTTGTCTTGTACATGGCGGACTGGGGCTCATCGAGCGTCTTTGTGACGTCCACGGGTTCCAGCGGATGGGTGGTGTAACTGTGAATTATATCGCGATTCGAGAGTGGAATCATTGATAGCTACTTTAGCGATATAAGTCTAGAGTTCGCGGTTCAGTTGATCGCCCCCTCACTTACCCAATCTCAAGCGGTATATACTCCGGTTGGTAATATGCCGCAGCCGCGTTCTGGTAGAGTCCATACTCGGCGCTGGAACCATTGTGCCAACCGCTGGCCGGATAGCTCAGCGCCGAGGGAGCGTTCAGCACATTTGTGTACAGCTGGTGGGTGGGAGAGGTGGGTGTTGGATGGTACACCTGGTGTGTGGGTGCGGCGTAGGTCTGCGGCGAGCCTGAGGCAGCTGCTCCACTCGCATAGATGTCCGACTGGGACATGTTGTACTGGTGACTATGTGGCGTCAGGTGGTGTATGGTATAGCCAGGCGAGGGCGTCGTGTAGCTCGGCGATCCATTCGTGGGCGAAGGTGAATTGTGTGTGGCTGGAAGGATTATAGGTTAATGGGGTCTGTTTCCCATATATGTGGGTATACTACACTTACAGATGTTGCGGCTGCTGCACACATTCATGGGCATGGGACCGGGCACACTCGACGGACTCCAGTAGTTGCTATTGCTCTGCCAGCTGCTGGGATAGGAGAATACCGATGCCGTGGAGCTGGCCTCTACGGGCATAAAACCAGACTGCGAGTAGGAACTGGTAAAGCAGCCACTGGCACTGCTGCTGCTCATACTGGCGCTTGTATTTGTATTTGTGCTGGCCGATCCAATGGATGACTGTAGACTGGTGGGCGTCTGAGGCGCCGATGGCGGTTGCGGCGAGGATGAGGAGGCATTGCCCGCGCTGCCATTTGATCCGGAGCCGGAGACAACCCGTGGTCGGCTGTAGGGCGTGCTGCGATTCGGCGCTACGCTGCGTGTGGGCAGAGAGCGGCCGTAGCGATCGCAGCTGCCAGTCACAGCAGCGCCGGAGGAGGTTGACGCAGCTGTCACCAGGCTGTGCGTCTGTGCCATGGGCAGCGGGGGTGGCGGAGCGGCTACGGCAGCGGCACTCGCGTAGTGGGTGGGCGGTGGTATTAGCCAACCGTAATGGGTGTCGTGTGGATAAAGCGTGTCCGGACGCTCCTTAGCATCGAGAAAGGCCTTGGCGAAGGGATTATACTTGATCTTGAGGGAAGTGACCTCCTCATTCTGGTAAGCAGTCACCGCGATGAACTGTGTCTCCGGAAAAGGATAGGTGACCACGTGCCGCTGCTCAGAGCCCACGCGAACCAGGTGTACCCGTGGCTCGTACTTGTGCAACGAGTTAAGCATTATCTGTAAGCAGAAAATGAAGAATCAGTATTACGTTAGTCATAAAACTGATCGGTAACTTACCTGGCCGTTGCCATTGGTTTTATTTGTCAACTTCACTTTGGCAAAGGATATAGGCTCCTTCATCCAATGAGCTCCGAAATTTGGCGACTCGGGATGTACATATATAGGATTGGAGGGTGGAACCTCGGCCTTTCCGCCGGGAACCTATTAAATTAAAGATAATATGGTAAATAGAGCTCGAAATAAATAATAAGCTATGAGCTTATGTTGAAGTATCGTCTCTAAACCGTAATCATTTTCAATATAACAGAGACTCTGGAGACTCAGACTTAACGGAAAAGTTGATTTCCCATTGTTTAAGTATACTTAGAACATTATTTATTCAAAATGTGATACTTGCTTTAAATTTATATAGAATATCGAAATATTAAAATAGATAATATATCGGTTTTTTAACTTTATAAATCATCTTTGTAGTTTGAAAGTAATGGGATAAATATTTGAAAAATATCTAAATTGTAAGCAAAATTGTTGAAAAAGTTTTCTTTACTATATTATCATCATAATCATCAAAACAACTTTGCATATTTTGTTTTTATATATCTAAATTCTCTATACATCTTGGTACTTAACTTCCTTTTAAAGTTATTACATTTGCAATAATTTTTTTATCGATCTTGTTTTGGGCTGTAAGGAGTTTTTTATCTTTCATAATCTTTTTAGTAACTTTTTAATAAATAAGAAAAAATAAAATACTTTCTTTAGTACATGACAAAACTACAAGACATGGAAGTATTCTTTCACAAACAAAATTTGCGTATCGTTTATTGTCTTGGCTAAAATCAATAAGTTAAAGTTTGGCAACAATAAATAACTTGAATCTGAGAAAAATTCCCTGATAGCCTATGAATTTCATAACTTTTCACTAAAAGTGTGAAAACAAGACTATTCATCTTTTGCAAAAAAGTCAATCGAGATAATGGAACAAAATATTTAGGATTAGGAGGTTTTTGCATATTCTTTGCTTGATAAATAAAAAATAAAGAAAATCAGACTTTGTGTTTTAACATTGTTGGAGGGACCATATTTCCCCCTTTACTGTAGTTTAATATTACTATTTTTAATAAAGAGTCTCGTTTACTTCACAAAGTGTATTTCCAACTTCAATATTATATAATCAGACTTAGTGTTTTAAAGTGTAAATTTACAATGTTGTAGGGACCAGATGTCCCCCCTTCCAGTAGTTTAATACTACCACTCGTACTCGTCAACTTTGCGCAGTATTTATCCATATAAAAGCTGAAGCTCATTTTATTCACATACCCATTCGCCATTGACGTACTTCCAGCGATGACTGTCGACTTGCACGAACTCCAGTAGAACCGTATACATGGCAGCGGGATCCAGGCCGGAGGCGCTGATTTTAACAACCGGAAACATTCGCCTGCGAGGGCAATAGAGAAGAGATCACAATTAAAATGGTTTCGTTTCACAGTTGTATAACAGTCTGTAGGCCATGAATATTGTATGGGCAAACAGCTAGACAATGGCCAAAAGCATTTCCATTTTTACATTTATTCTTCAATTTGCTCTTGCTGCGTGTTTGCCATTGCCCCTGCCCGGTTCCTATGGATACCTGTACAGGCAGCACTCACTCGGCTGGCTGTCTTTCCGACGGTGTCGGTCTCGGTCTCGGTGTCGGTGTCGGTGTCGGTTTCGGACAAATATTGAAACGCGCCGTCCGCGTACTGTTCCACAACAATTAGTACAAGATGGCGGCTGTTGCCGGGCCGCGTTAATTAGCACCTGGCCGGGACTGGAGACCGGAGTTCGGGACGGTTAGGTCCAAGTTCTAAGCGCGTTTCGCACACACACACACACACACACACACACACACATTGGGCATATACACATTGGTAAATATTTTTAGTTATTTCGACAAGCGCTCGCATGTAAATAAATACATATATACTCGTATATATAAGTACGTACATATATGCGGAGCTACAGAAACGTTAACGCTTCATTATAAGGTGCAAACAGCGCCAAATGAAAAATCATTGCAGCAAAAACAAAAGCGCAAAAAACTCATTGCCAATTTGCATAGGAAAACAAAATGCGCCGCAATCGGCAACATCGACGTTGTTGGCCACGTTAACTTCCATTTAACACGTTTCCACTGCAAGAAGCAGGGCCAAGCAACAGGCAAAACACCCAACCACAAAACCACCAAACCACCAAACCACCGAACCACTGACTCACAACTCACCTGCCATTCTTGGTGACGATCATCTCGTTGGTAAGATTCTGAAAGCGCAGCCACAGCTCTCGATCATCCAGCGAGACGCGCAGATTGCGATCCAGTTCATTGGGGCTGCCAGCGCCGCCGACAATGCGATGCCCGCCGCCACCACCCCCGCCCGCTGACGCCATTGCAACTGCACCACCGACGCCACCCAGCCCATGCCCGTGTCCATTGTGCGGCGCGTGTTGCGGCGAGGGGGAACCGCCGCCTCCACCACCACCACCGCCGGCCGCCACATTGCCATTAAGGCCGGTTGTAGGATCCACGGCGGACAATATATGCGATGTGGTCATGTCTTCTGCAAAAAGAAACCAGGAGATTCCACTTGTTAGCAAAACGTTTCATAAAACTCAATTTCCAAAGTGCCAGAGGCCATTAAGCAATCTACAGTATATGAATATCAAAAGGCCCATGCCGAATTAGTAAATCTCCACTCTGAAAGCTATTCTTTGCAAAGGAGGTAATAATTTAAATAATCTTCAAGACACCATATATAAGTTACACTATATAACAAGATATTCCATCCCAAATTGCAAAATTCTGTAATATAATGTTGACTCTACTAAAATTGGCTTGACTTTATAGCAATGAGTTATTAGTTAGTTGATTGTGTTATAAAGTTATGTTGCCACTTTTGAGAATTATTTATTTATTTTTTCTAAATATTTACAACGAGATAAATAAAAGATTAATAATTTTTTAAGCTTTATCAAAAGTATATCAATCTGACCAACTTAAACATAATTTCATAAACATTAAATAATTGCTCTTCCAAAACCAGTTTCAATTTCTTAGCTTACAGTAGAAATTCTCGTAATTATATTTCAGCTAGTCAATCGACTTTTGAATATGATTGAATAATCAAGCCTCTTTCTAGTTCCGATACCGATGAAATTGTTCGATATCGAAGTTTTTGGCAGTTCTGAATTCCGCAAACATCAATATACGTTTTAAATAGTGATCCCTGTTTAATGTATTAAAGCCTATAACGGGAAAACAAAATCTAAGACGATGCGGAATGAAAAGTACTTGGATGTGGGAACAGGACTTAATAAGGCAATTAGTTTTATTTGGTTGATAGTCTAGCACTACTACTTAGGCTGCAAATACTGATAGATCTTTACTCAGAGGTTGCAACTTAAGAAACTGAATTATTCGAACAGAGTGTTCATGCATTGGTATTGGGCATTGGCATTACATCAAAGACGGTTGACCCGCCTGACCGACGCATCGTCGCAGCAATTTATACCTTTACAGCACTGTCCCGGGCGCATTAGAAGAATGTTCGCCCGAGTCTGTTGTCGGCTTTTAATTATATTGCACACTTTAGTTATGCCTTGCCCATACCTGAGACTCCAATTCAAACTCAGATTCCGACTCAGAGTCTCGGAGTTCGGAGCTCGGACGTGGATTTGGATTTGGATGCTGGCTGGCCATAAACAGCGGGCACCCTTTTATTTATGGCCATGGCAACGGCAACAAACACCTCTGTTTACTCCGGGTCCGCCGTCGCAGTCAGAGACCGGGTCAGTACTCGGATTGTAAATGCGGCGGCGGGAATGGAAAAGAGAAGCGCTTAAAATCAGCTTGGTGATGTCTAAATTCTGTTGTGGCACTGAAAGTGTTTCTCGCAATGTTTTGTAATCATAAATTAACAAAATGTATTAATTGTTTTGTTTGTTTTTATTGTGCAACGGAATTGGAGGTGGAATGCCGACGGAATAGTCATTGGAGTAGTTGCCAGCATCCCTATTCAACCCCAAAATTTCAGCTAGGGATAACAATATCTTCAGATGATTCCAATTGTATTGTTATTCAATCTTAACATAAAACTGCTGCTTTGATTGAACTCTTGTTCGTTTGGACAGGTTATGATTTATTTAAACTTGTCTATGGTTAGGCATAAATAAAATCCGTAGAATATGTCTCATTTGTCAAACGTTTCACTTTATACTGCGAACTGAATGTTCAGTTCGAATCGTGATTGACAACGAAGGATAAACAGGATGTTAATATTATGTATACAGTACACACTAATCAATCATTTAATTTGTGTTTCGTTTAACTGTAAAAATTTACTTGATGAAAACAAATCAGGCATTTCCCAATGACGATTTTGAACAACTATTGTAACCAACATAAATGATTATAAGAAAATGAAGTATTGTAAAGCTGGCTCGTGGGCGGGATGGTATAATTGAAAAGCCCAATGGATGTTTCCGTTTCCGTTTAATGAAAAAGGAAAGAAAAAGAAGAAAAGGAAAGAAATGAAGAGTAAAGAAAATAATGTATTCTGATTTTGAAAAAATATAAGTTAATTTTATAAAGTACTGGGTGCACCCAGCCATACATCGCTGTACAATTTGTTGTTGCATGGATAACAAAGTAAGAAACAAACAACAAAAAATAACTTTCAACTGTTTTCCCTCCTGTGACTTATGATTTTTCGTAAAGGGTATGAAGAACTTAGAAACCGACCTAACAATAACCTCTCATACATTTGACATTTATGCCCATTTCACGTCCGCGGTTACGGAAAGGAGTAGATTTTTCAAGTTGCATACAACAGTTTTCCGCCCGTAGGGGTAGATTTTTCATAATCCCGAGCCGGTTGGTTGCAATCTGAACGGATTTTATTTATATTCTTCTGTATTCATGTGTACTGTATGTCTTAAATTATTGATGTAATTTTTTGACTCATTACTTCATCAGGAAAATCCTTCTGTTGCGGGAATATTACTGACGATTCAAACAATCCTTAAAACGAACTGTATATTGTGTCAAATTTGAGCTCAATCAGTGCGGAACTTTCCGAGTTTTGACGGATACGGAAACTAGTTCAACATTAATATCTATCTATAGATATAGAAACAAAAACAAATCTACATATATAGATAATAACTTGCAATTGCTGAGTTTGGGTAAATATTTGTTTAAGCAAAAAGTCAATTATACTAAAACTTATATTTAATCATATAGATGCCATATGAACAGTCCGAATTTTAGTTGTCTAAAGATATTTAGCCCAAATTAGCCAAATCGAAAAAAATAACGTAAGAGGACACTTTTAATAATAATAAAAACATAATTTTAAATAAACCACATCGGCCTAATTTAATCGCCTAAAAATCAATCGATATCGCATTATGTTATGTATTGGTTGAATAAATTTGTTTCAAATCGATTCACGATATTTTATATCTTGAATGGAAGCGAATTCATACCAATATTCGCTTCGAATTTAATTTAAGCTTTAGTTTTAAAGAATGTATACTGATAGTATATACCACACGCATTTCCATGCAATAGCTGACTGCATTCTAAAGGTACTTAAGTGGATATTTGAAGTTGACAATCGTACTATACTCTATTTTGATGTGTCAGTTATAAAGCACTATTAAATTTTCCATTCATATTTGTTACATTGGACACACACATAACGTGTGTCTGTTTATTCCTATCTGTCTATGTGGTACACACGTGTATGCAACACCAACATCACCAACAACAACAACAAATGATGTTGTGTGTGGCTGTGTTGTTCGTGTATTCGACATCAATCCACAGTGCTCCATCACTGAGGCTTAATGAAAAGCTGTTTTTGTATGCTGTCTGAGAGGTGTGTGTGTGTGTGTGTGTGTGTGTGTGTGTGTGCGAGAGTGTGTGTGTTGCTGTGTGTGCCGTGTGTGCCTATGTACTTTAACTTTAACATTTGATGGCTGCCATGACGGTTCAGGTTGGACTCTTTCCCCATCCATTTTGTGCTGTTGATTTTTGAATGATTTCGTGACTTTGATGTTTACCCAGACCATTTTCGATACCCTGGCTGAGGGTAATACAATTTAGAAATAATGTTTGCGACACACAGTCAAACGCTTAAATTAGCATTTAAATGAAATGTGCCTTCTTAAATGGAATCAAATCTTAAATCTCATATGTGCTATCTCATATTTCGTATATGCGTCATTAAGTTTTGACAAGATACAAAAATGCTTTATTAGCTTTTATTTCTTATTGATTATAGTATTTATGGCTTTTGAAATTAAATCAAACCATTTAGAATTGATCACAAACTCATACAATTAATATATGTAGGAATGAGCGATTAAATATTAAATCACTTTATCTTTGTGTAAATGTAATAATATGTGCATAAATAAATTCTCTTCATATACTTATATATATTCGTGTACATTTATATATTGCAGTGAATCTGTATAGATAGAGAACAAGATATTCAATGGGATTTACGCTTTAAGCAGTCTGCAATACGAACTTGATCGTTGTCGTATGCTTAAAGCTTTCTTTAAAGTTAGCTTCAGACTTGTACACTGAAAGAAATTAAATTTTCGTAAAGCAGCAGCAGCAGTATTCATTTTATACCACTTGGTTATATGCTTTATTTTAGATATATGTAATTTTAGATACTTTTTTTGTATTTATAAAATTATTGCTACACTTAAAAAAATATACATTTGAGATTGATAACGTGTGTGTAAATAAAAAAAAAATAATGGTTATTACTGCATTTGAATAGTATACCAACTGTTCAATGTTCGTTTTAAAAATAAAAATAACCGACGATGCCTATTTAACTATTGGCCGAAGCCTAATTGGAATGTTCTCGAGTCCGTTTACAATTTGTTCTATTAACAACGACTTTTAATTCTCGGTGTAGTTGTATTTATAAATATTAAAAGAAACTCCTCATAAATTGAAAACCTTCCGAAAATTAAAGATTGTATTCTATTAAGTTCATTTGATTATATCCTTTTAAGTACATTTCATAATTTAGTGTTTCTTACTTCAAACAGGAGTTCCATGCCACTTAAATTTTCACATATGTATATACTATTTGTTCACGAATTTTCTCGTATTTATAAATCAAATTTACTGGAAGTAGTAAAAATTATAATTATTGCTTTAAACTTAAAAACAACTAAAAATTAAAATGCTGCTCACAGTTTTAAGCTTTGTCCTTTTAAGGAACATTTGACATCTTAACGTTTCATGCGTCACACAAGAATTCCGTGACGCTTTTAAAATTAAATCAACTCATTTTGATTTTTTCACACGTTTATAAAAAAAAGTTTTCCACAAGTATTTTTGTCAAAAATCAATCAAGAAATCAATTCAAGAATAGTATTTTAAACGTTTCTTTGTAATTTCAAAAACTATTTGGTAATCCAATTACTTCCCAAATGCTAAGCTTTGTGTCCCTTGAAGTCTCTCACAGGAGTTTCGTGACGGTTGCACTTCGCACCTGCTCAGGATGCCTCACTCTCAATTCTGCTGGCGGGTGGCATTGGCAGTGGCAGTGGCAGCTTATCGGTGGCGATTAAACAGATTTGCTAAATTTCACACTTCACTTTACATGAAAATAAACCACATTTAAATGAAGCCTCCGGCTATGGATCACAATCACTGTGTAGGTTTACTTGCGGGGTAGTCACACTGGCTTCCACACGGGATTGAAAATGGCTTGGGGCAAGGGAGGTCATCCTCAACTTCTTGAAAGTAGGTGGTGGAGTGGGCGTGGCTGTTATCGATATTATCACACTTTTGTTTTCTGCACACTTCTCGCTTGGCCAGCACTGACGCTGATAGACGCACTTTATGAGACGTGTACTAAAATTTTGTACAAACTGTAATTAATTAGTAAGCATTTGTCAAGTACTAAACTCGGAAGCTGGCTGCTGCGGGGTCGGGGCCGGGTCGGAAATTCCTTGGTTCTTTTGATATGTATTTAATAGGATAATTTTCACATGCGTCGTAATTGGCTGGCATAGCTCAGCTGGCCAATTGTGTGGGTCCCCGTCTCCTCTGAACCGATTAAAATGCCTGCGGACGTGTCGGCACAAGCAAATTCTTATGCCCCTCCTAATTTGCGTGTGAACATTTGGCCCGGCCACGTCTGCGGTTCGAGCCCCTACCAGAGAGTCGCGTGGGCTGTTGGCGCTGCTGTTTTATATTATTAGAGTTATTATTAGGATCATTAATATGAGTTTTTGTCACTTGCCCGTTGCGCGTTGCCCGTTACTTTTGGGAAGTGCTGAATGGTTTTTGGGTGTCAGATTTTGTGTTTTGTGAATTTCGGCGCTTTGGGAATATTGATTTGGACCTAATGTTTGATTTTCACACGTTTGTTTAAATAGGCTTGCCAATTGAAAATTTGCATAAAATTTGTGCCGTTCAAATAAAATGTATATAAATATACTACACAACAACAATATATGGCAGTTTAAAAGTGTCATGTCATTTGCATTCTGTGAGACCCTCAACATTAAAACTGTTTACCCTTGCTGTGGGTACTTAAATTGGCATTGCAGTGAATCCCATTCTATACCTTTAAAATAACATACGTATTCCCGATCATAGGTCAATGTTGAAAACTAGTTAGCCTCACAGTTTTAAAGTTATTTTTATGAAGCCCACCAGGTGCTTTTGTTGCTGGAATATGTGGGTCCAAACTGCCCAGGTAGGGTCAATACTTCGCATAACTGCCGTTAGAAGGATCAGTTAAGAATTTACATATTTTCATTCTTAGATACACTTAAGCCAATCTCACGAAATAAGGCTCTATTGTGCCTTACAGAATTATATACTAGTACTACGTATTTTTGATCTATACGTGTCTAATGTAAACGTAAGCAGACATCCTTGTACCTTTCTTTGTATTAACAATAGTCATATGAACATATATGCTAAGACAGCGGCCCCATATCTCTTAAAAAAGGGTCCAATCCGTATTGTGTAAAATTTGAAGGCGAATTTCTGGTGGCTTTTCTTTTGTTAGGAATAAGAACATAATAAGGGACCTTGCAATTGCCCCATAAATTAATGTATTAAGCTCTACGGCTAATCGAAGAAACGATAGAGACGTCATCATGTAAACCCTCTAGCCAATGCACTTAAATTTGACGTTAGGAGTCCAAAACTCAGGAGACTCAAGCGCACATTCCTTGATGAGCTACCAAGGCGCAGTCTCCCTGCCAAGCGCTCACGGTTGGCTCATAGTCCTGCCTTGACATCAGGCAACTCCAGTCAGGCACATCTATCATCATCCCTAGCTGACAACTTGAGATAATATAGTGGTAAAATCGGACAATTGTAACTTTTAGATATTTTTCACCGTCAAAGCCAGTCCAGCTTGTGTTTTTAAATTATATTATAATGAAACGGTCTTTTATTAAATCACCCTATTTTAAAAAAAAGACAAACAATCATAATTATTTTATTATTTATTTTATGAAATGGGACAAAAGTTGGTGTTAATCACTAAACATGTGGTTTTAGTCTCCCTTTGTATGTGGACTTCTTAAGATTTTTTTATGGTATTTTAATTTACTCTGGAGTTGATTTTATCACTGGAATAAACTTACAACTTGTTGGATTAGTTAAACTTTATTGGTACTTAAAAGCTAAGTTGAAATATCGCTTTGGAAAATCAAATTTAGTTGGAGTTCTGTCTAGTTTCTCTATTTATTACTCGCCTAGCAAGGCCTTATATAAGCAGAAGCCTTGTCCGACATCATCCTTCGGATAATTGGATTTTTGGGAGAATGCCTGCAGGAAGGTTATTGGAATTTAGCTAAGCTTTGTTCAATCTGGTAGTGGCTTGCCTAACATACTGACTTCTTTAATACACTGTTAGAGCCCTGAGTCTATCTGCTCTTAAACCCGAGACATTTCTGAAAGTGTTTTAAGTAACACGCAGCATAAAAAAAGAAATATTAGTTTATCAAAAATAAAGAAGGATTTTTTTTTATATTCTGTCATAAGTCAAACTGAGAATGCTTTTATTTATTTGGGAAATTAAAATTCTTACTGATTCATTCCAGTTTTATTTGTCAATAAAATTCCCTTCAATTAAAACACACTTTTTTTATGCACATGCATATATGTATCGTTAAGCTTCCGTCGGCTTTATAACCTTTTTAAAAATTCCATCATCCTGATCCTTAATTATTACCTTTGTAGAAATATCATCATCCCTCATTTTCCCTAAGCATAAGAATACAATTGAAATATAAATAAAATGTTTTAGGAGATATTTTCACTTCAGTTTGGCGCGAGAAACAAGGCTGATACTAAAAGTTGTGTAACTTTTTTACAAGGTTTAGTTTAAATCATCTACAAAATATGTGAACTTTTAAGGGATATATATATATATATTTATATATTATGTAAAATATATATATCTTTATGTGAAGAGTATTGATACTTGTATATGTACTTCAAATATAAGTAAATCTTTTTGCGACACTTACTTTTTTCAAATATACTCCCCGGCTTAAACCGGCAGCGCTCTTTCTCGTAATCCTTTGTTAAATTTGGGGCAGGTTTGATTTTCAATAATTTTGTAGATCACGCACTAAGTCACACACCAGGCACTATCACTGAATGTAAATTTATATTTTATTCGAAATTGAGTCCGCACTTCGCCGATATCTATATATTAGGCGCTAAGAGGCAGAGGGAATCGCACTGCGTTTTGGGCCGATTTTTGTGGAACGTTGCGAGTTGAGGTCGTCGATATTCGGGCCGCCGTCGAGTGCGTCGAGTTGTTTGCGTTGCCACCGTTCCCGAGCTAATGATCGACGATCGGTGCTAATTTCTTCAACCATCACAAGCCGCGCTTGCTTTTTAGTAAACGGTGCCCGGTGTTACCTCTATTTCTCTTTTTGGCCGACTTGCTGGCCATGCCATCTTGTTTGCGCATTTGGCTCAATGGCTGATTCAACTCTTTCCCAGCCATTGTGGCCATCCCGCTCGCACTCGCGATCAATCACGATCAGCGCTGAGCGATGAACGCTTGGCCACACCTTCTAACAGGTAAGCGCGATAAGATAGCGCACCTCTCGCTCGATCCTACGGGCCCGCCATCGTTTCGGACCTGTATTCAGGTAGAAGTCTCAGTTTCAGGTTTCTGGTTTCTGGTTTCAGGTCTGTCCGATATTCAATATCATTCATGAGCATCCGTTGGAACGTGATCACTGCCTGACCTCCTGGCACACACACTACACACACCGTGCTGAGGGCTCGTGACGAGTCCTGAGGAGCAACAGCCTCTCTTTTTGAGCTTTACATGCGCCAGTTATTAAGTGCAAGGTGTTTTCAAAAATGACGAAACAACTGACATTCATCCATCTAACTAACCTACCAGCCCTGTGCCGAGTGCCCTGACTGTTCCTCTGTGTTCGTCACTTTGACCGCCGACTGACTGGCTTCGATTTGTTTAGACGCTCGTTTCGTGCTTTTGTTTGTCCAACCAATTAAAACTTTGTATAGTTTTTTCTCTATTTTTTTATCACGGTGTTTGTTTGTTGTTGGCCTGTGCCTGTGTCTGTGTCTGTGCCTAAAACTGGTTTGCCACTCAAAGCATTTTTCTCTACACATTTATTTATTTTTGTTAAATTTTCAGCTGAATTTTAAGTTGTAAACATTTAACCACACACGTCAGTGTATGTATGTATATGTATATGTATATGTATGTATATGGCCAAAATACTTATATGCACTTGCTCGTTTCGGGGCGGAGCTGGATGTCGGGGTTAACATACCATGACAAACGACGCACTCGATTTGATTTGTCTGCGATGCTAATATTTTTATAATTCTGTTGAGAGTCAATCAAATGAGTATTTGCAATTGAATTTGCCTTATATAAATCAGAGTATTTTTAAATCTAAGCTTCACACTTGTCGAATTGAGCTTAAGTCCGCCTGGGAACCCTTTGAATACATAGATTATCAGGCTGTTTTGTTTCAATTTAAAAGAGAAAGTTTTGTACCAGGCACTCCACTATGAAGACAACTAAAATTAACAAATACAAATTGAAATTTTTTACTGATAAAAAGTTCCTCATATATATTTTAGCTAATCTGTATACGCAAGACGGAATATATATATCTCGGTGCCGATAATATTCCTATAAGAACCGTACAAAATAAAAAGAATTGTTTACTCATAAGCTTTTTTTTTATTATTATTTATTGTCGCTGGAAGCGTTCAGTGCCTTCTGAACTTAACCTAACGTATGAAGGGAAGGGTAATATGGTTACACAGGGATGCCTTACTTACTATATTTACAAAAATTTATGAATTTACAGGATTAAGGGATCGTACGGGTGGGGAGATCGGTGGGATGAATTCTCTTTAGGCGTCGGAGGGGTAAGCAAGCTTATAATAACTTGATATTAATAAAATTGTACAAAATTAAAAAAAAAATCTGCTAAAAGTATAATACAACTAGCAATTGCTGCGATTAGTTTAGATTTCATGAAAACAATGAATTTTTCCCATATAACTTTTTCTCCGATAGATTGTTATAATATTTACTCTACATTATATCCTATTTTGATAGTCAACTTGTGAGAAGCATTACTAAATTCTTAATTGATCTTGGAAATCATTGAAGTGTTTCAGGCAACTCACGATCGTACGGATCGTTTCTATGACACGTACATATACGATAAGGTGCTCTGACTTTGGTTAAATTTGCTGAACTTGTACTTAAATTAGATTTCCTTGAAGAATAATAATTTTACATACATCAAATTAATATTTTTTATGGATTGCTCTCATTACAGTAACCCGATATATTTTAATATATATGTTTCACGACTTTTAAGTAGTTTATTTTTAATAATTGTTTGCAATGAAACGCATTTTCTGTTGCAACTTATGCCATATGACAACTGGCTGTTCTGTGGACTGGGGACAAAATTTGAGCGCATAAAAAAGAAAGCAATCTGTGGTGATTAAAAGAAACCGATACTACACGCTGTTGCAGGGCTGAGAAACTGACTGCTGTTGCCATTGTTTCTCTTTGAAATTATTTATAGCTTGTTCGTGGTTTTGAAGATCACGCGCCTTCTCAATGCTGGCCAAACGATTCGATCTACGAGTGTGTATTCTCTGCCCTCTCAAGTCACCGCGGCGTGTCAATGGACGAGCACAGTTGGGCGGGGGATATATGAGGGGGGGAAATGTGTTGATCATTCTGTGGCGCTGAAAGCCAAACAGAGCCACGGCTACAGGCCTACAATGCGGCAATAGAGGCAAGTAAATGAGAAGAATCAACAAACTTTGAAATTGAATAAAAAGAAATCAATAGGGGAAAAAGCGCTTTTAAAATCATACTCGTACTATCTAAAAGCATCGATTTGAATTGGTTAAATCGAGTATGCCGTTAAGTTTGCGCTGGTTCTGACCATCTTTTCAAAATACGTCAGGCTGACGCATTTTCATTAACAAAACCATGGGATTAGTTCGTCAGAAAGGAAGTTTGAATTTCAGTCTCGTGGCGGGGCTTACTTGGAAATTCGGCAATCTCAATGCATTCTGTTGTGACCTTGCCCTAAATATTTACCACACCGTATTGTAGACGCGTTTTGTGCACTTTTATGGCAAATCCTTTCTGCTTCTGTTTACAAACAATTCGTGTTTATGGCCGGCCTAAGCGAATTTCCCCGCTTCAATTAGGCTGAGGTCGTATATAGTCATAAACATAACACGCGGAAACGCACATGGTAGGCAGCCAGGCAGATAGCGGGCTCACAAAGGACACACAAGTATCCTTTGCATTGTGCCGAGGGCAATTAGGTGTCCGAGCTGCCGTCGGGAATATCCAAGGCAATAGCAAAGCGATCACCGAACTTCGATTTGTTAGTTCGAGTTCGTGTTCCAAGTCTTTCGTTTCTGGCCCATCTCTGCCCCTGATGCTGCCGAGGACCTGCCTACCTAAAGCCTGGTCGTTTGCACCAATCTATTTGCCCATTGAAGACCACGTCCAGACTCATTTGCATATGGCGTTGAGTTTGGTTGCGTTGTTTGGATTGCATGCCGCTTGTGCCCTCGTCTGGCCGGGCTAAAAAGCGGTGTAATTCGTGTTTTCGTTTCGCTTAAGTATGTTTACACTATCCAACATGGGCATGGCCTGTGGCCGCCCCTCGAACCCGGTTCGCTGTTTGCCATGACAATCATCTGTTTGCAACCGTCGCCGTTTGCCGTCCTCTTTGAGCTCGTCTCGGTTGCCGCTGCTAGGATTTTCGTGGAAATGGGTAGCTTTTAGTTCGCCCAATGGTAGGAATATGACGGCAACGGCAACTAATATTAGAAATGGTGTTACTTCACAAACAACAGTTGAAAGAAAATAACAAAACGACCAAGCTCGACTATAAGCTTAGCAGTTTTAAAAATTCAGGTTCGATCATTTTGTGTAACCAACTTTTGCATAAAATCAGTGCGACTCTGTAGCAAAATCTACTATTACATATTAGGCTCCAAAGTATTTTATTTATTTTTGTTAATTTTCCATTACCTTATAATTTAGATTTTAAAGTAATATTGTACAAATTGTATTATATTTAATTAATATTTGTAACTTTTGAAGATAACAAATCTCATCTGTAACATCAGTTTATTGTCCCGGGCTAATTTCTGAGTTATAGAAAAATTGTCATTCTAAAACGAATTAAAACAAAAAGTTAGTATAATTGTTATGGTGACAATTTACTGCCATCTATTAAATCTATGTACTTTCTTCTGAGGCAAGAGATCTTCAGATTCTTGAAATAATGTTAGAATTTTTATTGAGTTGTCTATATCTTTGATTTCTAGGGTGAACTTTCAGTCTATAGTTTATATCTATAGTCGCTAGAGATAATTTTACAATTGATAACACGCTAAATGGATTAATTCTAAAAATATTATGATTAATATTATAATTAATATTTTATTATTTGTTTATTTGAATCAAAAAATATATTTTAATACATTCATTTAGGGAAGAAATTTAAATTTCGAAATTACAATTGAATCGAATAACGGCAGGAACACTTTGGGGGACTAGCTATCATAGATAAGAATTGTCGGTGGCGTTATTAGAGCCTATAGCTAGATAGTAGAGTTAGACATGAACAAGTAAGAATGCTATAGTTGAGCATACTTAACTACAAACTCCCTGTACCCAGGTCAAAATTTCCGATCTGTACGCAAAGACGCACACACACAAGCGACAGCGCAAGCGAGGCATTTTAAGTCGCGGCTGTGCTTCTTCTTAATCAAGATTTTTTTTATACTGATCAAGAATATATATACCTTATAGAGTCGGAGATGTCTCCTTCTGTCTGTTGCACACATTTGCACAGATTTAATACCCCCTTTTACCCATTTTATGGGTACAGAGAAAAAACAACGTATAGAATTAAGAGTTAATATAAGGCATAAAGTTAAAACATAGAACAAAGAAAAGAAAATGGGAATGAAATGTCCAACTCGGTGGGAGAAGCTTTAATAGTCGGTCCTGTGTCCCAACTCACAGCTGGGTTGGTTACAGATTTCCTCAAGGAAAGAAGCATCTAGGGAAGGGTAAGGATAGGATAAGAATAATATAGTAGTAGAGTGGAAAGTAGAGTGGAAAGTAGAGTGCGAAATAGAATTGGACACAGAGTGGGAAATCCCACACCCGACGGTGGAGGTTTCATTTCTAGTCTACTCAACTTGAATTCCAAATACAACTTTAATGTCAGACTAAACTAATTCAAGTACTTTCATCAAACTGTATTGAGATTAAAGTCAAAGTACAAAGGAATAAGCTCGTTGCTGACTAGAAAACTTGCTGTTAAGTAAAATAAAATAAAGTCTTGTTGTGTGCCTAAGTAATTGAATTAACCATGAATCTATTAAATGCTCAACGTTTGCTGCAAACTGCCCTTGTCGGCTGGCGTAGCTCTTCCAATCGATTCTTGCACGTGTCCCGGGTGCTCCGTGATTGCGACTCCGATTACGAGATGATTGACCACAAGTATGATGCCTTGGTGCTTGGAGCTGGTGGTGCTGGAATGCGTGCCGGCTTCGAGCTGGCTCGGAAGGGCTTCAAGACGGCAATGCTGTCCAAGCTGTTTCCCACACGCTCGCACACGGTGGCTGCCCAGGGTGGAGTCAATGCTGCACTGGGCAACATGGACAAGGACGACTGGAAGTACCACTTCTTTGATACGGTGAAGGGCAGCGACTGGCTGGGCGATCAGAATGCCATTCACTATATGTGCCGCGAGGCAGAGGCTAATGTCTATGAGCTGGACCAGTATGGCATGCCATTCTCACGCAAGGAGGATGGCAAGATCTACCAGCGACCCTTTGGCGGACAGACGCTGGGCTACGGCAAGGGGGGCGTAGCCAAGCGTTCCTGTGCCGTGGCTGACCGCACCGGCCACGCCCTCATACACACGCTCTATGGACAGACCCTGAAGCACAGCGATCTTTGCCACTACTACGTGGACTACTTTGTGCTGGACCTAATCATGGCGGACTGCCGCTGCGTGGGCTGCCTGGCCTGGAACATGGACGACGGCACCTTCCATCGGTTCATTGCCAAGAACACTGTGGTTGCGGCGGGCGGCTGTGGGCGTGTCTACTTCTCGACTACAGCTGGCCACACCTGCACCGGGGATGGCAACGCCTGGGTGTCCCGGGCTAAGTTACCGCTGATGGACATGGAGTTTGTGCAGTTCCATCCCACGGGCATGTACGGAGCGGGCTGTCTTATCACAGAGGGTGTGCGCGGCGAGGGGGGCTTCTTTATTAACTCCAAGGGCGAGCGTTTTATGGAGCGCTATGCACCCAAGGCCAAGGATCTCGCCTCGCGTGACGTCGTGGCGCGTGCCATGACCTTGGAGGTCCTCGAGGGCAATGGCTGTGGACCACTCAAGGATCATGTACATTTACAGCTGCATCATATCGATCCCAAAATCATTTATGAACGTCTGCCGGGCATTGTGATCACGGCCAGAATATTTGCCAAAGTGGATGTCACCAAGGAGCCTGTGCCGGTGCTGCCCACGGTGCACTATAATATGGGCGGTGTGCCCACCGATTACATGGGCCGTGTAGTCACTCAGGACGAGGACTGCAATGAGCAGGTTATCGAAGGACTCTACTCCTGTGGCGAGACTTCATGTGCCTCGGTGCATGGCGCCAATCGTCTGGGTGCCAACTCTCTGCTGGATTTGCTCGTCTTTGGGCGCTCCTGTGCCCTGGATATCGCAGCCAACAGCTGCCCGGGTGACACGCCACCGGATGTGTGCGACAGTGCCACCGAAGAGTCCATGGACAACTTTAAGAAGTTGCGTGCCGCCGACGGCAAGCTGCCAACGGCCCGCATACGGGACGAGCTGCAACGCACAATGACCAGATATGCGGCAGTCTTTCGCGAGGGGAAGCTCCTTCAGGAGGGACTCAGTAAGGTTGCTGAGCTATGCGTACAGTTCAAGGATGTCAAGGTGACTGACAGAACTTTGGTCTGGAATACCGATCTCGTCGAGACACTGGAGCTGCAAAATATGCTGACCAATGCCGTGCACATTATCACGGCCATGGAGAACCGCAAGGAGTCGCGTGGCTCCCATGCTCGGGAGGACTTCAAGGTCCGTTTGGACGAGTATGATTACTCCAAACCTACTGAAGGGCAGACTAAGAAACCGCTTGCTGACCACTGGCGCAAGCACACTTTGACCTTTGCGGATGGGGACGAGGGCTGTGCCAAGGTCAAATATCGTGAGGTAATTGACACAACCTTGGATGACTCTGTGGCCCCCATACCACCGGCACCGCGCACTTACTAAGCAAAATACATTTAAATACTGATAACCATTTTTAAAAAATTGTCCAAAAATTAATACAATTCTAATACAATTGTCCGACTCGGCGAAAGTAGCTAAGAATTGTGTTTTTTATTCTCGTATTCAATTTCCAAATTTGAGTCAATTCAAACTGTGCTGAAGCTATAAGTTGATCGTCCATATATTATTTAATTCCAGAGCGAAAAATTCGTAATTTTGTAGCTTGATAAACAAAATGATTCTAGATTTATCTATATTTTATATAGAGCTCTTTAGCCTGACTGACTGATTGGTGACACCCGGGCAGCCCAAATGGTAGAGGCTAGAAACCTGCAACTTACAGTAGCGTCCTTTTATACCGTAGATGGTCACTCTGAAAAGGATTTGGTAAAAATATGTTCGCAAGTATTTAAAAAATGCCTTCGAAAATTGTACGGAAATCTTGGTAACAACGTGAAAACGCAAAAGAGATAAAACTCTCAAAAGAGTGAAATTATTTGCTCAGTTAGATCAGCTTTAAGATTATTGCCCTACACAACTCATTAAACATGTGGCTCAACTATTTGGAAAACTATACCCCCCCGGGAGGTAAAATTGTGATGCGCTATTTTTGTGTATTTTTTACGGTTGACGAAATTCAACAAAATGAACTTTATTCTAAATAGTTCGCCTGACGAGGCAGTGGTATTACCAGCTAGTAGTTAGATAAATGAATACAGACATCTGTAGTATATGCACATATTCATATACACCCTTCAGTCGCTTTGTAAATCTATTTGATTGTCAGTTGCTATAATTGGATAATTAATTGAGCAACTTGAGGCAACATTTTTTTTATTTAAAGCGTTTTAGCACAGAGTTTATGAGTATGTATGTTTTTATTATATATGCCTGTTCACGTTCCGGATTGCATTTGTGCTGGATGTTGCCATGGTCAGTCCTAATGACCACAATAAATTATATTCATTTAGGATCGTTTAACATATAGGAAAAAATAGCAGAGAGCCTGTTAAAGAAATAATTTATGGCTGTTGAAAACTTAACATGTTCATTTGGCCACATGTGTGTGGGCTTTGTTAAGGATTAAATGTGTGGGTGCTGTTGTGGGTGCGATGGGGGGTGGAGGGGTGTCCTTGTTTGTGTTTGCGTGTCTGTATGTGGACAACAAATGTAAAGCCATACAAGCAACAACAGCAAAATGATACCAGCCCAACAATTTACCCCCTCCAAAGCCGAACGAACATCAAGTCCAAGCAGAAACTATTTACTAGGAGCCACATATGTACATTGTGTGTGTGTGGTGGGGGTGCTGGTGGTGGTGGTGGTGCAAGTGGATTCTTTGGGAGGTGTAGCCCCACAATTGTTGCTGTATGTTGCCGTTTGTTGCCGTTTGCTGCTGCTGCTGGCAATGGCACAAAAATTACAGCTGCACACACATTTGCCTGTGTTAAATTGTCTCACAACCAATACAAAGTGACCTTTTTCATTTATTTTTATGAACCCTCCCTTACCACCCCGCATAGTGTGTGCTGTACCTCAAGGCACACCCGATCCTGTCCAGTTCAGGCCATAAAAAATGGGCAGCAAATATGGCCAGCTCCAAGACCGAAACGATGAAAATTTCGTTGGTCAGTTCCTTGGCAAAATGGAAATGCGTTCGCATTGTGTGCTTTTTGCTACGCAATGAATTTTTTCCTGCTTGCTGTTTCTAAATGAATTGGGTAAAGAAAGTTACCTAGTTTCAATCTCCATAAATTTAATCCTTTTTTTAAGCTCAAAGTGTTTATATTTTTTCTCCTGAATTGGTGGCAAACATGGACAATTGAATATGTTTATTTATATTATTTTCTTAACTAAAAGACTTCAACTTGTTCTGTTTTTCTACTTTCGATAATTGAATGGGTTTGTTTTTATTATTTTCTTAACTAAAAGACTTTAGTATGACTTGGTTATTTAAATTTCGAGAATTGAGTAGGTTTATTTATATTATTTTCTTATCTAAAGAACTTTAGTTTTTGGTTTGTTTTTTTTACTTTCGATAACTGCTTAGGTGGCCTATTTGTAGCACTCTCTTAAATTGTCCACCTCAAAAGGTTTGTTATCAGCATTGAGAGGCAACTGCTTGATTTCCATTTGCTTCGGTTTGGACCTAAAACCGAATCAAAGTCCATTTACAAGCGCCCACAGTTTCCAAACTTTTATTTTATTGTCTGTGGTCCTCTCTGGGCAATTTCGGCAAACTATTTTAGTTATGTGAAACTGCAAATCATTTTGGGTTTGCTTTGTTTGTTTTATTTAGTTTTACACTTGTTTTTGGTGTTCGTGTATGTTATACCTGACATTTGTATACCCTATTTTTTCGGGACGAAAAGAACATCCCAGAAACTATTATATTTTGCACTGCCTCTGAACACAACTTTATAATCATAATAAAAATCAAAGGAATATAGGACATCATATTTCTTTGATTCGCTTTCAAATGTACTTTAATCTACGACCATGTATAATAGATATTCATCTACTTAAAGAATTTCTTTGATATATTCAGTATGATTATAAACTCATTTGTATAATTCAACTGTATACGATGATTCTTTAATTTTGATAAAATCTAATTAAAAATAAAATAAAATAATTTTTTTTATTTGCAAACATAATATATTTCAATACTAATAATATATATATATTGTAATACATTACAATTAATTATAACTCGACTCTTTCATATTTATATACATAAATTAAAAATAAATTTTGAAGGGTGTTTGATTATTCGAACTATTGAAACTTGTTTGCATGCTCTTACTACTTTGTGTAAAATGTTCACAAAACTTTCGCTTGCATAAATTAGTTTTATTAATAAATTATTCGTTTTTCAGGTAAATACAATTTATTTATGGTTCGACTTTATGCCTGTTCTGCGGTTTGAGGTTAGTAGAAAACTAACATTTCTGCACATATTCCGTTGCGATTTTTTTCCTCTACATGATTCAAGAATTTAAAGAGGACTGTATTTTTATTATATTTTAGGTTTTAGGTTTCCAAACAGAAACAAGCTTTGGTTGTGTGCTCTATAAACTAAAATAGAAATAGTTTATAAAGTATCAAGTGCAGATCGTGTTGTTCAAATAGGCAGAGTTCATTTAATTTTAAAGCAATCTGAGTTACAGCTCGATTATCACACAGAACAGTTTATGTTGTCAGCTTTAAATTGAAACTAAGTTCGGTTTAGTCAGGAAAATATTGTTTTGATTTATTTATTTAATTTATTACATGATTACCTTAAAATTAAAATTATGAGGTAATGGGGAATGGGGAATGAGAACTAAGCAATAGCATCGGGGTCTTTAGTTTAGTAGTGTGGGATGAAATATATACAGGTGAAAAGATACAGAATATAATTATATATAATTAAATTTAAATGAATGTTTAGGTGTTTAGGTTGTGTTATAGGTTATACAGGTTATATGTGTTTAGTGTTTAGATTAGGTGATAAATGTTACATTTTTAAGAAGATCAAAAATTTTAATAAATGCTTTCAAGTTAGGGGGTGATAGTGAGTCGATAGGATTGGAATTGTGGAAAAGAAGGTTGCTGGTTTTAAGGAAATGGGAACAATTGGTAAGGATATGTTTAACGGTGAGTAGGTCGATATAGATATAGTCGAAATGGCAGTATAGTTCTGAAATATTGTTATAATAGATAAATGAATGGGTGAGTCTTCAGTTATTTATATGTTTAACAGATTTACAGAGTAATATTATTTTTAAAACACTCCAACACAAAGGAATTGCACTTTATGTTGATAATTAGCTGTAATATTCATTTGTATACACATTTTGTGGCTGAACTGGATATGTTTATTAAGTTTGTCCCTCTTCAGTCGCTGCTAAGCACTTTTTCACTTACTCGCCCGTTACATGGAGTGCATCAACTTAGAAATGCATAGTGTTTTCTTGGTTTCCACCTTTTGTTTTTGTCCCTCCAGTCAAATGAGTTTTGCATACGCAAACAATGTGGAATACTTATACTCTTTCACCTGCCGTCCGTAACTGTTATCTGCGGTACGGATAGATTAGGTGTACCCCCAACCCCGTTGGCATAACAGCTACGTGAGGCAAGAAACTGACTCGACCAACAATAACGGCTAAAAATCAGTACAATGTTCAGCCTGGGAATGCATAATCAAGAGTAAACAACAACAGTAAGAACTCTCTAGCAATTGCTTTTTGTTGGATTTTGAAGTTTCACTCCAGCTGCATTTTGAAATTAGATCCGGTCTGGATTCGCGCTCAGCTGAAGGAACACGTTTTCATTCATCATTTTATTATGGTAGCCTGCCCCTTACCTCTGCCGTTAGGTGCTTTCGGTTTACTGTTTGCTATTTTGAGCTGGCCAACGTGACGCATGAGTAATGCCAATGGTGTGTCCAATATGAACAGCCAGCTCTGGCTGCAGCTGCTGGCTTGTTACTCGCCCTAACTGCAGTGCATTTCCATTAGCGATTTGGCTCAGTCTCTTTGTTTTTCTTGTTGCATTGTTGTTGGCAGAAAGCAAAGATGAGCATGGAAAATATAAAACAATAACAGCAGCAGCAGCGGCAGCAGCAACAAAACTCTCATGCAATTTCGCCGGACTCAACTTCTCCCTTCTACCAAATGCGGCAAGGGTTTCGACTGCAGCGTCCGCTGCCCAGAACTTAGTTTATTTCACATTTGTATTCATTTGTTTTGGGTTTTATTTACCCAACACAGCAGCAACAACAATGCACTCAAATATGTACACACGTTTAATTTCATAAAAAGCTGAAGGGGAACATTCTAGCAAATGAAATTCGCAATGTTATTTGAACGCATTTGGTTTCTTCGCTTTAAAAAAAATCAAAAATGCAGCATGTGCTCGTAATAAGCACCTTTATTTACCTATACTGTGTGCTCAAATTTGGCATATTAGTTGGTGAAAATTGAAGAACTAGCTATAGCTGCCATATAAAAAAACGATGAATTATTGAGTTGCATGTAAAGCATTTATTTTTGACCGAACTCACCAAACTGAAGTTTTATTATGTTTGTATAAGCTGAACAAATTTAATTCAAGTGGAGCCAATATGACTTATAGCTGCCATATAGCTGGCGTACAAACAATCGTTAAAAAATTGAGATTTTGTATAAAAACGCTTGTTGTATTCTGCCACACTTCGCTGTGTTACATTGTTGTTGCATGGATGAGAAAGTAAGAAATAAACATAAATAACTTACTACTTACTTACTTACGAAGTATTTACATTATTATGCATTATGCTGAATTTGATTAATTTAACTTTTTAACCGTAAGAAATACCCAAAAATAGCGCATCCCAATTTTGCCACCCGTGGAGGTAGACTCTTCCAAACAGTTGAGCCAAATGCTTAATGATTTGTTGTGTAGGGCTGAAACAATGACTTTGAAGTCGATATTACTTAACAAATAATCTCACTCATTTGACCTTTATAATATTTTTGATGACGTTGGAAGAATAATACTAAAATCCAGAAAATAGGGGAAGGGTGGGAGAAGTCTGTACTAAATTGAAGTGAAAATTTGTTAAACAATTATTCGCAATGTTAAAATATAGCGCAAGCCCGTGTACTGCGGAAATGTGCACCGCAGTCAGCAAAAATTCAAAAGACCCCAATTTAGTTGGCACTGTCAAATATTAACCGACCGCTCGATGCTAATGTGAATGTATGCGAACACTGCTGGGGCGATTTACTACATGATAATAATAATATTAATTTGAAGTAAATCTGCCCAGCATCATTCACATTCTATTGACTAAAAAGGTACAGAATTAATTAATAAAGTTAAAAAATAGGCGGTGACCGATAGGTACGGCGTTCGCATACCAAGTAGCCGCCACCGTGGGTGCTACTAGTAGTTGCTCTGGTGGTATCTTTAAGTTAACTTAACAGCACTACCTATGCTTTAAAGCAATTGCTTTTGATCTACGATAGATGGCGCACTGCTGGTCGACATGTGTTTTGCGGGTAATACTTTGGTATAGCGCCCCCAGACTGCTTCAAAATGTCTTTGGTCTTAAACGGCGCGTCTCGAAATTGGAAAGCAAATTTTATTGCCGAAATAATGAAATAAATTCTTCCAACTTCATCACGGGCGGGAAATGGAGGCTACAGTCAAATGAGTGAGATTATTTGTTTAGTTAGATCGGCTTCAAAATCATTGCCATAGCGCTATACAGCGCATTAAGCATTTGGCTCAACTAACTATTTAGTTTACTTCCCCCACGGGAAGAGAAATTTTTTGTGAATTTCTTGCGGTTGACAAAAGTAGTCAAATGGTCGGACTAAAATTCGACTTTCGCCCATACAACCTTGAGACCCCCAATTTCCGCCCATGGGGTGGTTTTTCCAAAATCGGTGAAATATGTATCAAATGAATTTTTATGTAGATCTTTGAAAATGAATTTGAAGCCGATTGAATGGTAAACAAAAAAGCTTGTGATTGTGGTTTATGTTGGGGATTAATTTATTTAATCAATATTTCGACATGTGAACGTAATAGTTTTCACGTCTTCTGGTTGGTATTCACGTTCATTTTGCCTTGGTTGGATCCCACCCATGCCAAGGGCGAAGCTAGGACTGGATTTCGTACTCAGGAAGTAGATGCCTGAAGCACTCGTTGGTGCTTTATCGCCCATTAGAATTGGTTGGCCCCCACATTGTCCCTTTTTCATTGCTTTCAATGAGGGGCAGGGTACGGCATAGAAGCCCACTTTGCTACTAACCGACTCCGCATAGTAAAGACAGGTGCGGAAATGACTGCAACCGGCTATAACAGGAGCAGATTTTATATGTTTAACTGTCACATTCTTTATACTCACGAAACAGGCAGCCTGGCTGAAACACATTATTGCCATTGGGATAGAAGTCCACATCACCTATAGGATTGTGAAAGCCTAATAACTTGCAGGTGTGTATAATATCCACAAAGCTGGCATCGGTAGCGTACAAATGATTCTTTGTACTAACGCAATCCTCAAAAGCTGGTCGCGCTGGATCAAGGCCCGTAATGCGACCAACACGATACTTGGAGAACTTTCCACCAAAGCCAACCACGTGTGCGCCCAGACTGAATCCAATTAGATGAATACGCCTCGATTCGGCATAATAATCCTCTACTAGTATCTCAATAAGTTTTGCCACTACTCGACCCACATGATAGGTAAATCGCGCAGAGCCCAAGTACCAACAATTAGCAGCCTGTTTCCGCCAGTTAATGGCAAATACATTAGCTCCACCCAGATAGGCATCTTGTACTGCCTTAATGGATCTTTCACTGGGGCTACCTTTCCAGCCATGAACTAGGATCTTCGTATCTAGGCTTGAATCAAAGTCTCTAAACTCAGGACACTGTGTGGAACGACAACTCATTTTCTCGGAACAGATCACGAACTGGCAGGTGCGCTTCATATAGGGAGCATCCCTAATATCCATATAACATGTAATAATGAATTCTCTTTACATAAACTGTTTTTGATTTTTAAAATCCATATGAAAATATATGAACTTAATGCACGCTGATTTCCGATCTCAAATTTAGGCCAATTAACTTTATAGTTAATGTTAAACTGGCGATAATCCTCCAATGTTTCTGAAATCAGCTCTGAATCTATTCAAGCAATCTATCTCACCTGCTGTAGAACTCAACCGTTACCGTCTGAGGCAAACTAATGCGTGCCTGTTGCGGTGGCTCCGAAATAAGGGCGACTTCGCGGTAACCATCACCATTGGGCATGTACATCCAGGTCTTGTTGTAATTCTCCCGAGTAAGCTCCATAGCTTTAGCTGAAAAAAACCATCTATTAAGAATTACATTGTTAACGCCAGTGAATCCTTACGGGGTGCCTTCAGGATCTGGGCTAGTCCACTCAATCCCAGAATTACCCATTGAACTATCGTAGACGAGTCATCCATCTCGTTGGGGCAGGGATTATGCCACACATTACATACGCATTTCGCATCCCAGGAAATCATCTTAGTCGGTTGTTTGTTGCGAGGTAAATGATCGCTCAGGTGTGTTAATAGGTGTATTAAGTAGTAAAATCAGAAAGCATTACACACGCTTCGTTGGCAATTAAATTAAATTCAATTTGTTTCATATAAACTGCAAATTCGATTTTGAAACAGCTTATACAATACATGTTACGGTCACACAAATATTCATTATTATTGCTTTGATCGGCATCTATTTGTAGTAAATGCAAGTGTGAGATGGGGGGCTATAGGGTCCAGAAGCATGTAAATACGTTGTGTGCTAACTGAAGTATACAATTTCTGCATTCTTGAAATTTTCAATATACTCGTATGCATTCCTCGGATGTATACTTAAAGAATTTAAGTCTGTAGACTAGTCTGATCCATGATAGTAAATTTTTAACAATGGGCATGTTCAGCAGCATATCTTGATCCTTGATAATTTATCTGGTTACTATGATCTTTCTAGAGAACGCAAATAATACGTTATATTGATACCGAATTTCTCGAATCATGGTCTATAATAATGTATCATAGAAATAGTACAATGTGATACCATGTGAGCTTTTATCGAAATGTGCCTTAAACTTATCGGTGTTTTGTATGTAAACAAAGGAAAATAAGATTATTAGAACCAGTAAATTTAAACATAAGCTCGCCAATAAGTATGTGCATTGCCGAACACCTTCGTGGACTGCGAAAATCCTCTTTATTTTCCGAATACAATTAGAGCAATTACTTTGTGGCTTGAAAAGTCCGCCTTATTGTCATCAACCGCAATACATTTTAACGAATAAATTAATAACAAGTTAAATATTTTATTATAATTACATTCAACCGGCTTCCATCTTTACATGAATGTATATTAGCTTTTTTTATGACGGGCTTGGCAACAATATGTATAGTATATGTATAGTTCACCAGAAAGTATCAGACTTTTCCATAACACCCAATGATTGATAGTGAATAATACTGGATACTGATGAACATGGCCAATTATTCATTGACCAGCAGAAATGCTAAGATCCGCCATTTCTACAAGGTTATTAAATCTTTGACACCCCGAAGTACCTTTTGTTTCATTATTTATTAAATTACCAACATGAAATTTAGTACCATTGTGTGTATTAATCGGCTTGATCTCTTTCACGGATTTTGGTTAAGAACAGCTATACTTCATATCTTTATATCGCATAGCTGCAATGAGAAGGCTCAATCAATTTGTGCGAATATTTCGGGTTTAATTTTGAAGCAACCTCATCAAATAATCATTTATTGAATGCATAATCATTTTGACACCAGTATTGTATCCGTCGTAATTGGAATCCAGTCGCGCTGATAAAAGTGTCGCTAATTGCATCCTCCACTGGCATGAATTACACGCTGATATGGTCACTCGCAGCTCGACCACAAGCAAAATGACATGTTGGATAAGTTACCACTGTGATGTGGTCAAAGGATGGGTGGGATGGACCTCCAGCTACTGTCCTGCAAAGGAGATTGAAGGTAAGCGAGATGGAGAAGTATGGTACATAAGTGGACTGCTCCCAAGTGGGGGCTTATTCATGCTGGAGTTGCAACTGAAGCGACAACATCCGATTGCTGCTGGCGGTGTCCACTGCGTGAAAAAGGCGACATACAAGGATAGAGGATATGGGAAGCACCCGGAGCGTAGGGAAAGCACAGAAAAATTCCCACTTTGAGCTGGCAATGCTTTTTTGTGACATTTTTGCAGAAGGTTTTTGCATTCGTGTAACTTTTTGTGGCTTTTGTGGCTGTTGGCACGCGGCAGTGCGCGAGAATAGATACATATACTTGCACCTATAGACTCAAAGGGCTAGCGGGGGCTTGGCAGTGGGTTGTCTTAAAGTTTGCGTGCACGTTAATTTTGTTTGCGCTTGTGAAAAGTGTGAAAATTTTAAGCTTTTGCGCGTTCTAGTTTCAGTAGTGCCAAGAATCCAACAACTGTTGAGGCTTGGTAGAGCCGCAGTGCAGGAGGCAACCACAGCTGGCCAGGCGATGTGCGTGCATGCCAGTTAACTGGCAAAGAAAAAGTAAGAACTTTGCAGTTGAAAGCTCCCAGCTGTAATATACTCTGTTGCCAGTGTAATATTCAGGCTTTTCCGGAGCGGAAAGGGTTGTAAAACTATTATTGCTATCATCTTCCAGGAAAATTTTAATTATGGGTGATATATGTAGATATTATCTGATTTACAGGCGCAGGAGTGGGCGTCGTTAAAGACTCTGAGTGAGCGATTAAAAATCTTGATAGCTTTAACTTTAAATCAAGTAAGAACGTTGAAGTTGCAAGTTCCCGACTACAGTATACTCCGTTGCCAGAATTTTTTATTTCATTATTTGTGCGACAGAAGGTTTTTTTAAATTAAACATACAAGGATGTCACGGTAGGCAAATGTCAAATTTGGTGACTTCAGCTCGAGAGAATAGAAGATATATGTTTTTGACGAATTGTGGTTGAAGGGGGGATTGGAACGATTATACCAACATGTGTACAATTTTTTTGGCAGCACAAATCGACCTATTGCCTGTGTATATCTAAAAATAGGTTAACTTTAAGATGTTTGAGAAATATTATATGTGTCTTAACATTTTCTTACAGATTACAAATTTGCATAGCAAATTTGGCTTTTCCAGCTTTATTAAGGCCAATCAGACAGCGACAGTCAGACGCATGCTACAGAAAACCAATATACTCTTACCCCCTTTGGGTACACAGTATGATAAGGAGGAGGAGAAGGTGGAGAGGGAGCAAAAAGTTTTATTCAACGCGCCAAAAAGTATGCAAATTATTAGCAAAGTTAGACGCATTTTTCACGAGCTAGCTGCCATTTTGACAATTTTCATTTTTACTCCCAATAAATCTGACTCTAACCATTTTCTCCGCCTGCTGGAGAAAATGGTGCGTTACGGCCACTAGATGAAACTGCGTTCATTTATGTTAAGGGAATTTTAAGTGATTTCAAAGCCAAGTACTGAAAGGTCAGCCTGGGGGCAGGTTGCAGGAAGCAGGGGCAACTGCCAGCTTCATTGCTACCTCACACATTGCGACAATTTAACGCTCTGCACTTGACATTTGGTATTTGATCAGGATTCAGGTCCTTGTCGGCCAGCCTGCCCGATTTCTGTCAAGCGTTTCCACTTATATTTGTATCCTGTACGTGTGTGTGTTTATATTCGCAGTGTGTGTCCTTTGTTTTGCACAATTTGTCGTGCTCGTCCTCGTCTTCGTCCCCATTCCCCACCACTACTGAGTCCTCGACTTCATTCCGTTCTTATTCCGGTTTGTTGCTCGCCCCTTGCGGAAATTATTATTTTGTTTAATGATTTGTGCCCAGTTTCGTAATTGAGGCCGGACCAGGCAGGATGGGGGTCTCTCGTTCTTGACCCACAATAGAAATATGGAAAACTATCGAAACAAAAAGTTGTTGTCGTTCCGCTTGCTGCTCAGCGAAGGGTAAACGGCAAAGCGATGGCAAAATATAAAAATTGAAAAAAAAAAAAGAAAATTTCTATTTATAAATTTTTGCAACTGTCACTCGAGTAGAAAGTTCATTGTCAATTGATTCCCATAAGCTTCCGAAAGGGGCCGAGAGGGATGAGAAAAATTAAATTGATATTAAACTCTGGCAAGCATCCCAAATATTTTGCGCATGAACTGAAATTGAGTACAAAGTTATTTTCAGTCCAAATATTTTGTTCATCAACTGAGTAGATTATTAAAAATTGCTATTATTTGGACAGACAAATTAACTGTAAGAGTCTCGATATCAATATTATTAAAGCCTAGTAAATGGCACAACAAATTTGTTGAAGTAACGCAAATTTGTAATATCCTTGTATGCTTTTTGTAGGCAATAATGGCTTTGTCTTTTCAATATGAGCTGGTGTACGTTGTAGGATTGCCCAAGTAGACTTTCAGAATACTCAAAGTATTCAAATCAACCTGATTTTGTTTAAAGTTGAAATCGACCTTCACTTTAATAAATAACATAATCATATATAGTATATATTTTTCTGCATCTAATTTATCCTCAGCAATGCAGCAGTTTTTAGAGATTTTATAAACTGGCAGGTGGAAAACTATTAATCTGTAAATACTGAGTGCAAATGTATAATTTATTGACAGTTTCGAGATTGCTGCCATGTTGCCAATTTGGCAAACTAATATGACTGGGAAATATCCTGTAACCGGGTCAGATTCTTCTATTCTATACATGGATTTTGCGCACTTTTGATATGCCCTTTTTATACGTATTCTATGGTACAATGGATATAAATGTGGCAAAATTATTGGTTATGCATGCATTAACTGAATACCCAATAGGCCGCATAATTCAATTAAAATATAATGCAGCTATAAACATTCGATGTGGGCGTCAAACTGATTCATCGACGTACATACCACCACTTTGTTTTCACTTGGAAAAAAAGTACATGCAATTTCATTTAAATTCACCTCTGGCATAATTATTCGCATTTTGGTCAAGGCCTGCGCTGAAATTTATTTATCAGCCGCATATTGAATTCGAAAACTGCATAATATGTTGCAAAATACTATATAGATGTATGCAAAAACAAATTAAATGCGGATACCAATTAAAAATTGCAAATGAGAATGCCAGTATAAGATAAACTCATCCAATCAAGTGTGAAATGCTCAAATAAGTATTTAAAATTTATTGAAATTAAAGCTTAATTGCAAACTGCTAAGCTGACCTCGGCAGTCATTAAAGGATAATTTCGAATTCCATTTAAATTTGTACAGATTTGTTCAAGTTTTTCATTTTGTATGTTTTTGCATTACAATCCTAATTGTTTAAATCACGTTGCATATTTAGTTTGCAATACATATGTTCAAATGGGAAACTTAATTCAAACTCATGTTTGCGGTTGTTCTTTGTATTTGAGTTTGTTCCATGGATTGTGGCTAAATTAAATAAATTTGCGCTAGAGCACAGGGACAGCAATTTCGACAGGGTTGGAGCGTCAAGGAGGTATCCTCAAGTACTTCACAGTGCCCGCCATTAACATAAATAACCGAGTGCAGGCCCTCGAGCTCCGAGTCCTTGTTTATCCGCTTAGGTAAATACTCTGGTATCGTACACACAACGCAGTTGCCTGTCTAGTGGCAAAGTCAAATGAAGCAGAAGAACTTCACGTGCCGCAATACAAATTGAAAATCAATGCGATGAAAACTTCTGGGCAAACAAATTCAGAACGGACGGACTGGTGCTCCCCTTAACCCATTGAAAACGCTGTACCATAAATCGCCGCCTCAGTATTGAAGTGGCTGTTGGGGCTCTCTGTACACATAAATTCAATTGGGCGGCATTTTCGACCATTTTGCAGAAATGATTCTATCAAACATGGCCGCTTTTGTTTGCATTCCCAAGGCAAGGACCAACAAAGAGAAGTTAAATCGCATCGAATTTATCATTGCAGATAAATTATCTATTGCCGTTGCATTGCAGGTCATATCAGTTTTGTATGGTAATATTTTGTGCCCATATCGTAAATCTGCGTATTTACAAAGAGATTTTCAATAAATCTCTGCAGAGTACAAATTGAAATCTGTAACATTAATACTATTTAAGTACACGTAATGATTGTGTGTTTTATCAGAAATCGACGGGATTATTTTATTTACTTTCTACCTTGTTGTATATGCCTTATTATTACACTAGGACAACCATCTTGTCTGTAAGAGATATAAAACATTTTATTCTGAAAGTCAAGTTTCGCACCTGGAATCAATTTCCCCATTCTTTGAAAACTAATAGTGGTGGCACGCAGCTAACAACAAGATACAAATTTCAATAACAATAATTGTAATAATACATAATATGTATATTTGTACAAATCTTAAATCTAAAATAACTAAAGGTGTAATTCACTTATTAAATTGTTTAAAAACTATGGTGACATGTGCCCTAAGTTCAAAACTTGTTAATATAAAATAAATAAATAAAATAAATAAAAGAATTATTCTTGATATGTCAAAAAAAATGCCTTCGTCAATAGCTTATGCTTGTAACTAGACATTGTTAGCCTTTGACTCGTTATTATGGAATTATTGAATTTCACCCACTGTGCACCCTCGTTGAAAATAATTGCCTACCACAGATGTTGTTGTGTGTATTCAGCTCTTGTCCAGGCACATCCGAAGGAAGCCCCCCTTTAAATGTCGTGCCCACCTTTTACGTATGCGTAGTATATATTTTTCAACTGATTTGCGCCACTGGCCAACTAAAGACCTTTAAGCCAAAAGCATTGCACATCAGTGTGTAATGTTGGCTTCAGTACTCTAAGCCGATTTATACTCGCCCCCAGGCGGAGCACGTGAGTCCTTCTATCCGCTTTTACCATAATAACTTTGTCACAAGTACTGAATATATATGTCCGTGTGCTTGTATATTTAATTCAGCTTACAGCTTTCGCTCAGGTGAATGTTGCATAAATTTGCAAACAGTTTGCGAGTCAGCAGCATCGTGACAACTGCTCTGCTCTGCAGCACTGGCCCCCAAAAGAGCACCTGCAGCCAAGCTGGCGAGTTGAATACTCTTGTTAAAGTTCCTCATAGCAACATCATCATTTCAAGCTCTTAGCAGCCACCATGCAACATCATCATCATCAGCAGGAGCAGCAGCAGCGGTAGAGGGAGCGGGTGTGATAGCAGCTGCAGCAGTCTATTGTTGTGAACTGCAGAATTGATTTTGCTTTTTAACAATGGGTGGGGCAATGCAACATTTACCTTTGCCCACGCCCACCGACCACTCGACATTTTCACCGTGACTTTCCATTTTGTAGTTGCATGTGCAACAATGGGACAGCAACCTCAGAGGATGGAAAGTGTTGCAATGGTCCGTTTACAACACGCTTTTGGCTGCAGGTGGCACAGTGGGGTGCCCTTTGACAATTATTCAACTGTCATATTTTAAGAATTTAAAATTGTTTCATGTTGAAATATATACATAAATCAAAATCCTGTTGATTAGCCTAGCACAATTCCTCTTTTTTAATTCTTTTTGTTAAGCCGTGTGTAGTATTTCGGTAGCTTTTATCGTACAGTGAGGGTATTCACAGTATACCATGGGAGCCCAAACTTCAATACTTTTGAAAGAAAACACTAATTCATCTAACGAAAATATTTTTTGCATTTTATTGTATGCACCGAAAAAAATAGTACATATACATTCATTTTCTATTAATTGTTTGCAAATAATGCACCTATCTTGCAACAAAAACAGGTCCAGATATCCAAATTTTATCACCACTATTTTACAATAACTATTTTTTGTTAAAATGTTGTGCAAAGAATTGTTTATCTAGCGTCTATTTTTATACTGTGTTCCCGAAGGGACAAAGAGTATATTGGGTTTGCGAAATGTCCGTCTGTCTGTATGAACGCAATTTTTTTCCACACCCTTGAAACTAGAGCAACCAAACTTGGTACACATGTTGGTGTATATCCTTAATTTATGAAGTGCCACACCTGTACAGGTAGAGTCACCAAATTTGGAATACAGCCTAATCGTCACCCCTTGGACAATTCTGCATCAAACAATTTTTAAGCCCGCCACCTTCTCCCCCGTAAATAAGCAAAATCTATATCTCCCACACCTGTACCAGGTAGAGTCATCAAATTTGACAGACTGCTGATTTTATCGCGTCTCTTTCCGAACCCACAAATAACCAAATTATACAGGACTGGGAAAGAGTATTCTGCAGTCGGGTGCGTCCGACTGCAACGATCTTACTTGTTATTCATGTGTTTCAATATAATCACTTCATTGATAAGTATTTTTTGCATTTGGTAATATTATTTTAAACAAAAAAAGAACCTTTTTGAGTACATAAAATATAAATATTTTTAACTAAACTTGATGATGGAGACATCCCCTCAATTTTAATAATTATACATTCACACATCTATACCTCTTACCTTAAACGTTCTATGCGACTGTATGTAGTGCTCTACTGGGATTAACCCACTTGTCTGGTGTGCGACTAAATAAACGATTTAATTAATTAAAATACAACAAAACATTTTCACATTTTGCTCTCACGCAATTCAAATACAAATCGGCCGTCAAAGTTTACAAAGATGCCAAATGGACCACAATTAAAAAATTCACAACAATTTGCAGTGTTGGAAAATACCGGTCACATAAACGACATTTGTGACAGCTGTGACAAAGACGTATGGGAAACAGGGCAAATTTGCCGTCGTAGGTATTGTTTCTGTGACGGACATTCAATTGTTTGGAATATGAAAACTGTGCTGGCAATGAAAATCAAGATTTTCAATAAATCAGACCACTGTTCATCGAGCGAGAAAATAATGAACAACAGTTAACGTGTGGCCTTGTGACAGGTTTTCAAGGAAAACTGTTTTATACATTTGACTTTTATTTTGTGCATTGCACATTCCACAAATTGATTCACGGACCGCACAGCACAATTCTTGAATTTATTGAAAATATGATTTGAAATTCAATTGAAGATTGTTTGAATTCAGTTTGTGTTGCTTGTGGTGTTTTGTTGGTTTGCGAAGGACAGGAATGCAAATGGCTGTGCAAACTGAAACAATTAAGATTTTAAATGTATATTAATATAGTTATCCACAATCGGAATTTGATTTACATTTTAATTGATCCTGCGAAGTCTAAGATAGGATATTTAAATGCATATAATTTACTTTCTATAAGAATATTCTTTATTTAATTTTAAGCACGAATGTTTCGCGGCCTTTCGCAATTTGGGATTTTAAGGTTTAAATCAATTTGCAAAAATTTCTCTTGAGATATTTTCAATTTGGCAGCTCCCAACAAAGCAAATGGCTGCGAAAATAAACTGAATAAATTGACGTGATAATGCAAGTGATTTGATTTTCATGCCTGAGCTAAGGACGAACGGCATGTGTAAAGGTTGGGTGTTGTGGGCATTTTCCAAGGGCGAGTCCAGTTGTGATACTCATCCTTGACGTTGATTTCTTAAATTATTGATTTGTTTGATTAATCGACTGACTGGGCAGTAAACAGTCCATTGGACACACACACGCCATCAAGTCCTTGCTGTGTTCCTTTACTTTTGTCCATTTGATTTTATTTTATTAATGTTGTTTATTTGGAATCATGTCTCAGAGACATTGACCGCCAATTATGTGCACAATCCACTGATAAATGCAATTTTATTTTTCGTGAATTAAAATTGCATGCGTCCATTGGTTGAGCCTTCACTTTTGCTCCTTAAATTGACTGTTTATGCCACGCCCCTCACAGGAGACGACATCCTTGCTGCTGGCACGCCCATAAATACAAATGAGAATGGAAATAAAACAAAATGAAGCGCATGACAGCCAAAAAGAGATTGCGAAAAAAATGCGGGGGAAGCATGAAAAAACAACAGCAGCAATTTGCTGCAAGGACAAAATAGGACATTCCGCAACAATAGCGATGTCTTGGTCACAATAACCTTAACTGGGGCCACAGAAACTTGTCAAACCCGCCGACACATCGGATTCAAGATAAGAACCAAGGCCCGTGGGCACAACATACAAAATACTTATAAGAAAAGTGAACCAAAGAATTCCATAACCATTGGCATTGTTAAGCCGGATTGAAGCTGATGTCCGCTCCCTTATAATCTCGATACAATGGCGGGATTGTACATATTATACCAAAAATAGACCAAATGGTATTTGACTAAAATTGTAAATGGAGTTAGCCAAAAAGGATAAGAAGCACTTAAGGCTTGGGTTAGCCTTAAATGGGGTATGGGCATAGACGAAAGGAGCACTTAAAAAAATCAAGTATTCTGTATTCATACTTTATGAATATCAGGCTTCTGTAAAACAGCAAATAATAAAATTGGTTCCAGCCTGATGTTCCAACCTCGGATCTTATGACTCAGGGACCAAATATCTTAATTAAAAATTTGTTTTGTTTTGGCAATTGATGCTAATACCGAAAACACAAAAATCAAAATAAATCAAATGCTTTTAAATGATTAAAACCCCTTTTAGCGAGCAGCAATGTAAATTTAAAGCTTAAATATACTAAATATCCTCTAGGGCGAAAGTACACTTATATATGTATTTACAAGTGTAATTTACAACAATTAAATATTAATATTAAAATCAACAAAAAATAGGAATCGACCATTTTGAAATTGTGTGAATGAATGTGTGTCAATAAATTATATTAAACGTTTCTTCTATGCAACACTTTAGACTACAGCATTTAATGTGCTCTTATTGGAATCAAAATGTTTCCATAAAAACCAAGTATATTCGGTCTATTTGCTGGCCTATCCGATTGTAATATATTAACACAGTTATAATGGCAGGCCGTTAAAATAAACAATCAATTAGTGCAAATTAATAATAAATAAACACAAACACTGACTAATTTGAATTGTGGTAAAATGATATATGACTGTGAGGTTGTAAGAAATTGTTACAAAAAATTGAACACAACACATTAAATGCAAATAAACATTAGCCAGAGGCTGTGCTTATGCTGATGGACAGTAACATTTACCTAATGCCCCGAAACATTAATCAAAATCATAAATGGGTGGCAGCCCAAATGTGGCTGGCTCCCATAACGTCCCCAACCCACCCGGACATCCGGCACTGAACGGAAGGCGAAAGCATTAAATGGAAGCGTCGTTAACGGAAGCATGGGTAGATGTAAAAAGCAAAAGCAAAAGCAAAATCAATGTTCAATTTTTATTGGCCCAAATCGAATTGAATCGATTTCTTAATGTACTCATGAGCCTGAGTCAGGCAACATCAAGAACTTCGACCTACACGGTTTGTTTGTTCCAGCAACATTCAAAAAGACATCTCGTATGGCATTTGGGTTCGTATCCACGGATGATTAGGCATTTCTACATACTCATCCTGTGTAAGAGACTTCGTATATGCGCTCCCTCCTCATAGATTAGCCCAGCGGGAACAAAAGGTGAGTGGGACCATTTTGCTGACTTGTCGCTTCCGGTCAAATGATTTCGAATGGAAAACTCACACAAGCAGAAATCTCGACGGCAGTTTTGTGGACCGGAGTAATGGTATGGCGGGGAAGTCACATAATTCAACACGTATGCAATCTGCGAAAATTTGCAAGCGTCGGTGAAGGAGCATAAAATTAATCAAATTAGGCACTGGCTATGAATTCGGATGGTGTCAACAAGCCCACCTTACATATTATTCATATTTAGACACATCATTTCATGCGTAACCTTTATATCCTCAGGCCCCTTCTGAAGCTGTGCGAATTGCATTTGAAAAATGTTGAGTCATGCATACAAAAGTCAAACAAAATTCCAGACTAAGACTTATTTACATTTACTATGCTGATTTTGACAATTCGCGCATGTAAACTACAATAAAATACATTAAACTAGTAATAGCCAAGGGGCTTCACTATACCGAATCTGTTCACTTTAACGATCGTCCAAGAAAATCAGGGGAATGAGGCGGCAAAGATATAGCTTCTTGGTCCTAACAAATATCCGCCAACCACCACCATATTAATTGAAAATTAATCATTGTATCGATGCGACTTTGAACGTGATGTGAATGTAGCTGGGCCGATGTTCTACTACTGCTACTACTAAATAATAATAATAATAATAATAATAATAATAATAATAATAATAATAATAATAATAATAATAATAATAATAATAATAATAATAATAATAATAATAATAATAATAATAATAATAATAATAATAATAATAATAATAATAATAATAATAATAATAACAATAATAATAATAACAATAATAATAATAATAATAATAATAATAATAATAATAATAATAATAATAATAATAATAATAATAATAATAATAATAATAATAATAATAATAATAATAATAATAATAATAATAATAATAATAATAATAATAATAATAATAATAATAATAATAATAATAATAACAATAATAATAATAATAATAATAATAATAATAATAATAATAATAATAATAATAATAATAATAAATATACCCTAGCAGAAATTAATTTAGTTTGTATGAAATATTTTATTCACCCGATCGTTTCTATGGCAGCTATATGATATAGTGAACCGATTTTGATAAAATTTGGTCAGATTGTATAAACTCTTTAGAGACTCGGTTTGGATGAGTTTGGTGGGGATATCTTTATAAACAACAAAGTTTTTCATACAAAACATAGTTTGCTTATTTTGATCGCCCTTCTCTGCGATTCTCAAGAATTAAAGGGACCCCACTACAATTTATCATTTTGGAGATATACTTTGTGAATAGCAATAGCTTATTTTGGAGGTCCACTTTAGTGTGTGTATGAGAAAGAGAGTGAGAGAGAGAGAGTGAGAGAGAGAGAGAGAGAGAGAGAGAGAGTGAGAGAGAGAGATAGAGAGAGAGTGAGAGAGAGAGTGAGAGAGAGAGAGTGAGAGAGAGAGCGAGAGAAAGAGTGAGAGAAAGAGTGAGAGAGAGAGAGAGAGTGAGAGAGAGAGTGAGAGAGAGAGAGAGTGAGGAAGAAAGTGAGAGAGAGTGAGAGAGAGAGGAAGAAAGTGAGAGAGAGAGAGAGAGACAGAGACAGATCGCCCCTCTCTGCGATTCTCAAGAATTAAAGGGAGTGTACTACAAGTAACCATTTTGGAGGTCTCCAGTTGATGGCCCTTTTCTGCGATTTCAAGACTAAAACGTAAAGAAGGAACGGCTACCTTCTGAGTGCCGATGCTGTATACCCTAGCAGAAATTAATTTAGTTTGTAGGTTATAGTTTTTGTATAAACAAGAAGTTTGATATAGTGGACCGATTTTGACCAAATTCGGTCAGATTGTATAAACTCTCTGTTTGGGAAAGTTTGATGAGGATACAGCTATAAACCATAAAGTTTTCATACAAAAACATAGTTGTCGATCGATCATTCCTAGAGCAGCTATATGTTATAGTGGTTCGATCCGGCCGGTACCAACATATGTACTGCCTGCAGCAAAAAGAAGGGTCTGTGCCAAGTTTCATCACGATAGCTTTAGAACTGACAGACTAGTTTGCATAGAAACAGACGGACAGACAGACGGACGGACACCCGGACAGACGGACATCGCTATATTGACTCGGCTATTCATGCTGATTCAGAATGTATATACTTTGTTGGGTCGAAAACGTTTCCTTCTGACCATTACACATTTCGAGTCAAAATTATAATACCCTCTGCTAGGGTATAAAAAGGATACATTCATACTTTCACATGCATTAGCATTTCAGACGATGAACTAACATTCCGTCATACTTATTCAATACTTTCTCTATGGTGATTTTATCGATCTGCTTGTTCACTACTTAATATACGTAATGGCTGCAAATTGTGATCCAAGCCGATTACAAAATTAATGCAATTGAAGTAATATATTAATTGATGGGAGTGCAAAATGGCATTGCTAGAATTCAGTACTTTATATATTCCTGTATAACAATGTTGGCTATACTAACTCTCCTGCTGCTGCTGCCTCACCATTTGGTCACCTATCCATCCTGGCAAGTGGAAACTGGATCTGTAAAACTGAAATTGATTAACAAAGTAATTGAAAAGGTGCACAGCGAAAACCCCATTGAGACGCTGTTGTTAATGAAACGCCGACTGGACGTCAACTGCCTACTGAAGGAATTCAATCCAGTTGGGTTGCCGACTCTACGCCTCGATGAATTAACCAGGATCAATGTGAAGAGGCTTTTTAATAGCGAGGCTCTTGCTATTGTTTGTATATCTGAATTAGCCGACTCCATAATGCTGACCACCCTGGCCCAGAACATTGATCGGATGAGAGAGGCACGTATCATTGTCTGGTTGCACACTGTTCGATCGACTTTTAAAGAGTTTCTCAATATAATAAGAGCGCAAGCAAGTAACCATAACTTCCTCAATCTTCTGGTGGTACACTCATCATCGTCTGAGGTGTATAAATCCAGTTTGACATATCAACTGCAACCATTTCCCAGTCCAAGTCTTGTACATATCGCTGATATAAGTGTTGGACCAATCTTTCCCAAGAGTTGGCTCAACTTCAATGGAAAAACGGCAGTTATATTTCCCGATTTGTATCCACCCCGCAGCATGTTGACAAAGGATCCTCGAACAGGAGAGCAAAATCTATGTGGTTCCACTGACAGATTAATAATGGAGTTTGCAAAGAAACACAATATTATATTGAGACTGCTGCGACCTATTAATGAGATTGGAATCGTTAAGTACGAAGAGGTCTTTAGTTTGATGGTTAATAAAAAAATTGACTTAACGATCCGACCTGTTTTGCATTTATGGAATAATCTACCATCCGGTCTTGAATATACTTATGTCGTTGAAATGACAAGTATTTTTTTTGTAGTCCCTTGCGGACAAGACTTGAGCATAGGTGATGTCTATACAGGCTTAAGAACCTATTCCATAATAGTTTTGATTGCATATTTCATGTTTGCACTACTTGAAACATTCATTGTATCGGCATCTTACCGGATTTTTCGACGCAGATACAGATTTACCTATTCCGCCCTATTTCTAAATTTGTATGTATTTGGCGGAGTACTGGGACTACCTATACCATTGAGCAGATATAGAACAAGCATTTCACTACAGCAGATCGTCATGGTAATGAGCGTTTTTAGTTTGGTTATAACCTGTTTCTTTAATGCCAACCTGAGCGCACTGTTAACAAAGCATCCGCAGTATAGACAGATCGAGAATTTCGAAGACTTGCGGGATAGTGGACTACCAGTTGCTATTGATAGCACCATTGGTAATGCAGTAGAATATCTGATCAGTAAACAGTTTCTTAAAAATGAATTAACAAACGCAGTATTTTTCCCAGGTAAAGTACGAATAGAAATGCTAATGTCTTTGAACTCTAGCTATGCCCATCAAATATTTTCAAATGTATGGGATATGGTGGATAAATATCAGAATGCTTATAATCGTAAGGTTCTGTGTAAGTCAAGTGGACTATACATTTTTACTGGTTTTCCAATAAATGTGGTCTTACCCGAGAATTCAGTATATGTAGAGGCATTAGGAGACTTTTTGCTTTGGACTCAGAGCTTAGGTTTCGACAAGCACTGGAAGATGGAGGCAGGTCGAAAAATGATGACATCCATGCATTCACTTGTTACAGACAGAAATCCAACAAACAATCAAGAGTTTACTGCCCTAAATATCGAAGATTTAAAGTGGATATGGAAATTGCTTGGGTTATGCTACACAATAGCAGGATTGGTTTTCATTGGAGACATTTGTGTAGCCTATTGGCAAAAGAAGCGATTAATCATTACATTAAATTAACTTATAATTATTAAGTACTTATCGTTCTCCGTAATTTTCCACTATGATGAACACAAAAACTAATATATTGTTGAATTAATTATTAAGCATTGCCATGTAAACACCAAATAATTTAAAATTAAACACACAAAAAAATATCTTAATTGCAAGCTTCTCTTTTGGCATAGCTTATGATTATGATGATAGTATGTAATATCCTTGATGAGTTGTATTTTATTTTTTCGTATTTTGGTAGTCACGTTTCAAGATAATCTTGAAGAATCAAGAAGGAACATTTGTATTCGGGTTGACGAAGATGATATATGGATCCAATTTTTACACATTTAGAACAAACGAAATAAATTGAATAAATTATGTATTCTGCATGTTAATAAATATTTTTGAATACTGCAAGCTATGTAAAGTACATTATATTGGTTTAACAATTATAAATGCTCTATTCAAGTATACCCGACTACGAAACTCCCTCTACCCAGGTCTGAAATTGCAAACCATATCTTCGTACACTTACATATACACAACGCACGCATACAAGCGACAGTACTAGCAAGGCATTTTAAGTGGCGGCTGTGCTGCTTCTAATAATTCGAAGAATATATGTATATGCTTTAGGGGTCGGAGATGTCTTCTTCTGCTTGTTGCATGCATTTGCACAGATTTAATACCACATTGCTAACCATTTCATGGGTAAAGGGAATAAAAATATGCTTAGCAAAAATTTGCTCGAGGTTTTCTAAAATTTAAGATTAAAATACGAAATATGGTAATAAAGTAATGTGCACTCGATTTTTATCAGTTAACAAGTATTAATTTGCACTAACATCTTAATTAAACCCCGTCTAACTAATTCAATACATTCGCAATAGTAGGTTTATCAATCTGCTTGTCACCTACTTAATGGACGTATCATCTTGTTAAGGGTACAATGTGTGATCCATATCCGATATCAAAGTGCAATTGAAGTAATATATTCGATTTAATTGATGGGAGTGTAGAATTGCAAAGCTAGAGTTCAGTTCTTCATCTATTCCTGTATAACAATGTTGGCTATACTGGCTCTACTGCTGCTGCTGCCTCACCATTTGGTCACCTATCCATCGTACCCAGCGGAAACTGAATCTGTAAATGTGAAATTGATCAACAATGTAATTGCAAACGTGCACAAGGAAAGCCCCGTTGAGACGCTGTTGTTGATGAAACGACGAATGGACGTCAATTGCCTACTTAAGGAAACCAATCCAGTTGGGTTGCCGACTCTACGCCTAGATGAATTAACCAGGATCAATGTGAAGAGCTTCTTTAATAGCGAGACTCTTGCTATCGTTTGCATGTCCGAAATCGCAGACTCCATGTTGCTAACCACTCTGGCCGAGAACCTTCATCGGATGAGAGAGGCACGTATCATTGTCTGGTTGCACACTGTTGGATCGACCCTTAAAGAGTTCCTCAATATAATAAGAGTGCAAGCAAGTAACCATAGCTTCCTCAATCTCCTGGTAGTACACTCAACATCGTCTGAGGTGTATAGATCCAGTTTTACATATCGACTGCAACCATTTCCTAGTCCAAGTCTTGTACATATCGCTGATATTAGTGTTGGACCAATCTATCCCAAGAGTTGGCTCAACTTCAATGGAAAAACGGCAGTTATATTACCCGATTTGTATCCACCCCGCAGTATGTTAACTAAGGACCCACGTACAGGAGAACAAAAACTATGTGGCTCCTCTGACAGATTTATTATGGAGTTTGCAAAGAAACACAATATTAAATTGAAATTGCTTCGACCTATTAGGGAAATCAAAGTCGTTGAGCACAAAGAGATCTTAAATTTAACGATTAATAGTCAGATTGACATACCGATGCGACCCACTATGCATATATGGAATTCTCTACCACCCGGTGTTGAATATACTTCTGTTGTTGAAATGATAAGTGTGTTCGTTGTCGTACCTTGCGGACAAGAAATTAGCATAGGTGATGTCTATACAGGCTTAAGGACCTATTCCATAATAGTATTGAGTGCATATTTCATGTTTGCACTACTTGAAACATTTATTGTATCGGCATCTTACCGGATTTTTCGACGCAGATGCAGATTTACCTATTCCACCTTATTTCTGAATTTGTATGCATTTGGAGGAGTACTGGGACTACCTATACCATTGAGCAGATATAGAACAAGCATTTCACTACAGCAGATCGTCATGGTAATGAGCGTTTTTAGTTTGGTTATAACCTGTTTCTTTAATGCCAACCTGAGCGCACTGTTAACAAAGCATCCGCAGTATAGACAGATCGAGAATTTCGAAGACTTGCGGGATAGTGGACTACCAGTTTCTTTTGATAGGGGCGTGGGAAATATTATAGAAAAAGTGATCAGTAAAAATTTTTTTAAAAACGAACTACCCAACGTATCATTTTTATTAACTAAACAACGAATAGAATTGTTAATGTCCTTGAATTCTAGCTATGCTCATCAAATATTATCAAATATATGGGAACTGTTGGATAAATACCAGACTACTTATAAACGAAAGATCCTGTGTAAGTCATGTGGACTATTACTTTTTAATGCTCTGCCATTAGGTAGGATCTTAAATGAGAACTCCATTTATAAAGTGGCATTAGATGAATTTTTGCATTGGACCCAGAGCTTGGGCTTTGGCCAGCACTGGAACCTGGAGGCAGGTCGACAAATGACGTCAGTCATACATTCGCTTGTAACTGAAGGATATTCTACACACAGTCAAGAGGTTACTCCCCTTAATAACGAAGATTTAAAATGGTTATGGAAATTGATTGTGGTATGCTACATTATAGCAGGATTGATTTTTATTGGAGAAATTTGGGTAGCCTATTCGCAAAAGACGCGATTAATCATTACAAGAAATTAACTTATCACTTTTACAAACAAGAAATTATCATTCTCTTTAATTTACCACACAGAAACCAAAAACTAATACATGTATTGTAAAAATAAAATCAATTTAGCATCACCAAATACTTCAAAATAAAATACAAAAAAAAATATCTCAAATACGAGTTTTTCTTTTGGCATTGCTAATTTTTTTGACCCTTGATTATTATTATGATGATAGTGTGTAATTTCCTTGATGAGTTGTATTTTTTTTCCGTATTTTGGTGGGACCGTTTTTTTTACCCTAGCAGAGGGTATCATAATTTTGTTTCGAAATGTGTAATGGACTGAAGGAGACGTTTCCGACCCAACAAAGCATATATATTCTGAATCAGCAGTTTTTAGGTTATCGTAATGAAACTTGGTACAGATCCATCTTTTTTCTGCAGGCAGTACAAATGTCGTCGGAACCGGTCGGATCGGACCACTTTATCACATAGCTGCCATAGGATCGGGAGAAAACTTCCATTACACTATTCGAGACAAAATTATAATAACTCTGCTAGAGTATAAAACAAGTAAGATCGTTGCAGTCGGACACACCCGACTGCAGAATACTCAGTCCTGTACAATTTGGTTACTTGTGGGTTCGGATAGAGATGCGAAAAAAACAGTAGCAGTATGTCAAATTTGATGACTCTACCTGTACAAGTGTGGGAGATATATATATTGCTCATTTGCTGGGGAGGAGGTGGAGGGGTCAGCAATTTTTAATGCATAATAGTCCAGGGGGTGAATATTAGCCTGTATGCCAAATTAGGTGACTCTAGCTATGGCACTCTAGGAGATATACCCCTGGGGGGCGATCTTGACACTTCATATATTACACCAACACCAACATGTGTACCAAGTTTGGTTGCTCTATCTTCAAGGGTGTGGAAAAAATTTGCGTTCATACGGACAGACGACAGACCTACAGACGGACATTTCGCTCCGGAAACAGAGTATAAAAATTAACAAGGCCAGAAGGGACAAGTAAGAATGCTATAGTCGAGTATACCCGACTACAAAACTCCCCGTACCCAGGTCTAAGACTTCCAATCATATGTTACACATGCACGCACACATACACAAAGCCGCACACACGCGAGCCACAGCGTACGCGAGGCATTTTAAGTCGTGGCTGTGCTTCTTCTTCCCCCCTCGCTAGAGTACTGAATCTTGTTCGTTGAATAACTTCCGTGTTTATTATCCGATCGACTTGAAATTTGGACAGTATATTAAGAGTGACTAAAGTATTGTACATGCCAAATCCCAAAGCTATATCTTTAAAACTGTGGCTGTAAAACGTTTTGATCGAATTGCGGGGGAACGGGAGGAGATATCTGAGATCAGAAACAAACTTGACCTGCTCCCGCTATACACGAACCTACATTCCAAATTTGGTGTCTATAGCTTTTATAGTTGCTGAGATCCTTGCGTTCATACATACGGACGGACAGACGGACATTTGCACAAATCCAATACCCCCTTTTACCCATTTTATGGGTACAGGGAGTAAAAATAGTGGTAAGTTATTTTCGATTATTTATTTCTCATCCAAAATCTGCTACGGATTTTTCTAAAATTTGAGATTATACTAGGCAATTGAAAAAGATAACTTGATGTGCAGCACGATTTTTAGCAATTAACGAAACTTAATTTGCACTAACATCTTAATTAAACCCCGTCTTATTAATTCAATACATGCGCAATAGTAGTTTTATCAATCTGCTTGTCACCTACTTAATGGACGTATCATCTTGTTAAGGGTACAATGTGTGATCCATATCCGATATCAAAGTGCAATTGAAGTAATATATTCGATTTAATTGATGGGAGTGTAGAATTGCAAAGCTAGAGTTCAGTTCTTCATCTATTCCTGTATAACAATGTTGGCTATACTGGCTCTACTGCTGCTGCTGCCTCACCATTTGGTCACCTATCCATCGTACCCAGCGGAAACTGAATCTGTAAATGTGAAATTGATCAACAATGTAATTGCAAACGTGCACAAGGAAAGCCCCGTTGAGACGCTGTTGTTGATGAAACGACGAATGGACGTCAATTGCCTACTTAAGGAAACCAATCCAGTTGGGTTGCCGACTCTACGCCTAGATGAATTAACCAGGATCAATGTGAAGAGCTTCTTTAATAGCGAGGCTCTTGCTATCGTTTGCATGTCCGAAATCGCAGACTCCATGTTGCTAACCACTCTGGCCGAGAACCTTCATCGGATGAGAGAAGCACGTATCATTGTCTGGTTGCACACTGTTGGATCGACCCTTAAAGAGTTCCTCAATATAATAAGAGTGCAAGCAAGTAACCATAACTTCCTCAATCTTCTAGTGCTACACTCAGCTTCGTCTGAGGTATATAAATCAATTTTTACATATCGACTGAAACCATTTCCCAGTCCAAGTCTTGTACATATTGCTGATATAAGTGTTGGACCAATCTATCCCAAGAGTTGGCTCAACTTCAATGGAAAAACGGCAGTTATATTACCCGACTTGTTTCCACCCCGCAGCATTGTGACTAAGGACCCACGTACAGGAGAGAATAAACTATGTGGCTATTCTGATAGGTTTACCATAGAGTTTGCAAAGAAATGCAACATTAAATTGCGATTGCATCGACCTATTAATGAGATTGAAATCATTGAGTCCAAAGAGGTTTTAAAATTGACGTCTAATAATAAGATTGACTTAACGATCCGACCTGTTTTCCATTTACGGGATAATCTACCATCTGGTCTTGAATATACTTATGTCGTTGAAATGATAAGTGTGTTCATTGTAGTCCCTTGCGGACAGGATATTAGCATAGGTGATGTCTATACAGGGTTAAGGACCTATTCCATAATAGTTTTGAGTGCATATTTCATGTTTGCACTACTTGAGACATTCATTGTATCGGCATCTTACCGGATTTTTCGACGCAGATACAGATTTACCTATTCTGCCCTATTTCTAAATTTGTATGTATTTGGCGGAGTACTGGGACTACCTATACCATTGAGCAGATATAGAACAAGCATTTCACTACAGCAGATCGTCATGGTAATGAGCGTTTTTAGTTTGGTTATAACCTGTTTCTTTAATGCCAACCTGAGCGCACTGCTAACAAAGCATCCTCACTATAGACAGATTGAGAATTTCAATGATTTGCTGGATAATGGACTACCAGTTGCTATTGATAGGGACGTAGGGAAAGCATTAAAGTATTGGGTCACTGAAGAGTTTCCTAAACAGAAATATTCGAACGCGGTATTTTTGCCAGGTAAAGAAAGAATGGAAATGTTAATGTCTTTAAACTCTAGCTATGCCCATCAAATATTTTCAAATGTATGGGATATGGTGGATAAATACCAGAATGCTTATAATCGTAAGGTTCTGTGTAAGTCTAGTGGACTATACATTTTTACTGGTTTTCCAATAAATGTGGTCTTACCCGAGAATTCCGTATATGTAGAGGCATTAGGAGACTTTTTGCTTTGGACTCAGAGCTTAGGTTTCGACAAGCACTGGAAGATGGAGGCAGGTCGAAAAATGATGGCATCCATACATTCGCTTGTCTCTGAAAGAAATCTAACAAACAATCAAGAGTTTACTGCCCTAAATATCGAAGATTTAAAGTGGATATGGAAATTGCTTGGGTTATGCTACACAATAGCAGGATTGGTTTTCATTGGAGACATTTGTGTAGCCTATTGGCAAAAGAAGCGATTAATCATTACATTTAATTAACTTATAACTTATATTGTAGTTATTAAGTACTTATTATTCTCACTAATTTTCCACTATGATAAACACAATAACTAATATATTGTTAAATTAATTATTAAGCATTGCCATGTAAACACCAAATAATTCAAAATTAAACACACAAAAAAATATCTTAATTGCAAGTTTTTCTTTTGGCATTGCTTATGACCGTTGATTATTATTATGATGATAGTTTGTAATATCCTTGATGAGTTGTAGTTTATTTTGTCGTATTTTGGATAGACACGTTTCAAGATAATCTTTATTTTAACTTCTTTAAATTAACAAAAAAAGTACATCTGTGGGGTGCCGAAGATGATATAGGGATCTAATTTTGATACATTTTTCACAAACGAAATAAAGTAGAGTAAATTTGTTCTTCTGCATGTTAAACAAGCGAAAACATTGCAGTCGGACGCACTCGACTGCAGAATACTCTGTTCCCAGTCCTGTACAATTTGGTTACTTGTGAGTTCGGAAAGAGTCGCGAAAAAACAGTAGTCTGTATGCCAAATTTGGTGACTCTACCTGAACAGGTGTGGGAGGTATAGATTTTTTTCATTTTCTTTATTTGGATGCAAAATTATCCAGGCGGTGAACATTAGTCTGTATGCCAAATTTGGTGGTGGGGGGATCTTGACACTTCATAAATTGAGGGTATACACCAACATGTGTACCAAATTTGGTTGCTCTATCTTCAAGGGTGTGGAAATAAAGTTCGTTCATACGGACAGGCGGACATTTCGCAAACCCAATATACTCTTATTCCCTTGGGGAGCAGAGTATAAAAAATGTGTTTTAATATTGCAAGCTAAATAAAAGCACATTATATTTGTTTAACAAGTGAGACTGCTATAGTCGAATATACCCGACTACGAAACTTCCTTTACCCAGTTCTTCAACTTCCAAACAAAATAATAACAAGAAAAATATACTTAACAAAAATTTGCTCTGAAGTTTTCTAAAATTTGAGATTAAAATAAGTTATTAAGTAATGTGCAGCACGATTTTTATCAGTTAACGAGTATTAATTTGCACTAATATCTTAATTAAGCCCTGTCATACTAATTCAATACATTCGCAATAGTAGTTTTATCAATCTGCTTGTCACCTACTTAATGGACGTATCATCTTGTTAAGGGTACAATGTGTGATCCATATCCGATATCAAAGTGCAATTGAAGTAATATATTCGATTTAATTGATGGGAGTGTAGAATTGCAAAGCTAGAGTTCAGTTCTTCATCTATTCCTGTATAACAATGTTGGCTATACTGGCTCTACTGCTGCTGCTGCCTCACCATTTGGTCACCTATCCATCGTACCCAGCGGAAACTGAATCTGTAAATGTGAAATTGATCAACAATGTAATTGCAAACGTGCACAAGGAAAGCCCCGTTGAGACGCTGTTGTTGATGAAACGACGAATGGACGTCAATTGCCTACTTAAGGAAACCAATCCAGTTGGGTTGCCGACTCTACGCCTCGATGAATTAACCAGGATCAATGTGAAGAGCTTCTTTAATAGCGAGACTCTTGCTATCGTTTGCATGTCCGAAATCGCAGACTCCATGTTGCTAACCACTCTGGCCGAGAACCTTCATCGGATGAGAGAGGCACGTATCATTGTCTGGTTGCACACTGTTGGATCGACCCTTAAAGAGTTCCTCAATATAATAAGAGTGCAAGCAACTAACCATAGCTTCCTCAATCTCCTGGTAGTACACTCAACATCGTCTGAGGTATATAGATCCAGTTTTACATATCGACTGCAACCATTTCCTAGTCAAAGTCTTGTACATATTGCTGATATAAGTGTTGGACCAATCTATCCCAAGAGTTGGCTCAACTTCAATGGAAAAACGGCAGTTATATTACCCGATTTGTATCAACCCCGTAACATCGTGATTAAGGACCCACGTACAGGAGAGAATAAACTATGTGGCTATTCTGATATATTTATTATAGAGTTTGCAAAGAAACACAATATTAAACTGCGATTGCATCGACCTATTAATGAGATTGGAAGCATTGAGTGCAAAGAGATCTTTAGATTGACGGCTAATAATAAGATTGACTTAACGATCCGACCCGTGTTGCATTTATGGAATACTCTACCATCTGGTTTTGAATATACTTATGTCGTTGAAATGATAAGTGTGTTCATTGTAGTCCCTTGCGGACAGGATATTAGCATAGGTGATGTCTATACAGGTTTAAGGACCTATTCCATAATAGTTTTGAGTGCATATTTCATGTTTGCACTACTTGAAACATTTATTGTATCGGCATCTTACCGGATTTTTCGACGCAGATACAGATTTACCTATTCCGCCCTATTTCTAAATTTGTATGTATTTGGCGGAGTACTGGGACTACCTATACCATTGAGCAGATATAGAACAAGCATTTCACTACAGCAGATCGTCATGGTAATGAGCGTTTTTAGCTTGGTTATAACCTGTTTCTTTAATGCCAACCTGAGCGCACTGCTAACAAAGCATCCTCACTATAGACAGATTGAGAATTTCAATGATTTGGTGGATAGTCGACTACCAGTTGCTATTGATAGGGACGTGACGAATTTAAAACATTGGGTCACTAAAGAGTTACCTAACGCCGTATTTTTGCCAGGTAAAGAACGAATGGAAATGTTAATGTCTTTAAACTCTAGCTATGCCCATCAAATATTTTCAAATGTATGGGATATGGTGGATAAATACCAGAATGCTTATAATCGTAAGGTTCTGTGTAAGTCAAGTGAACTATTCATTTTTACATGTTTTCCAATAAATTTGGTCTTACCCGAGAATTCCGTATATCTAGTGGCATTAGGAGACTTTTTGCTTTGGACTAAGAGCTTAGGTTTCGACAAGCACTGGAAGCTGGAGGCAGGTCGAACAATGATGACATCCATGCATTCGATTGGGATAGAAAAAAGTCCGACAAACAATCAAGAGGTTACTGCCCTAAATATTGGAGATTTAAAGTGGCTATGGAAATTGCTTGGATTATGCCTTACAATAGCAGGTTTGGTTTTCATTGGAGAAATTAGTGTTGCCTATTTGTTGGCAAAGAAAAGCCGTCTTGACGATTAATTATTGAAATAATAATTATTTATGTATTTAACACACAAGTTTTCAGCATTCTCACTAATTTACTAATAGTCACAATACAGAGCACAAACATAATATATTGTTAAAAAACATTAATTATATAGAAACTTTATGTAAACTCCGATTACATGACAATTAAAAACAACTAAAAAAATATCTGATATATCTGAATACCTGTACCCATAAAATGGGTAAAAACGGGGTATTGGAATTGTGCAAAAGTATGTAACAGGCAGAAAGAGACATCTCCGACCCTATAAAGTATATATATTCTTGATCAGTATCATAAGAGATTTCGATTTGGCCATGTCCGTCTGTCTGTCCGTCTGTCCGTCCGTCTGTCCGGATGAACGCGTCGATCTCAGCAACTATAAGAGTTAGAGGCACCAAATTTGGAATGCTGTATACCATACGCAGATCAAGTTTGTTTTCGATCTCAGATATTTCCCCCCGTTCCCGCGCAATTGGATCAAAATGTTTTATCGCTACACTTTAAAATATATAGCTTTGGGATTTAAAATGTACAATACTTTAGTCACTCTTTACCTACTGTCCAAATTTCAAGTCGATCGGATAATAAACACGGAAGTTATTCAACAAACAAGATTTAGTACTGCAGCTTAAAATGCATCGCTTGCGCTGCCGCTTTGCTGTGGCTTGTGTGTGTGCATCTTTGTGTATGTGTGTGTCTTAAGGGATACTAAATATAAATGTTCTTCAGAATTTTCAAAAATTTCTGATATCTTTCGATCCTAATTCTTTAAATTATAGAATACTAGCCAATCATCTCAGCGAGCCCTGGTTCGGCCATACCCTTTCAAATTCATCGAGGACTCATTGCCTTAGAATCAAAAGGACTGACTTTCTCGATTGGCATTTAAGGATTTCCACGATTTCACCGAAATAAACACTTCACTTTTTGGCAAACGGGTAGGTCAGAAAAATGGATCAAAAGTCACAAAATCGCCTGTAACTCGGTCATATTAAGGAAGATTTTGATGTCCTTTGGCAAAAAGATAGGACTTATGCTGTTAAACCCGGATATATAACCCAAAGCTCAAATATCCTTACAGGAGCTGAGAAATAAGGACTTTTCTGTATACAGAAAATTAACGATATCTCGGCCGTATCCTTGCGTATCCTGACGAGTCCTGTGTCAGACAACTTGGCATTATCAGGGCTACCAACTGGCCAAAGGACATCAAATTCGTCCTTGTAGTTCCCAAGATATTGATTTTTTTTGTATTTTGAGCACGTTCCTTTCGCCCTCGGACTGAAAATTTACAAGTCGATGGTCCTTAGATGACCTCATAATCCTTGAATGCCAATCGATAGAGTAGGTCCTTACGATCCTAACGCACAAGGTCCTTTTAAAATCTGCAAGGATATGGCTGAATGGGAGCTACTAGAAAACCGTTCCATATGTGTGTGCAGAAATTCAAAATTTTTGTTGCTTACTTTTGGGCTGCTGATCTTAAGCCACAAAATCTTGCGGCATCCTCTTAGCAATAGCTCGGACAAATCCTTAAGGGTTTAAAAAACCCAGACATTTCTGTACTCGTAGGAATCAGGACTAACGATTGGCATTCAAGAATTTTCAGGACCTCTCAGAAAAAACACTTCACTTTTTGGGAAAGGGATCAAAAGTCACAAAATCTCTTATAACTCGGTCATTTCAAGGACGACTTTGATGTCCTTTGGCCTAAAGATGGAGCACTTCATCCCAAATCCGAATATAATAACCAAAGGGCTAAGATCCTTTAAGGAACCCAGAAAGGACTATTCTGCTTACAGAAAATTTCCCATATCTCTATCGTACCCTTGCAGATCCTGGCGGATCCTTTGTCAAACAACTTGTCATTACCAGGGCTACCAACTGTCAAAAGGACATCGAATTCGTCCTTGAAGTTTCCGAGATATCGAGCATTTTGTGTTTTTCGCTCGTGTGCTCTCGGCCGTGGACTGATTGAAGTAGCAGAGCCACCACTTAAAATGCCACGCTTGCGCTGTCGCTTGTATGTGTGCATCTTTGTGTATGTGTATGTGTATGTGTGTGTCTATGCTTAATTGTACGAAAATGAGATCGGAAATTTTTGACCTGGGTACAGTGAGTTTTGTAGTCGGGTATACTCGACTATAGCATTCTTTCTTGTTTATTATACTCTGTTCCCGAAGGGAAAACGAGTGTATTGAGTTTGCGAAGTGTCCGTCTGTCGTCTGTCCGTATGAACGCAATTTTTTCCACACCCTTGAAGCTAAAGCAACCAAACTTGGTACACATGTTGGTGTATACCAGGGGTGCCCAAACGCTGCTTATGGAAGAGCAAACTTCAATACATATGCAAGAAAACACTAAGGCAAACAATTTTTTTCATTTTATTGTGTGCACCGAAAAAAGTAGATACAATTTCTATTATTTCTTTGCAAATATTGCATTGTTTTCACACCTAAAAATTGTGTCCAAAAAAAGTACGGCGTCCAGCTATTCATCTTTTCACCACCACTATTTTATTGTAACTATTATTTGAATGCAAATAATGCACTTAAAATGGTTTGCAGAAATATATCGTGTCCAGCGTTCAATCAAATAGCATTTTTTTAAGTGTAGGCCTCAACGAAGAGCAACAACAAAATTACACCGAAATTCAGTAGTGCAACAACAAAGTAATGAAGTGTTGTTGCTTTGCTCATGAGCCCAGCCATCGAAAAGAGATAAGAAAGGGAACACGCAATATTGTTTTTGTATTATGCATTGGCTTATGACTAGAGCCGTGCATATACACGCGCATTGCTGTCTATGCCTAAGAGCAATTACAATAACAAAATGAGCCAGATGAGCAATGGGCTGGGCACCCCTGGTGTATACTCTCAATTTATGAAGTGTCAAGATCGCCCAAACACCCCCACCCCCTCCCCCACAATTTGGCGAAAACCTGCATCATCCATAACTTTAAAGCTATAGTCACCAAATTTGGCATACAGACTAATGTTGAGATTCCTGACAGATCTGCATCAAAAATTTGTTAACACTTCCACCCCCTCCTCCGCAAATCGGCATATGCTATCACCAAAAGACGTTTTTTACAGGGGTATATCTCTTACAGTTTCATAGCTAGAGTCACCAAATTTGGCATATAGAACAATTCTGCATCAAAACATTTTAAGAGATTCGTTGCGGCTGCTTCTATCCTTCAAATTTGACTGCCTACAAGAGAATCACTAACAACCTCCCAATAATTGCTTAGAATCACAAGCAGTCCGAAAACTCTCCGATTCTGCGCCTGTCGCTATTCCCTGACTAATTATACTATGTTCCCGAAGGGAAAATTTGTTGATCTCTTTTATAACCATTTTTTTGCCTTTATCTTTGAGCTAGAGCAACCAAATTTGGTACACATGTTGGTGTATATCGTCAGTTTATAAAGTGTCAAGATCGCGTTTCTTTCTGAACTCACAAATAACCATATTATATACATAGGACTGGGAACATAGTATTCTGCAGTCGGGTGCGTCCGCCGTCGGACGCCGCCGCCGACTGCAACGTTCTTACTTGTTTTACCACTTTCACTTTGTTGTTTTTTTTTAGCATGCTGCAAAACAAATGAGCTCATTTGTTTCAATTTAATCTTATTACTCAAAGATTTATTGGCTTGCGCATGAGATGGCAACCCTTTTATACGTATATTTGCGGATCCCTCTAAAGCTGACCCAACCAACCCTTGGGCCAGACAGAATGGAGAGCAAGTTTTAAAGGGCTTCAAGTGAAAGTACTCGAAAGTTGATTATGATTGATTGAGTACGATTGAAATTGTCTGTCATTGTACGGAAATTGATTTATACAAGTACACTCGTACATTTGCCAGCCAAATTCACGATATTGACAGCCGAACATGCGACAGACGGACATCATCGCGTATACGCCCCGTTGAGCGGTGTTTAAAGAGCAGCCAACCAGACGACCGAAAATTTACACACAATCAGCTTATTCAAGTGATTAGCTAGATATACTTATGTAACCACACACAGAATGAAATGACTGTGAGTTATATGTGGCCCCTGATAATTGCACAACTGCTGCGCAAACATATTATAAAGGCAAACTAATTAAAAATAATAAATCATTGATGTTTGTTGGCTCATAAGAAAACATAGCAAACTTACTGCTGGCGAGAGTGTCCAGTCATGAGTTAACTTGTCCCCAGTGTCTAAAAAACTCCGAAATGTTAGTACATAAGCCAAATTTCATCAGTAAGAGCGCTTCTGGCAGGAGTGCCTTACTAACAGTATTTAAGTATTACAAAGTTTAGTTTAGTGTTAACTATTACACATTGTTTATGAATTAAGTAAGAAAAGCTCTTGAGACGCTAACACGATTTGTAATTTCAACTTATAGAATAAGAAAATTAAATGTTGTACATAATAGCTGCGATAACTCTAAAACTGAGAGACTATCTTACAATAAAACAAATAAGCAGACACTTTATTTATTTAGTTTAATTTATTTATTTACGAATGTAAATAAGTGGTTTGTCGAATCAAAAGAAATATAACTAACTAGCAGGTAATATCCCGGCCTTGCCCGGGGAAATATTTAGATGAAAATGCATTTTTTTTTCTTGAATTTGACTACTTTTGTCAACCGTAAGCAATACAACTAAATAGTTGAGCCACGTGACTAATGTTTTCGGTGTAGGGCTATGAAAATGTCATTGAATAAAAAAAAAACAACAAAAAAATGTCCCACTCATTTGTCCTTGACTTCCATTTCCCGCCCGTGGCGTCACGGAGTAGATTTTCCAAAATCATTTGGCATTTTAAGCCAATTTCAACAATAATACTAACAATCCAAATTAAATCTTTCCAACTGTTTTCCGTCCGTTGTATTGCACGCAAAGTACCGAGGTTTTTGTATTTATATTTGGAAATTAGTATAAAGCCACGTGTATTTTTCAAAACCGTTAGCACATGTGACGAATTATTTAATGTGAGGTGCTTTGAAAATTAGTTTCAAAATGATTGAATGATAAACAGAAGTTTGAAAATGAGTTTGAAGTCAATTGGACGATACTCAAAAAAATTTCATACAACAGTTTTCCACGAATTATCCGACCTTAGGGATAGATTTTTTAAAATCTTTGGACACCGCGCCTTTTATGTGTTTAAGTACAACCTTGAAAATGAGTTTGAAGTCAACCGCATGAAAATTAAAAATGTCGAATGCCGGACTTTTCCACCGATTTTCCAACCATGGGGCTGAATTTCCCAAAATCGCTGATACACGTGTCAAATTATTTAATGTGAAGAGCTTTGAAAATTAATTTGAAGCCAATCGGACGATAATCAAAAAAGTTTCATACAACAGTTTTCCACGAATTTTCCGACTTTGGGGGTAGATTTTCCAAAATCTTTGACCACCGCGCCTATTATTTTTTTCCATAGAACCTTGAAAATGAGTTTGAAGTCAATCGCATGAAAATTAAAAATGTCGAATGCCGGACTTTTCCACCGATTTTCCGACCATGTGGTCGAATTTCCCAAAATCGCTGATACACGTGTCGAATTATTTTACGTGAAGAGCTTTGAAAATCAATTTGAAGGTGATCGGACTAAAATTAGACTTTCGCCCATACAACCTTGAGACCCCCATTTTCCACCCATGGGGGTGGATTTTCCAAAATCGATGAAATATGTGTCAAATTAATTTTTGTGTAGATCTCTGAAAATGAGTTTGAATCCGATTGGATGGTAAACAAAAAAGTTTCATACAACAGTTTTCCGTGATTTTCCACGCTTGTGGGTATAATTTTCCAAAATCCCGTCTTAGTGTGCACTTTTATCATAGATGGAACCTACTGTGAAAATTTCAGCATCCTAGCTCTTATGGTTTAGGCTGTGCGATGATTGCCAATCAGTCAGTCAGTCAGTCAGTCAGTCAGTCAGCACGAACTCTTTTATATATATAGATACATAGATTTCTGGAAAAAATTTAAAAGCGTAGACGAAATTACAATTCAATCCATTAGCGACACCAACACTTTGGGGGAATTTTATTCGCCAGTCCGGCTAGCTATGCCCATAGTTGGATAGTAAAGAGTTAGTTCTAAGGAAAAACTTACAGAATTTAAAGGTGAAATTAAGGAGTAAAACAAAAGAAACAGAATCGGAATGACTATACAAAATGGCTAGGATCATTTCGGTGTAGAAAAACAGCTGGATTTCCTGGTTTAGCCTGGTTGGGTACAAATTGAGCTTGAAGCCCTGCTTCACATTAAGTGCTGAGCATACCCTTCTCCTTCGCTGAGGGTATATTCGTATTTACATTGGACGACCACAACAAGCTAAATGGAATTTTAAATGACTTTTCCATTGGGCGCCAGCCGCCTGCCGCCTGACAGCGCAGTTTATCTCGGATACTGATGAGCTTAGTTGCACTTGGCATGTGCTGGTGTAGGCGTTGTTGCAGCATGTTGCACGTGGACAACAAGATTGCAGCAACAAGCAAATGCGTAAATCACCTAAGCCTTTGCCCTTGCCTTGTGTAGAAGTGTGTGTGATTGCGTTTGCTTATTTGTGGCACTTGTGCCTAACCAAATGACAGTTGCTGTTATTTATGTTGCTGTCCAAGAATCCTGCCACTAGTACAGGACTGAGGCAAGTAGTTGGCCTTTAAATTAGCTGTGCCAGTGAAATAATTGCAATAAATCACTGTAAATGGCATTGACAAATAGTATAATTAATTAATCAATTAAATCCTTACAGTTTCGAAAATTGAAAACAAAAAAATTGAATTTTCTATGGTTAAATATGATTAAAATGTGTACATTTAATTTTTTAAAGAGCACCTTATTGTCTAAAAATTGAATATTTTTTTAATATTGTCTGTTTTAATATAGATCTATTTGACTGTGCCTGCCCATTACTCTCATGTTCTGATGCTTCCACTTGTGCTGATGTCCTTTTCTGTTGGAGTCTCGCTCCCAATTACTGCATCTGTCGTTTTACGAGAGTCAGGCAATTTATGTGCAGCAATCTAAGCTCATTTAGCCCGCAACCAGGCAAATATGGTAACCACATACGCCTACACGCTCCTGCCCGCCCCTGTCCCAATTTACATTTCTGGCTCTGCCGCTTCGGTGGCACTATTGCTAACAACATTGCACCAAAGGCAAAGTTAATGTTGTTTATGTTTGAATTGGGCTGGCTTGGCTCTGGTGTGTGTGTGTCCTTCGTCCTTCGTCCTCATCTTCGTCTCCGTCTGCGCCTACAACTTCGTCACCTTCAGCGATCTACGTAATGAAGTAATTATGTTGACACTTGGCTTCGTTACTTAGCCACGCCACAGCAACCACCGTGGATCTTTATAGTTTGCTGTTTGGCGTTATGCAAAGTCCGTCTTCAAATGGCGTGTACCCAGCCCCCGCGCCCCTCCAAAGCTCGGTGCCTGTCCCTTTCTCATTTTTCACTGGCTGTTGCTCTTTTCTCTTGACATTTGCATGACAAGCAGCAAATACAGAACAAACAAGCAGTAAATACACAAGCATAAACACATACCCATACACAAGCACACACATACATGCATGCATCTGTAAACAGTCATATTTATTAAAAGCGTTCGTCCTGCGGTTGGCATTCCTCAGCTGCCTTCCCTCACATGTCGCACGTCGCCCCACCCTCATCATCGTCGACAAGCTTTTCATTTCAGTCTTAATTCCTTTTGAATAATATCTACCACTTAAACTTACAAAACATCAAGACCACATAGAATACCAAGACACATTCATACACACATACACACCCACACACTCACACATTCATACACACATACACACCCACACACTCACACACACACAGTGTGTGTAGCTCACACTTGACGTATTCAGATGTAGTACTTATCGCGAGGCACGATTCAAATGTTAACTCATGGGTGCAACGAGTAGAAGGGTACATTTTCTGGATCTTTTTCCAAAGGTTCTTTTTTCAAAGGAAAATAAAGCATTCTTTCTATATATTACACTTTAAAATAAGCCATCTTTATAGTTATAGCTATAATTTAGTTTTAGAGAGTTCAAATTATATTTCAAACAAGAAAGAACAGCTTTCTTCGGTGTGCCGAAGCTATATACCCTAGCAGCAATGTTTTTGATACAAAACTCTACTTTCGTCTGATTGTTGCTATAGGAACTATGTGATCAGGTTTTGGTAAAATTATAGGAACCAATTTGAAGTATATTAAAATTTTCACTTAGTTTGGATGTAATACAAAAGATTTTTCATATAATAACTAGTTTTTCACCCGATGCCAACTATGTTATATAGTGGTCCGATTGTGACCAAATTTGGTCAGATTGTATAAACTCTCCATAGGGTAGAGTTTGCTGAGGATATCTTTATGAGCAAAAAAGTTTTTCATACAATAACATGGTATGGTAAACGACATATGTACTGCCTGCTGCAAAAAAGAAGGGTCTATGCCAAGTTTGGTCACGATGGCTTTAAAACTGAGAGACTAGTTCGTATAGAAACAGACGAACATCGCTATATCGACTCGGCTATTGGTGCTGATTCAGAATATATATACTTTGATGGGTCGTAAACGTCTTATTCAGTACATTACCCATTTCGATATTAATAATATTGTTATAATAACCTCTGCTTGGGTATAAAAACAAAGCATTCATAGCATTAAGCCAGAGCAACCAAAATTGATACATATGTGTATAAATATTGACTACCTCCGAAATTCGAACAAAAATCCAGATTTTAACCACCTCTAGCCCACATACTAGCAAAATCAATATATTTTGTTTTTGAAGAGGTCATTGTCAATATTATTATTATGAAGGAATAAATCCTTTATTATTATTTCAATTTTGTATTTTATCTCATTAAGCAGACTTAACTGTTTCCCTCGCCCACTTCACCCCCACAAATAATCAAAATACAACTGACTGGAAACAGAGTGTAACACAGTCGGGAACATCCGACTGCAACGCTCTGTCTTCTTTTTAAAACCATTCTTATATTTGGCCTCAAACAAATTACGTGGGTATATATTTGTTGGCTGTTAAGGTTAAATTGTTTGCTGCAGGTAATTTTATACTTATAGTAAGAAGCTTGGTCTGCCCCCAACTGAGTTAATACATCAAGATAGGATTTCACTCCCCTTGGCAACGCCCCTGCCAGAGGTATTCGTATTTGACGCACAAATGTAAATACTTGTGTGCATAAATATTTTAATATGCCTGGTCTCCTTGGCTCCTGTTCTTACTTGAATATGTTTTCATCTAGCAACCTCTTCTGCCACATCTAGGACCTTCCCAGGGTGCTTTCTCAATCATTGAAGAAACCAGTTGCCGCCAGTTGAACAGCCGAGCACCTGCTGCGATTTATTTTTATTAAAAACAAGGCAACCAAACGGCTGCCACTGCTCTGCTGCCATGTCTACCCTTTACCCTCTTGTTGTTTTTGTCATCATCCCATGTGGCAATATGTTTGGGGCCAGAGTGAGAGTAAGCCCCTTCCGGAACAATTTCAGCTCCTGCGTTCACTTGCCAATCTACCCGGAGACATACATATGTGTAATATGTATTAATTATGCTTGTCGTAGCAACGAGTTGTGAAGACGTTTCTGATGAGAGAGCCTGTATCCTATGAACCACATACAAACACACGCTCAAATACCAGAACCAATTGGCCAGAAACAAATTACTCAAGTGATTATTTTGCAATAACATAAAATTGCATATTCTAGTGAACTGCTAGTTGGTTTTCAGAAGTATATGGCAATGTGAATTAAGCTTTTTCAAATAATAAAGCATATCTGTTTAATAACGTGATATAAATAATTTCAACAGATCTTTTCATTTTTCATTTACTAAAAAGGTTTGCCGTTAGTAAATTTATTTTTATACTGACCCGCGGGTCTTGAAACCCGCCCCTGAGCAATTCGATTAAATTTGTATACTGTTTTTTGAGATTGTTCCGATTCCGAATAATTTTGAATCGCCTGCGGGAGTCCCATCCCAATCCAATTTCTAGTTGAAATACAAATTTAAAGTGTGAAAATAAAGTATGAGTAAGGGGCCAACACCACCAACAAACCAAATGCAAATGCAATTATTTAAATTCTGGACGGAAGCAACTTGGATGCCACTGGACCTAACCCCTCGCCCCTTGTCATTAGTAAAGCCACAGAATAGTGTGGCTCATAGAATTCGAGCCGCGTCTTCAACGTGGCCAAAAATGAGAATTTGAATTTCAATTAGTTTCCATTTGTCGGAAGCCATTGGAATGGCTATTCTGAATTGAAACTGGTGCCTGGCCAGCGGGGCGTAGAACAGCTGGGAATTTGGGCGTGGCTGGCATCATGCAGCGTTGATGTGATGCCAATTAAAGCGTATAATTAAGTGTATGCCGGACAAGAGCTGCAGAAAGAAGTTCGCCATGAAGGCGGCATCTCATCGGCCAGGTTGTTGTTGTGGGCTTGAAGGGGGCCGAGCGGCCTTTGTGAGTGGCCTGGCCAGCGGCAAAGGCGCCATCAATTTAAATGCAAAAAGGCTTTTGAGCCAAAGCGAAGGCCACCGCAGTTGAGGCCCGGTCAAATGTGCCGAGGCAGCAGTTTCACTAATTAAGCGCCATTGCGGAGCAGAAAATCGCCTTATACAGGATGTTGGAGCCGCATTTTCGACCCTGGCTTCGGGCAATGAATGTCCACCAGAGCCTCAACCAAGTCACCCACGGTGGTGTTGACTTACCCGACTCTGGGACAGGGACAGGGACAGGGACTGGGACCTGGAATGGGCATGAGGCGTGGAAAACAATGCTAAGCGGCTCAGGGCTGGATTTGGCGCCCCGTAGAGTATGCTACGTTAATTTTACGAGACTTGTAGCAAGTGAATTAAATGAGCGTCCTCACTGAGCTGCCCTCTGGACAGAGGCTCTCTATTTTGGGTGTCCGGACCTAGCTTCACAGTCGTCCAGTCCACTTGAAGCTTCAGCAATGCTGCCGCCGTCAGCTTGTGAAGTTTTGTAATTAAAACGACGAGGATTACATTAGCACGTTGGACAGCAACTGGTGGTCAGTAGTTAATTAAAGTGAGGTGCGGAGAACGCACGCTCCACATGCTGACCAAACATTTGGGATGCGTCTATAAGTGGCCACAGAGCCAACGTCCTTGCCACATGAAGCACCCAAATTGGCAGCTCTCGACAAGTTGAGTACAGGACACGTAGAATACGACCGACATACGCGGCCAGGCGGTTAATTATCCGTGGGTTGGTTTCAGAACTCGCATCTATTTGCATAGAATACTATATCAAATTTGAAATATTTCATATTCGAGTATGTCACATAAGTAAATGAAATGCTAAATTTAAACAAAAATATTCCTTAATGCTTTTTGGTGGTCAATGTCTATGTGTACAATATTAATGAATATGCACATTTGTGCATTCCGACAAAAGTCTTTATAAATATCATATTCAATGATAGTTGTGCATTTTAAGGTCGGAATATTTTCTTTGTAGCTTTTCCATTAAATATTCCATTTACATGCCGTAGCAAGCAAAGTTGAGCAAGTGTTTAACCTTTCTCCTCTCCGGACAATGGAAAGCAAAGTAATGCACAGAAAACTATGAAATTTTCATGGTACTCCTTAGTTTGCACGCAACAGCACCAAAAAAAAAAAAAAAAAAAAAAAACATTTGTAAGAGATAAGAAAAACAATGAAAACCAAAGAAAAGCCAACTATGCCTATAAAATAAAAATAAAGTAATTTTTCTATCATATGAATTATGCAATTGAATCTGACAATTTCTTTAATGTTGATAAGAAACTAGCAAGATTGCTCTAGTAGATTATATCCGACTACAAGACACCCTGTACGCACATCTGATTGCAAATATTATTCATCTCTCAGATCTGTCAAAACTGTAGCTATAAAACACTTTATAAAATAATAACTGGTAAAACGCCAGCGTTGCCCGCGAAATATTAAAATTAAAGTGCATTTTCTTTCGTCGATCGTAAGAAATGCACAAAAATGGAGTACCACAATTTTTCCGCCTGTGGGGTAGACTTCCCTAAATAGTTGAGCCACATCCATAACTATTGATTTATTGCATAGGTCTATGACAATGACTTTGAAGCCGATCTATCTCAACAAATAATCTTACTCATTTGGCTTTGACCCCCATTTCCCGCACGTGGTGACGGGTGGGCATAGATTTTCCAAAATCGGTAAGCAGTCCTCTAAAATATTTTTGATGAAGTGTAACACTCAAATGCAGAAAATAGCGGAAGGGTGGGAAAAAGTCTTTACTTAATTCAAGGAAAAATGTTTAAGACAATTATTTTCGTTGTTGAAACATATTTTTATCGCATTCTGTTTACGTAAGTCCCGTGCAATGTGGAAATGTGCACCACATTCAGCGAAAATTTAAAAGTCCTAAATTTGCTGTCAATGTTGTTACATGTTGGTATTAACAAATATCCACCAACCGCCACATTAATCAAAAATCGATCATTATATCGAGGTGAATGTTATATGAATGCAGCTGGGCCGATTTACTACTGCATAACAATAATAATGTTATTATGTTAAATCGGCCCAGCAGCATTCACATTCTTTTAACCAAAAAACAATAAATTTAATTAGTTGATTTAAGTGATTTAAAAAAATAAATCTTGGTCTCACCAAAACATATGATGTCATGTAAAAAATACAACTGTCTCCATCTAGCGAAGATCAAAAGCAAAGCATAAGCAAAAGGCTGAGAGACATAAGCAATATGACGATTTCAGTCAACATTTGAAGATTTAAGGCCGAGAGAACGATTTTTTTTATCGCTGTTATTCAGCAGCTGGCGCATAACGAGATTTTCTAACAATTTTCAAATGCTATTTTCTCATAATTCCGGATATATATTTAACAAATCGGAGTACCCACTTACGGTATAATAGGATGGTACTGTACAAAATTTCAGGCTTCTAGCTTCTACCGTTTGGGCTGCCCGTGAGTTGCCAATCCATCAGTCAGGCTAAAGAGTTTTATATATATATAGATTTATATGTATAGAAGAGTGCATACCATCATTAAAATAAAATAAGGACCATATCATTAAAGTTCACTTTACAATCCACTTAAAAATAAAAATACTCTTAAAATAACAAATATCATTGAATGATTATCCTAGATGACTGCATTAAATCAACGTTCGGTGATTTATCAGACTACAGGCGAAATTCATTTGCCCAGTTTACCATTTTCAGGAAAAATAATTCTTCTGCACATATAGAGTAGGGAAAACAATCGCATTAAACTGAAACTGAAACTGAGACTGAGCCCAGCCCTTGGCAAATGGCTTTGCAAACACTCGAGACTCGAAGCGACTGTTAAATTGCGCATACGCAGGGACGAGAGATAAAAAATTAAGCTTAATGTGAGCAAAGCGCTTTATAAATACTTGGCAACTGACAAAAGTGACTTCAACTTTAGCACTGTTATTCAATTTGAGTTTCCGGATTTCTCAGATTCAAGGCGATGAACTCTGAAGTGTCAGTAAGTTTGCGTTTTAATCATCACTAATTTGACTGGTCTACTTGAGACAGATTAAAGTAAGCACAGGCATAAGGCATAAGTATATTTGCGAGACTTATTTATATAAAACAGACGGCTCGTTACTCATATAATAATGTTTATTAGTGCTCTCTAAGAATAGTTTTAGTCGTAACCCTTACACTAAATTATCAAAACTGTTAGGGACACTTATACTTTGTGTGCTGCAGGACACTAATCAAAATGAATGCTAGTGAATAAATATTAATGAATTACTGTGTTTATGCACGAAATTAACTACAAGCAGATGCCATACTTGAAATATATGACGTTATGTTGGCATTCATGAAATTATGCCAAAAATCATGTGAAATGAGTTTGCAAACGAGCGCAATAAGTGTTGCAAGTTGAATAGAGAAACATTATTATTGTCCGTAAATGAGTTAATTGCATTACAAATTGCATTTCACTTGAATCAATTGTAATTGTTATTGCATCAGTTGAATCAATTTTAATTGTTATTGCATTCAAATGTACTTTTCCTGTGACAAAGCTGAACGCGAACGGATGTCCCCAATGCCATTTGCTATCTATTCGGCAATTGGAATCTGATTCACGCTACGCCCCTTGTAATCATGGTCTGCTATTTCAAAATTAACTACTGAATACGTATATTTTCCCGCAATATCAGGAGCATCAACAAAACCAACACCAATGAATCGTTGTGCAATTTCCGCAAATTAAAAGATATCACTTACAGCAAAATAATTTCCCAAAAACCGCAAATAGTTAAAAAGTGCGAGCGAGACCGCAATAGCTACATAGTACACCCCCCGAGTTTTGGGATGTGAAAACGCAGTGGGCGAACTATTTTTTTTGTAGCGTGTTGACAGCAAATTGAATTAGAAACGCATTTCCGTGAACAAAGCGGCCGCAACTGCAACGGAGCCAGCTGAGGGTGAGGAGGGGGGACGTAGAAGTTAGGAGGAGACGAACACATGTGGTATCGACTGCTCTGCATGTGCATGTGAACGGTCGATAGATGCCGGCTGTGGACAATGACAAGCCGCAAAAATTCAATTTAAACTTTATATTTCAATGGCGAACAAGTTGACCAGCACTGGCATCACCGATGGGAGAGCAGCGGGGCAGGGGATAACGATCGATTTGGGGAATGCGTGAATACATATAATTGAAAAATATTGAATGCTCGCCAAGAAGCCCATGCAGTCAAGCTTATTTATTATGCCCAGGAGCAAAGGTCGCCAAAAACTCCAGAGCTAGGAGTCCTTAATAGGAGCACACAAACATGTTTATCCCATGTAATTTGCAGTTGAGCTGCTTATTATTCTAAGTACACATTCACATTTGGAGTGCTTATGGCTCGACTTTAAAAGACATTCTTGAGGGTGATCGACTAGCTGATACCTTGTACGTAAGTTATAGATACTTGAAACTTAATACATTTTTGTCTTCCAAAATTTTGATTCGATTGTCGTCGTACACTCTAAGAAAGAGAAGTTAAATTTTTAAACTGCCCGACATCTTCTTTATCCTTTTTTGGTGTAACACGCTGTTTTCTCTAATTTTTAACATACTTGCCTAAGAATTAAACCAAAATGGGTATACCCAAAACAAACTCCGTTTAACTTTTAACCTTCTTGGAATGTTGTTTATTCATATTGGGTATACAATTTGGCTCTCCTTTATTTTATTCCTTACAGGTTTATATTTACGTCGAAAATGGAATAATATGAATAATATGAATATGAATAATAATAATATTCCAAATTCAGTTTTAGTTTTTACCCTAACACGGTTTAGAATTACTCTCCTGGTGCCGCCATCTTTGTTACTCTCTCTATAATTTTAAAACTCTCGGTTTAATTTTAATACCTTTTTGGATGGTTATATGTACAAGGATATCACACTGGTTTAAAACTAATACTCTTATTTTAAAGTGTACTTTCTTTGTTTCCCAACATTATCTTTTTGGAATATGCATATAACTCCTAGGGTAAACAAAAGTGACAGCCCTTTTTGTGAAACACAATCAAAAGCTGGTGAAGTGTGATCAGACTTAAGTGACCAAATGTGACCAGAATGTATATTAATATAAAGTATATTACCCACTTTAAAACATGAAATACACCAAGGTTTAATAAATTATATTAAAACAAAGTGTTATTGGCTCTGATCCTTCAATCTACCGAATATAACAGCGCTCCTTTGTATGAAATGCAAACACAAAATGGCGTCAACAAAAATTTGATTTAGATGACGTGTGGCGCGGATTTGCAGCGGATTTTTATGTTTATTTTGGGATTTAACCAAAATGCGGCAAAAAGCACACAAAGTACAAAATCAGAAATCCCCAAACGAAACACACGCTGGCACACACGTACACACACACACACACATTCATACTCACACACACACTCGTGTGGGCAATATTTTAGCATTTGTCATAATTAGAAAGCGCAGCCTTTGGAAACAGCTGCCGAGGCAGCAAGAGTCAAAAAAAAACATAAGAGAATGGTCATAAAATAAAAGAAAATACGCGAGTTTCAAATTTTCATCTCTTTGGCGTCGTTGTCGCTGTCGTTGTCGGTGCCACACAAAGCAATGCCCGTTGTTCCCCCTGCCTGTGCTCACTTTCTCGACAATTATTAAAGTCTTACATAAAGGGCGGCGGCGCATTTATGACTGCACTTTTCACATCCGTTTCCGCATCCGTCTGTCGACACGCACACACGCCACAATCGCACACACTCACACACTCACACGCACGTCGCTCATTTGTGGGGCGTAGAACCAACAGGTCGCGGGCAGCGGCAAAAGCAATTTCACTTTACATTTGTTTTACGACATTTGCTCCCCATACACACACACACACACACACACATGCATAAGCCTGCTTTCGGAACGGGGGCGTGGCACAGATATATATGTATATACCTACAATACATACATATGCGACAACGTGTTTGCCATAGCTGCGTTTTTGTGGCTCCGCCTCGTCCTGTGATAAGTATTTATTATTATGCTTTTTAATGGTAGAGCTCTTCGCTTCTGTGCTTTTACCCAAATGAGTTTCCCTCATTAGAGGCCCACTTTAGCAGCCATTTCGTAGCTGCTTTTATTTTTTTTATAATGCATTTTTTAAAAAACGTATTAAGACCCAAAGGTGCCATTCATTCGCGTATTCAAGTCTGCAGAAAAGTATGTGGAGAATCCAAATTTTTCTTAAAGTCTTTCATGCTAATTAATCGATCAAGTTAGTTTTCTCACAGTTTCAATCAGTGACATCTGATTTTTTCTAGTTTTTTGCTAGCTTAAATAATTTTTATTAATATAGTACGTTATTACTATACCCTTGCAGAGACTATTATAATTTTGTCACAAAGTGTGTAACACATTGTAGACAGAAAAGCTCTACCTCCCAGATTTCTCATTTCTCTCTCCCATAACTTTGTAGAAACTGTCTGGGAACTATTAATGTATTTTTGATCAAGTTTAGCACTCTATATTGACTTGGAACTTATATTTGAAATCTGATAGTCCCCCTTACACATTTTCAAATATAAACGATTTGAAAAATTAATATCAAAAAAAGTTTCACTTTTAATCGATTGCGCACATCTTAATTAGTCTACAATACTATTTCAAAACTTGTTGTGATGATCATTTCCTGACTAAAATTAAAAAAGTGTGACTTTGAAGTTTTAATCACCATAGCAGCTCTACCTTCTAGCCTAAGAACGTTGTCAAAGGAATGTGTTTTCGATCATATTTTGAACTCTTAATTGACTTGGCATTTGAATTAAATTCATATTCCAAAATAAAATTTCTGATATATTTAGGCAGATTTTTGCATACTATACAAAAAGTTTTAAAAATAGTAGATTTGAATATTTCAATTGATTGCAAAAATCAAAATTAGTATCAAACAAGAAAGGACGGCTATCATCGGAGTGCCGAAGCTATATACCCCAGCAGGAATCAATTTATATACAATACTTAATTTTTGTCTGATTGCTTAGAAATTATAGGAAACTATTTGAAGTATAAAAAAACGCTGACTTAGTTTGGATTTGTAGTAGTATTTGCATACACATAAAGTTTGTTGTAGCGAAATAGTGGTTCGATTTTGACCAAATTTGGTCAGATTATATACTTTCTAGAGACTCTGTTTGGGAAAGTTTGGTGATGATACATTTATAAACAAAAAAGTTATTCATACAAAAATATTGTTGTCGACCGATCATTCTTATGGCAGCTATATGTTATAGTGCTCCGATCCAGCCGATCTGCAGAAAAAGAAGGGTCTGTGCCAAGTTTCATTACGATAGCTTTAAAACTGAGGCTCTAGTTCGCATAGAAACAGACGGACGAACGGACGGACAGACGGACATCGCTATATCGACTCGGCTATTCATCCTGATTCAGAATATATATACTTTGTTGGGTCGGAAACGTCTCCTTCGGTCCATTATACATTTCGAGACAAAATTATAATACCCTCTGCTAGGGTATAATAATATTTGAAATATTTTGACATAATATTATATTTTAACAAAATTATTATTCCTGACACAAGGGTATGTTAAAAGTAAGCCAAATATAGTTATAAATGTTAGTAAAAGTCACAGTCATGCTGTAGTCTTCTTTATAAAGTACTCTTAAGGGTAAAGAATACATTTCGCCTTTATACCTAATTAGCCGTCGTGGTGTCGTGTTCTGGGAGTTCACTCATAGCTCCATTATTACCTCACCCTTACCCATTTCCTTAAAAGCAACTCCTACCCGTGGTGGGTATCTGCAAAATGCCGTATCTAGTTTGCATTTATGGTTTATTGTTTCGCCACGGTGTATAAAACATTTTGTTGCCGCTGCAATAAACACTGTAGATGGGACGAGAAGCTGCTCCTTTCCAGGCAGGATTCGGCAATTGCCCATAAATATGACGTCGAACAAAGGATGGGGCGAGGACAAAACGAGTTTTATGCATTTCAAGCGAGGCATAAAGGCAAGATTCGATTTAATTGAATACATGGCAGTGGCAGTGCCACGCCCAGACTGCCCATTGCTGTCCGCGATATTAAAAGTCTATATATTAAACTGGCACGCCCACTTTGAGGCGCATAACCCAAGGGCTTCTGGAAATGGCGGCATTCCTCCTGCTGTTCAACGGAATATTAATTAACATTTTGTGCAATATGCGAAATTATTAAAAAAAAATAAAATAAATAAAAATTCAGTGCACAGGACGCTGTGGCAGGGCGCTTTTAAAGTAATTAATATTGGTACAAAAGGCGAAAAGAAGAGAAATGAGAGCGAATTGAGAAGTGACGATAGATTTATAATGAAGTTGAAATGAAGTCCAAAACTGAGCTGAGGAGAGGAATATGATATTTGGGAAGAGGATACTTTTCTTTGTCAAAACGATTAATGTGGGGAAAACTCCATTACAAAGTTAATTTAATAATAATAATGTAACAAAAAGTTACATTAGTATCCCAGCCGTGATGAACACACGCATACATTTCTTATTCATTCGAAAACATGCTCGGTTTGGGTTTCAACACTGAAAACTTCGGGGAATTTCGCACCTTGAATTTATAAGTGGGAGTCTTAGCAGCCTGTTGCTGTTGATCTATCCATCTGCCTGACATCGAAAATGTAACGAAGTATTCTATCCGTAACCCACATCAGCGGGGCCACAAAAGTTGCATAATTAACAAGAAGTCAACACATGTATGTGGGTCAGGTTGTGACACCTTGAGCTCAGCCGGCTCAGAGTTGAATATATTTAAATTATGCGCTTTAAAATTCAGCCAGTCGTGCAAAGTTTTTCGGCTGTCAGTTGGAATGGCACGTAATCATAATTAGACGTACCTTTAAAAGGTCATTAAACGGCAAACAGGCAACCAACAGGCGACCTGGTCCAACCAGGCACATTATGTTGCCTGCCACTCGACCTCAGGGCCAGTCCCAGTTGGCAGCGGCGCCACTTACGGGTATTTGCATCCTGCAAAAGTGGCTGACTCCTACCTCTGTCGTGACACCGTGCATGTGCATGACACTGGCAACTGGCAACTGCTAAGGACGAACGACGAAGGACGAGGTCTGAAACAACAACATGTAAATACCATTAGGCTGTCTTTGATGGTGGGTTACTTGGCCGTGGCCCGACGCGGAGGGTCCACTTAAAAATGTTCTCAACGACTTGACATTGTTTCAAGAGCAAATATATGGCTTATTAGCATTCTGTGAATGTAGGATAATGGCCAAACTGGAAGCAGAACAGCAATGACAACACGTGTCTCATCTCAACGCAAATCCACCAAATAAAGCCTACAAGAGCCTCCGAAAAGGGCAATAAAAGTATTTTAAAGTGATTAACACGTAGTTAAAAGGAACCACAGATGGAATCGCAGTTCAGAAAACGACAGTGCTTACCCAGTGGACTGCTATTGCTTTGTTTGAAAGGATTATTAAACTTTACAATGCAATTAATTACAGCTCTGCTTTCTGTATTTTCTTAAATGTGCAAGTTACTTGGCCACGATTTCATCTGCAAAACTTGAGGCGTTTTTTGGTCTCTTTACAAAATTTGCCACATTGTTTACGTGTTTAATGTTTTCAGCTGTTAGGAGCCCTCAAGTGCGGCACTTAGAAGGTCCTGCCGCAACGTGGTTCGGTTACCCATCTGTAAGTTGCGTCGCGAAATAAAAATGCAGCGTTTATTGCTCAAGTTGTGGACGTTGTCGTGTGGCTCGTTCATATCCTGCGCAGCATTTGTTTTTGTTTTTAGCACTCGCTGCAAACTGTTACACACCACGCACATCTAGATTCCTCTCAGCAGCCATCCTTGACCCCAGCGAGTGCCCATTAACGCTTTTTTATCTGTTCATAAATTTTAATTTTGCCAAAATACTCCAAGTACGTGCCACGCCTGATCCCACCGTGCCGCAACACCTCCCAGCCGCAGAATTCAACTTGAAATGAAGCTCCCATAATTTTTTTCCGTACTTCCCGCATCTCCCTCCCCGAGCTGGTCTTCTTTTTGTTGGCGTTTTCATTTCGGCGAAAGAAAAATATGACTTGGTGGCTCCTTTTGCACTTTTCTTTCTTGCTCCTTGGAAACCTTTTTTTTGCAACGTTCCGTTTCTTAGCTTTGTCCTTTAAGCTAAGCGAGTCGAGGACTCGCAACCTTATTTCGCTGTCGGCATAGTCGCAGCGCTTGTGGGTTTGTTTATCGTCCTTTGCATCTCATTGAGCTCGTTCCTGTTTATGAACAAGCGCTCCTTTGAGATACTGGCCCGGTTCGTTGAGGGCGCCTAGTCGACACTCGCCGCCCTCTACTAGAACTAGGGTCGGTCCCTCTTTCTGGCAATCTGTTGGTCTTCTTCTGGGTTGCCGCTATCCTTTTTGCTATGCTCTGCACATTTAACTTTTTATTGCATATTTAACCTAATTAAAATGAGTTATGTTTATACACCAAAGCCAGGTGATGGCCCCCGTCTTAATCCTTGACCTCTTCAGTTCGCTGCCCGTTGCTGGGGTTTCCATTGCCAGAGACAGCGCGTGGCAAAGTTACTTGATTTAAATAAATAAAAAATGTGTACAACATCGAATTGCTTAAATTATAATTATGGTTATTATTATTTATACAAGAACATTTAGATTACGAGGTACTTCACCTGTCAATTATGGTCCCAAGTACCCAACCTGACAATTACTTACCTAGGTTATCGATTGACATATTTTTGATAAGAATACCAGTGAAATATCTTATCTGACTGTTCTATTGTTGTGTTCATCTTTCGTTTCAGGTAAGGCTATGCGGGGCAAGCGCTCAACACTTGCCATTGGCTTTTGACAAACAATAAACATTGTCGTGTAGCGAGTAGGAAACTAATCTAATGAATTTATGCGGCTCCTTTCATAGAGCACAGTGCAAGGTGCAAAACGCACAGGAGCAATGCAAAATACTCTAACTGAAAGCACTTAAGCCCATAAAATATTCAAGCCGTGAGCATGTGGAAAAAATTACGAAAGCATTCTAGCGGAGAACACAAAAAGGCGGATCACAAACAAGAAAAACAACGCAAAATGTAAGAATGGAATGGGTGAGTGGACATAACAGACATTACAGAGACGGAGAAAGAGATGGAGACGGAGACGGATACGGACATGGAGGCTGAGGCTGAGGCTGAGGCCGTGCAATTTGCCATTTCGAGCACTAGCAGGAAGGGGTCTCGGGAGCCCCGTGAAAGGCAGCCAGCCACTGATTGAATAGAGAATAAAGGGCAAGTAGTTGGTCGGGCGATGACGGGTATGATGGGCTCCATAAATGTCGTAAGGCAAGCGGAAGCGGAAGCGCATGGCGCCGCTGCTGGGACTGTCGGCATTGTGCAGCGGAAGTGGTAAAAGCAAAGGGCCCAAAGTGGCCCCAGCCTGTAACATTTGCATATGCTCGTAGGCACAGAGACATCGACAACCTTCTCGTACTCGTATCCGTTTTCCTTCGACATACATACACACAATAACACTGCCACGTCCTTAACGAGACAGAAGTCAGTTTACTGTGCACTTGAATGATAGCATAACTATTGCAGTGATTTTTAAAATAATCGTAGCATTCAAGGTGAAACGGAAATACCTCAAGACACCTTTCTCGGAATTCGTACACTCTTATCCTTATGGTAAGGGTTTGTCTTAAATAAATACTTTATAAAATTAAATAAATATATATACTCTGACTAAGAGTTTCTCTCACTTACATACTCCACTGTATGGCCCCACAAACCAGTTGAGAAGTTGGGCTGGAACGCCTTGAGGTCGTATTAGAACCGCGACGAGGATATTAAACATGTCCTTAAGCATAAAATGTCAATAAACGCAACGAGCCGAAGTTAAGCAGTTTACATACATTGGCAACACGACGGCGAAGAGGCGCCTGCTCCACACACAACCATCCCTACGTAGGGATAAGGACATTTTTGCATCAGTTTTTTGTAATATTTTCAATCTTTTTTCTCTTTTTTGTACTCATGGATACGTATCCTTGTGCCACTCAGTAGTCTAAGAAGCTCAAGTGCAGTTTTGGTTCCTTGAACATAGAATGATACATGGCCAACAGCAGACGTCAAAAAATTGAGTTAGTGACAACTTGGCTTCTCGAGTGTGATAAGCACTTAAAATAACTCAAACATGTAAATATGATAGGGCCCAGAGGAAAGCGTATACATAGATTGTTAAAGACCTCTAAATAAGTTCCCTTTTCTCATTTTCACGTTTCATTTTAAGGAAATTGTGAATTTCTATTTTCAATGCACTTAAGTTGCGTTTCACTTTCTCATTTCTTCGTTAACGAAGTATAGATATTGAGTGTCGATAAGTTGGCAGCACCTCATTAGTGAGGTGGCAGCGCTCATTATACAAGTGGCTACACTGCAACATAGATATGTATCACAGTGCAAGGTGGCAACACTGCAATTCTAATTTCATTACAAATACAGACAACATACAGCTTTGGAGCTTTTACCAGGCAGCTTTGTTTCTCTTGGGAGCTCCATTGAGGTACATTATGCTATCTATCGATAGCGAACGAGCCTTATCGGCAGACACACTTGTAGGTTGGTACGCCCGTTCATTCCAGTTCCAAATTATTTACATGCATTTTTAAGTTCACTCCTCAGTTATATTTGGGCTCTTATCGACGTTGGCATAAGAACCCTGAAAATGACAAGTTACCAGTAATTAGAACTTGTGAAGAGTGGTAAATGCTTACAACTTGGCGCTTAGTTGCTTAACTGCTGCTGAAGACTATAGGCACACCGATATGGGAGGTAGAAAGAGCATATTGTGAACACTGCCGAGACTAAAAACCCTTCACTTCAGTTTCCAATCGATGGCTTTACCCAATCGTGCTGGCTGTCCAACTGTGGCAAACGAGCGCCCTTTCCATGAGCCAATTGTGCAGCTATTGGCCCGGAACAGGCTACATAGGGGATACCAGTGACTGCCAGAGCTGGGGCTACTGCAAAAATAATAAACTAGCGACTCGTGGACGTTGCTACGAAGACTTCGTCTTTGATGCCCAAACAGGAACGTGCCAGGAGCCGCATTTGGTGCGGTGTGCACCTCAGTACTGGGAACTTTGTGCCAAGGGACTGGAGGGAGAGTTTGTAGCTGACCCGTCGGATTGCAGAAAATACAAAGGATGTGATGGCCAGGGGGGTCATGATGTAGTGAATTACTGTGCTGATGGTTATATGTTCAGCAACAGGCTGCAGAGCTGTGTGCCAAGTTCAGGAGAATGTCCGCAGGACAACCTCAACATCTGCGCCTATGTGCCGGGCAGTGTTACCCTGGGAAACCCACTAAGCTGTGGCCTCTACATAGATTGTCAGAGTGGAGTAGGTCGTCTGGGTGTCTGCACAGGTGGTCGTTACTATAACTACAACACCGGACGTTGCCAGTCCACACGACCAGATCATTGTCCCAGTAGTGGGGATACCTACAAGCCTGCCAACGATCCAGCTCCAGCAAGAGACGCCTATATTTGTGGCGACTTCTATCAAGATGACCGTGCTGGTGACCAATTGATTTCAGATGCCCTGACGTGCTACGGCTACTACACCTGCAGCTCCCAGTTTGCCATTGGCCAGTGGAACCGTTGTCCTCAGGGCACACACTTCCAATGGTGGAGTCAGAAGTGCGTTAGACCCGAGTCCTACAGCTGCCCCTTTGATCGCTGTGGCAATCTAAATTCCTTGTTTGTTACGGTCATCAACACGGGCTGCACAGAATATATATACTGTAAGAATCAGATATCGAACAAATCGCTCAAGTGCCCAGAAGAGTATCCCTACTTTGACGAGAAGAAAGGTGTCTGTGTTGATGATTTTACCAACTATGCCGTATGCTTTATGGATGATTAATGAATACAACCACAACAGCTTAAAGTATTACTCATACTAACTAATGTCGAAAGGTCATTTAACTCCGTTGAGCGCTCCTTGAGAGCTGAGCTTATGTATAATCATAATATTTATTTAGCCCACGCTTCAAGTATAATTCAAAACTCGTCTAGATTATTTCCTGCTAGGAGTACATACATATATCGCATAATTAATAGTTCATGCATCTGCTGTCTATGGATAAACACAAATATAAGTAGACACTCCATGGTAGCATGTCTAAAAATCAACACGCCCTCCATTTGTTAGTCTTCAATAGCAAAAAAATATAAACAATACAAACACCAGGGCCCAAGAAGAAAAATTAGCAAAAACAGCAAAGGAAGTCGAGAAATGCGTAAACAAGATTTATGCTTAGCCAATATTTTCAGCTCATTTTTTCACAGTCAAATTTCGGAGCTCCTGACTACGTCTCCTAGAAGGGCGGGTAACAGCTGGCAAGCAACGAGATCCGAGGACATGATTCAGTTTCAGGACATGTGGCGAGCCTGCAGAAGTGTAAGGCAAACTTAGCCAGCTTTAATAATAATACTGGAGTTGTCGACATTTAAGTACTCGTACCGCAAAACACAATATTTATATTGAAAAATGTTTCTTTTCTAGGGTCCACAGCAATTTAATGTATTTTTGTAGAAAATCTTGCTTGAGAGACACATTATGAACTTACTGGAAAATAAATAAAAGTAAATCGATTGAAAATCATACAGGGCGAGTTAAGTGGGGAGGACAAGGTTTCAGTTAACCATTGTGTCCCCGCATAAGATGAGTCATTGAAATATTATGATTGACTTTTATTACACGAAATCGCAATTTATTTTACTTAACAACAAGCAGCCAAAACGAAGCAAGCCTGGCCGAAAGCCGCTACGAAAATTTGAATGAAAAGTTATAAAGAAATTACGTTATTTATCATTCGCAGTGTTGTGCAGGCCGCAGTCGAAACGAAACGGAACGAAACGACAGAAACAGGACTCTCCCGGCAGCAGCCCAAACCGTTTCCGTTTCCGCTCATTTATTTGGCTGACTGTCAAACACACACACACACACCCACACGCATTCAAATATGTATATATACACACGCATATATATTCGCAAGGGCCTCTGTTTGTAGTTTATGCACTGTTAAAAACTTTTACGTGGCGGCAAGAGAAATTTAAATTTATTGTTTTGCGGTTTTATTGAACCACCCTTGCAAGACCCTTACCCGCCCTCTGGTAATCACACCTTAACTCCACCTGGGGGCCCCTTGCTCGCTTGGCTTGAAATTAGTTGCAGTTCAGATATCGATGGGCGTTTGATTTACTGCCGATGCGAGATTGAAACGGCTAATTGCTTTAAAATTGGGCGTGGCCGCAGTGCCACCAGGTAAATTAATGGCCCCCTATAAGGTGCTACTATCGGACTATCCAATTACAGTGAAAGCAGCTTGCTTTAAAAGCCTTTGTGCTGTCAATTAAAAGATTATCAGCTTTGCTTTTACACACTTTCTACAAATCGTACTGGAAAATTCTTAAGTGCTTTGAATTATACCCTGTAATTGCAATGAATGGGTAAAACAAGTTACAGAACAACTTTAGTATACCATAATTATATATATCCTGAAAACTTCAGACACTCTCGACTAAAGCACTTCCAGATGGGAATCTGAATGTCTCCTATTTCTATTCATTTGGCTTGTGATATATTTTATGTCACTCACTTTTGACAACTTGACAGCATACCAAACAAACATTAAAGATGGACACTACAGGAAACTTGAAAATTGAATGTAAGAAGAGCTGCTAGAAATCTGCTCTCCTATACAAACCTGCCAAAACATCCTTGTGACTACCTTCGTTTATGGCATAGTAAAAATAATTAAAAATGTATTACAGTTTCGACCTCCCGTTGTTTTGTTTCAGGACATGCTGTACTCCTGAGCAGCCAGGAACTCGGCATGCAACGACCACGACATTCCAATGTTAAACGGTAGTTTTTACGGCAGCCACCTCATCTAGAGCCGCCACTCAGCTATTATCCTTGAATTGCTGAGGGCGCACAAAGCAACCTTTCGTTGTCAGGGCCAATGCCAGCAGCCAACGGCTTACAAAGTCTGGTATTCTTTAGGTTTAGCTCAGCTACCACCCTGAGGCGGATGGGGGAGCTGCTTTTGTTTTTCTAACTGCCGGGTGGATTACTCGACTACCTTGCCAGCCCGAAGAGGTTGAGATGCTTTCTATGCAGCTAAAGAGCAATGCGAAGTTTCGCTTTTCTTTGCTGTGTTTCTATCTGGCTCCATTGCTGGGCAATCGCTGGGTTGTTTGGGTTCTCCTATGGCTGATGCTTGTGCCGTCGTTGTTGACATTTAGTTGACATACACAACACAGATCCCTGGCCATGCCCGTTCCCTCAGCCTGACCGTGCTGTGCATTTCCGGCAACAGGCCATGTAATAGATCATCAGGCGTCTTTTGTTTGCACATCGCCACTGAACTTTGCAGCTGTCTCTGCCACATCGCATCCTTGTCCAGTGTCCTCCGCCAGTGTAGCGTTGATTGCTCGTCGTCAGCTGCTGCGCTTTATTATTCCAAGTTAGAAGGACAGTCGAGTGGGTTGGTCCTTGCCCATCCAACTTCCGATTTCTACTGGTGTAAACAATTTTTGAAAGGTTATTTCTCTTGCAACAGCCGCGGTCTCCACTTTGTTCCGCTTTGCACTTCATTTGCCGTCAGCTCGTCCTTCGTCCTTGCTGCTATAAATATTGTTTACTCTGTTCGTCGTTACTGCAACGCCTGGCCAGCTATTTGTTATGTCATTCGACTGGAGCCGTTGACATTCATCCAGCCATAGCGACAGCATCCAGTAAACACATATATATGGCCGAGACATGCTCCGATCAGTATTAAAAAGCACAAAGGGGGATTTTAATTTGTAGCTGAGACTTATACCAACTCGCCTTTGGGAGTATTCATACATTGAAAAGATATTCCTGCCAATTAAATACTGGCAAGTGATATTAGAGTTAATTTGAGATTGCAACAGACTTGCTCCTTCAATTACATTCACTTCTAGTATGATTAAAGGAATGAGCTGGGTAATATTTCGGAGACCATTCAGAAATTAGTATACAATGATGTGACGATCGAGACAGTTAAGGTAGAGCGGAAATTAGGAAACAAATTTCAGTATAATGGAAACTACTTTACAGAGATTACACCAGAGGAGTTCCTAGGCTTAGTTTGAGTTTCATTTCAGACAATTAATAGTATAAATTTTGAACTGGCAATATAATTGATTTATTGCAATATCAAAATCAATCAAACTACTTGCGTCTACCACCGGGCGGTGGTCTGAAAGGTTTCCGTCGAGATTTTGAGTCCACAATGAGCACGGATTGGCGTTTGAGATAGTTGCGAGAGGGCACCTCGTTGTCGTCATCGGCTGTGGCCACTGCAAGTAGGAGATGCCAAAGGACATTAATTAGGTTCAATCATTGATTGCGTCATGCACTTACCCACTGCCGGCGCTTGTTCCGGCGAGGATGATGAAGTGCCCGCCGCCCGCTGTGCCCGGCCAGCAAACAGATTGTAGTAGCACATGGGCATGGGCTGTGGCTTCTCGCCCTCGAGCACTGATGGCGACTTCGGTGGCTCCAGTTGGTATACATCCTCCTCGTCTTCCTCTAGATCCAGCTTAGGTATTTCCAGTGGCGGCACGTCCTCTGATTTGCTAAGCTCTTGGCATCGTTTTATTTTCAACTTGAGTATCTGGGGGAAAGCAATGTAATGTGGGCTTAAAGCCATGCCAGTTAAGCAACCACTTACCTCAATCAAGTCCTCGTCCTGTGCCGTGTGGGCGAGATAGTTGGGCAGCTCTGCGACGCTAATGTGCAGCTTGCGTTCTCTCATCTCGATGTTGCTCTCGTCCACCTCCTGCACCTTGAATATCATCTCGCAAATGCGCTCCTTGAGATATTTGAGCACCCCCATGGACTTGTCGGCGGCATCTGTATCTTTTTTCCGCTCCTGTTCCATGGAAGCTATGTTATTTTTGATTTGTTCGATGACCTCCTGGTTCCTACGGGAAATTAACTAATTAGAAGCTGCCTGGTGCTGTGTCAAAACAGCTACACTTACACTTCACTTTCCTTAACGTCGGAGAACTTGGAGGCTTCCAGCTCACTAGTCAGTGCCTCCCGTTCGGCCTCCAGGTTGGCCTTCTCGGCCTCCGCCGCCTTCCGCAAGTAGGTGAGACGTGCAGCCGACTCCTTCTGGGCGCTGAAGCGCTCGAATACCTCAAAGGGCGAGGTGGCACCCGAGGCCTCCATCAGCTGCTTGAACAAGGACTCCATGTCGCTCGTAACGCTCTCCAGCTGCGACACCGGCTCCTCTTCGCCGTTCTCCGTCTTGGCCGTGTGCTGGTCGCCCGAACTGGAGCCCACGCTGTCCTGATGCACCATCGTCTTGGTCTCAGCAAACAACTTACGTCCAATGCGTTCCAGCTCCAACTTACGCGCCTCCACCTGCCGTCGAAAGTCCAAGGCCTGGCGTTCGCGTGTCTTCTGCGAGACATTAGCCTGTTGCTCCTGCCGCTGTAGTATCACCTTTGCCGCATCTCGCATTTCAATAGCCTCATTGTGCACTTGTTGCAGCCGCTCGATCTCCGCCTTCTGTTCGCTGAGGGAATGCTCCAGCTCGCGCAAACTGCGCTCGAAACGCTCCGCATCCGTCATGAGCGAGGCCTCTATGGATCGGTACTTCTTGCGTATATGCTCCGCCTCCATCCATTGTACATTTGTGCGATGGATCTCGTTCTCCAGCTGACAAACAAGCTGCAGAAAATCCTTTATGAGGATGAAATGCCTTTGCATATTAATGTAACTATAGATCACCTTTCGGTTGGCGTCCTCCTCGAGTGTCTCTGGTGGCTTCTCGCCCAGGTTTTGACTCTGCGCCTCCTTGTTGGCCAGCAGCTCTCGGTATTTCTCCACCAGTCTGCTGAACTGCTGCTGTCGTGCCTTGAACCGATGCCGGAGCAGGTCCATCTGCTTGCGGCCCTCCGTGATCTTCAGATCAGTCAGGAAAATGGCATCATCGGCGTTCTTGGCCCCAATGGGATATGTGGCCTTACCAACGATAATGGTGGGCGTGGCAGCCTGCTTTTTACGCGGCTCGGCACTGAGCTCCTTGATAACCACAGGACGCTGCAGTGGATTACGCAGGCGACTCGCCTTGACGGTCAGCTCTTTGATATCCTTCTTCAGAGATCCGATGGTATCGCAGTTGATGCGGTTCTGTTTCTGCCATTCTGCAGCGTTGGCCGTCTTTTGGCCCTCTGCGAAAACAAATGTCTCACTTTCACATCTATTTATATTGAATTTCTGAAAATGCTCACCTGCCAACAAAATACGCTTCTTAATCTCATTGATTTGTCTATTTAATTCACTTAATTTGTCAGACTCCATGCTTTGCGCTGCAATCGCCTTACATTTTACTTAATCCAGCCGGTTTGTTAAATCGATGCCTTTTCAAATTTGTTATGGTAACAATCGTGGCTCTATTGTGACAACCTACTCTTGACCTTCGTAGCGACGGCTTTATTTTGTTGGTAGCAACACACAAACAGCTGATTGTCAATAGACTTGTAAGCCAAGTTAAAAACCATTTGTCTATGACCTTACAGTTCTGTTTCTGAGCATGGCAACAGCAAATTATGGATGAGTTGCTAATATGGAATAGTAGGAAAAGATATTAAAGGATGCGAGTATACAATTATAAGGTGTCACAACACATATCCTTGCGGAGACTTTTCCTGACTCAAAATGAACAAATATGTATTAGCAAGCAGCTGTTTTTTACCAAGCAATATCGAATCATACTATATATTTTTCGGTTGTATTCATTGTTCGGTGTTGCCATATGTGTTTATGGAATTATAGCAAGGTGTCAACATCACACTTTTGTGCTGGACATAGAAACAACCAAGAATGGGTCTAGTCGACTATGCGGGGCTACCAGACAACTTGTTGTCAGGTCTGAGATCCCCGAAGACATTCTCGAACTCATACGAAACAAGCAGTGGCCTTCATGCAGTACACCAGCGATACAAGCAAGCAGTGTATTTCAGTGGTTGGCTGGTCTGTTGCTTAGTCATTTTTAATGGACCAAATATATTTTATCAAAAAAAATTTTTGGCAGAATTATAATGCCGGTTCCGACACATAAACAAATAGAAAGGTCTGTGTCAAGTTTTATCACGATAGAGTTTAAGCTGAGAGACTAGTTTGCATAGAAACAGACAGGCGGACGGATATCGTTATATCGAGTCGGCTTCAGAATACATATACACTTTGTGGAGTGTCCTTCAATGCAAGAGTATAAAAATATCACTATCTTAAGAAGAACTAAGAACGAGGTTTAATCTAAGCTACAAACAATTTTTATTTCCATTTTTTCTGTTTTTTACATCAAAACCCATAACATTAATCAGCTAACACAATTTTGACAACAAACAGTTGCTTCCGGAAGGAATAACACTTGATTACTAAACAACACAATACAAATTATGCCAACTTCAAGTGCGAATTAGCCATGCAATTGGCCACGACGCTCACAAACTGGGCTGCTACATCCGAATCTCTAAAACGACAGGCCAAACGTTCCCGTATTCCCCCCGGACAGTTCGCATAATTATAGTACGCCCAGAGGCAGCTGTTGTTGCTGTTGGCCAAATATTTGATGCTCCATTTACCATCTAGAGGCATATGCAAAAGCAAGTTAGCTGTGATTCTGTCCCAAAGTAGCATATAACAGTTTCCAGTATTTAACTCTTTCCAAATCTCCAGCTGCCCTTCGCCTAAATAATTAATGTTCAATGGATGTTCATCACATGTTATATACATTCACTTACCTTTATTCTTCCATAGCTTTAAATTATCAAATGTGAAAAGCTTAGCGGGCTTGCGAAATAATTGCACTCCGGCTTTCTGAATATCTTTTGGATTGGGTACATCATGGATTTTCTGTGCGTATCCCTTGGACAACTTCATCTCGGCTTTTATAGATGCCAAACTATGAAAGTTGGATATATTTTCCTCCGGTGTTTGAGGTTGAACTTCGGCAGACAACTGCTGCCCCTTTGCTAGTCGATCGTCTGAATGAATAATATCCTCGACTCCCTGCAATACTTGCTCATTGACCAGAATATTAGATTTTAAATTACTTTGATCCGTTATTGAATCAGTTATTGTCTGTTTTCCGTCCGAAGGATTCCCCTCCTCAACCACATCAGAGCTTTCAGTCAACAGTAGGTTTTCCAGACTATCGGAATATGATATACTTTGGTCAGTAAGAGAATCACATTCCTCAGTCTTGGTTTTAATAATGAAGTTTGACAGTTCTGAAATGGTTTCTGGAAAGCAAATTATGGTTGCAATGAAAATTCTCTGTATCTCAAAACCTACCAGTTAAGGTAAGGACCTTAATACAGCTCATCAAAAGACTACTTTTGATATAGTTCACAGGAGTTTTGTTTTTGTTTGTATCGACAAAGAAATTTTTCATGCTAGATGTCCAAGGATATCTATTCTTCAGAAGACCACTAAGTATCCCAGTAGTAAACTGCACTTCTGGCTGTGGTACTATATCATTGAACACACTTTGTGGTATAAAGTACGATCCACTGTCCTTCTGTTCATCAGCATCAGCATTGAGAAGTTCCAATTGTTCCTTCGCATTAGGATTTGAGTCCAACTGAAAGGACAACAATTCTGAAAAGCCAATTTGGTCTGGCAACATCTTTAGCTTATTGATGGGCTCCACAAAGGTATTCAGCCGAGTGGAGGGTAGTGAAATGTCCATCTCGAATTCCTCTGGATGCGTTGCGAAGTTCTGCTCTAAGGAATTTTCTAAACTGCTGTCCAATACAAATGGGGGGATATGGGTAACAGGTCCAAGATTTAGCACTGGTTCTTTAGTTTCAATATCAATCAGACATTGATTGGTGTCATCTTGACTGTTTGTAGGGAGCTTGGTATCTTCCAACATTATGGAAAATGTATAAATCGACCGTAATTTAAAAATCTGTTTGTTTATGTTTCTTTATTATTGAATGACTACTTGATTTAAAACTAAGCTACATATCTGAAATGAATGAATTTTCTCAGCATTTTCTGTAGAAAATGACAGGGCTTGCTTTAATCTCAGGCTGCCTTTTATTAGTCTACACACTGATTATTTTTTGGATTCCAAGGCACGCGTCTGTTTTCTATCGTCTGCTTAACATTTCTTCCGATTGGCATCATACGCCCTGAAAACTTGGCTCACTGTGGTCTGCGTAGCGGAAACTATTCCGGCGGGCAATGCGGCCACTGCGTCTAATTACAATTTGCGCATTGCTCAACGGAGCGTATACGCAATCATAGGTAGCAAGTCGGAGACAGAGAACGTGGCCTGAGAATCAAATTACATTGACAACAAGTTTTTCTTTGGTTTTACAATAGACCCAGAGCACAGGGAAAAACAAAATAGCCGGAAGGCAGAACAAAACGAAACCAGAGAACTGAGATTTTTTGTTCCACCTCATGGCCAAAATAATTTAGATGTATTGAAATAAAGGCCCGCAGGCAAAAATAAATACACGTGGGGGCACATAGCGAAACTTAAATCAAAAATATGCATAAAATGTAAAGAAAATGTATACAAAATGCTAACAAATAAGTAAATAAAATGGGAATGCAAAACAAAGCGAACAAAATTTCGGTTTCAAAGTAAAAACAATAAAAATTTGCGCACCATTAAATCTGCACAGTGGTTCGAGTACCACAAAAATGGCATTTCCGTTTCCGCTTCGCTGTGCCAATCTATTTAAGTGTCTGTGTGTGTGTGTGTGCCCTTCGCATTGGCTTTCTGATTTCTGTGTGTACCTTAGCTTTGGATTCATTTTATTGCGCGCCCTCTGCATCCTCCCTCCGGGCCACAAGCTTATGCGTTTTCAGCTGCCAACACTTTTGTTTTCCCTACTCTCTTCCCGGCTTTGGCGCTCCGCGTTCGCTAATATTTTGTTGATACTTTAGCATATGTGGGGCCAAAGCCAAAACATGTCAAAGTATGATTCCAAAAAAGTCGCAATTGATTTATGTGTTTGTTTGGGTATAATCGAAAATCTTCTAAAATATTGCTGACATTGTATTTGCCATTCAGCTCAACAGTTTAGCAAGAATTGCTACAAAAAAAGATACAACCAAGCTGTCCTTAAAGCTTGCATAGTTGTAATGAATACTGAGTATGAAGAGTGCCAATTCACAAGTCGCATCCTTCGCGTCACATCAACAAAATGAGCCGCACATTGAAATTAATTAATAATAAGCCGCCTGAGAAGCTGCACATGTGGCAACTTGTGTCTGCTGCCAATAACGACGACTTAACCGCAAATAATGGGGAAATTAGTAACGCGAAAAACCAAGGAACCAAGCAGGCAGCGCCAAAAGTACAAAGTCAAGCGGCAAGGAATGAAAAATCTACCACAAATTAATTACATTTTGTAATTTAGAGATGAACGCCGTCAGCGCTTCTGTGTGTTGTGCGTGTGTGTATGTGTTATGTGTGTGTTATGTGTGTGTTGTGTGCGAGTGTGTGTGTGTGTGTTATGTTTGCTATGTCGCTGCTGGCGCTATTTCTGATTATGCTGAGGTTGTGACACTTTGTCCTCGTCAACAGAGTCAGGTTCACTGACCTCCTGCTCTGACATTTGCTCGTCAGGCACAGCAGAGCCGACCAGCCCATATGCTACACCCACTCACACACACACACACACACCCACCCACCCACACCCATACACACACTCATGGCTGTTTACGTTGTGCATTGGTGTGTGCTTGTATGTCCTGCAGGCAGCACCTGTTTCCACCTCCGCCTCCTGACAGCTGGTTGAACATGTTCAACGTTGGCGCACGCAGCGCAGCGCAAAATTATTCTAATTAGAGCGCCCACCCCACACCCCGCTTCCCGCACCTAGCTGCAGCGTTTTCAAAGGATTCTTTTTTGCACTCGTTTGTCTTTTTATATCCTGAATATTTTAGTTTGCACTCATCAAGACTCCTTTCAATGCGAAACTGTGGATAAATAGTTACCTGAATGGAGCTAATCGCGTAAGCAGCTCATTGAGGGCTTTATAAAAACTAAGATGATTATAAAGCATTCGTTTTGTGTTGTTACTTTTTCATTTTAATCAATACTGTGTAACGGCTCTCAATTAGCAAATTAGAGCTAGCCTAAAATTCAATTTAAATTCCATTTTACCCTGCGTTTGGTCAAATATTGACTAGATTTGAATACATAAATAAATACAAATCATATTAATAACTATATTTCAGATATATAAGCATAAAATTACACAAATTGTATACAAAGGCAAAATATCTTATAAGACAAAATTCCTTTTATATCCATACTTGCCTGCAGAGATATCTGACGGCTTTTCTCTACGACTCATTTGCTGCATGCCCCAACAATCAAGTCACGCTTCACGTGCACCGTTGTGGCGGCTGCAACTTTGAGAAGGCAAAATGTGCTTAATAGTTTAACGCTTCGTGTGCCACTTGTGCTGGTCTGAGTAAGTACACACTCGCAAATATACGTACATATCTTACACATATACTATTTCTTGAGCATATCATTGCCAGCACCTGTCCTGGCGTTAGCTTAATTCACTTTGCCCCAGCACGCTCACCACACATTGAAAATCCGCTTGCTGCTTCTGCTCCTGCTGCTCCTGCTGCTCATGTTGATAATGATGATGATGGCGAGATGGCGACAAGGATGACGCTGCAGGCTGCCGGCATTCCAGAAAGCAGAGCTAGATGTCAAGCCGATGCCCGACGCCTCCTACATTTTACGTCAGATTCAAATGTTGTTTTCTGCATGTGTAACGCTTTGATACAGCTGCCTGGCGGCGCCCTGCCCTCCCCCCTAACCTGTCATGTGCTGAATTAGGGGCAGGACTGTGCTTGCATCAGCTCAGCTCAGCCGCTGCTCTTTCTATTGCACGTGTCGCATGATGTATGGCATTTTTGCGCCTCATAAACAGCCACGTTCACCGGGCTGGTAATCAGGTGCCCACAATCCAGCTCCCTCCACGTGCCGCATTTTGTTGCCCATTTGTTTCTGTGCAACCGCCAAGCTTCCACAGTACCAGCACCGATTGGTAGTAGCAGCTAAAATTAGAACGAGGGACGCTACGAAGAACGCGGAGGCATGATTGGGGCTGCAGTTGGGCGCGTGTCCTGTTTTTTCGTGACACGAACTCGCACATATCTAAATATATCGTTGTTAGATAACATTCCCAGATAAGATTTCCCTTGCATAAGCACGCGTCATTGCAATACCAAACTAAAAGAAAGTTGCTTACATAAATATCACTAATAATCATGTATTTAATTATCTCGTATTTTGTATTCTTTCTGTATTTGGATTTCGTTACACTGTTTTACACTATACTAAAGATAGACTTCATTTTTAGCCATCCAAATAAGTATTCAAATGAAACCGTGTAGGTCTTAGTACAGAAGAGAGAGATAACAAAGATGGCGACATAAAGAGAGTAATTCTAACGTTTTCTACCAGAAAAGAATTAACACCATTCTGGGAAGTTCGAATATTATACTGACATAGTTCGGATTATATCCGTTTTGGGTTAATATTTAACCAAAATGCTAAAGTGACAGAGAATAACCAAACAAAAAATAGAAAAAGTTTGAGGAAAGTTTATGATTAAGACTTATATTTTTTAGAGTGTTGGAATAATGCTTGTATTTTACTCAGAATATAGGCTAATTTATTTTTATTACCTACTGGGTATATGCGTTTTCATGTATTCTGTTCGAAATACTGAATTGAACTAACAAACTTCAGCGTCAATTTACTTTCTCTATATATCCATCCACCATCCCGTGATCATAATTTTTTTTCCATAATGTATAACTTGTGCTGCCACGATAGGTACCAGAAAGTCCGTTTAATAAAAATATAGTAACATTTTATTTAAGAAAAAAAAACTATTAAAAATTCCTTAGGCGTTGCCACCCATACTCAAACTCAATGTGCATCTTTAACATGTGGCATCTCTGCGGTTGATTTTGTGAATTTATAAGTGCTGCATAACACGGGCATGCACGAATTTTCAAATTGACGAGATGGTAAACCGCATAAATAAATAAATCAATCAAATATTTGATTGCTTACTTATGCAAAAATATTCAAATACATGTTCACAATTGTGGAAAAAAATTTCAAAATAAATTAGTGGAAGAGCACACCTTTTTGAAAAAGTTCGTTCGTGCCGCAAAGTGTTGCTCGTCTGCTCCTAAATAAAAACCACGCACGCGACCATCTCTAGCGAGGGGCTCGTTTGGTTGCACAGCGTTGATGGGTGGGGTGGGGTGGTATGGGATGGGTCTGGCTGTTTATTTGCCTTAACGAAATTGGCACCACCGGCAACTGGCGACAGGCAACTGACGACTGGCGACTGACGACTGACGACTGGCGACTAGCGACGCCATGTTGACAATTTGCGTGTTTGCGTTGACTGTAAACTGACTTATTTGCGTCAGTGGTGCAATTTAAATGTGGCAACAGTTGCTTGACCCCGCGGACTGCGCCTTAATCGAAGCAACATTAAACGGCCAATTTGTTTGGCCTTTGAGAAATGGAAATCGCAACTTTTGAAAGTTCTTAAATTGGAGTTTATAAATGAATGTTATTAGCGTGAATAAATAATCTGCTTAAATGGGCGGACTTCTCTTCTTGAAATTAGAATAAGCTGGCAATGAATAATTATGGAATATTATTAAAAATTATGAGCGCAGCTCGACATTAATTTAAAAGTTATTTTGAGGCAGCTTAAGGCGATATGTTTATGTCATAACTTGTTGGGTATATTCAACTTATTTGTATTAATTAAGCTGCCTAATTATAAGAAGATTTTCATTTATAAATTCTACTACAGCAAATGCGACATCTGACTAAAAGTTTACTGAAGTAAGTTGTTGAACCCGATTACTCTTCTAAGGCTCAGTGGACAAGCCGTTTTGGGTTTGTAGAGATTCCGTCAACGTTGCCAAAATCTCATTAAAAAGACATCTCAATTTGATTTGCATAAATCGAAGTCATTGCAAATGCTGGAAACTAGAGCCACGGGCAGCAGACAGATGCAAAGGATATCATTGAAAATCGATTGCAAACCAATTAGGATGTGATTTTCAAAATATATCAAGCGAACCATTTGACTATGTATGTCCATGTAACGACTCAACAAAAATGACTAAAATGATCAACTCTTGGCATGGACAGACAGTTTTTCCACTGGTTTGCGTTGTCCATTTGAACAAGGACATCCCCAGGGGAAAGACGTATTGAAGTTGATGTGCAGGCCATCGGGATTATGACACTTTTTACGCTCTATTGCTCGCATGCTATTCAACTTTTGCTTTCATTGAGTGAAATAAAAAATGCAATTAAAATGCGCACACCGACAACATGCAGAGTCCAGTGCCAAAAAACTATTGAGAGCGGAACGTTCGAAACAATAACAAAATCACAAAAAAAATAAAAATAATAAACCAACCAAAAAATGTGAAAAATCAGCATAACAAAGTGGACAAAACTATGAAAACGCATTTGTTGCAATGTCGCTTTTCACTTAAGGGAGTTTTATGCTGCCAATCTGACCAAAAGGGTATACTAGATTTATGCATTCCGAATTAGAGAGGTATTGTTTAGACTAATCCCCATTAGATTTGAAGACAAGACTTCATTAAATTTGTTCTTGTATAGCTTTTTTCTAAGGTAAAACCATTACACAAGCATTTAATACAAGAAAGGACGGCTATCTTCGGAGTACTGAAGCCATATACCCTAGCAGGCATTAATTTGTAAACAAAACTTAATTTTCGTCTGATTATACCTATAGGAGCTATGTGGTTGGATTTGGATCAATTTATAAGAAACTTTATGAATGAATGTAGAATAAAACTCTCACTTAGTTTGGATGTTATATTTGTACAAAAACAAAAAGTTTTACATACAAAATCTCATTTTCCCTCCTATGGCAGCTATGTGATATAGTTGTTCGATTCTGACAAAATTTGGTCAGATTGTATATACTTTCTAGAGATTCGGTTTGGGAAACTTTGGTAAGGATACCTTTGTAAACAAAAAAGTCGTTCATACAAAAACAAAGTTGTCGACCGATCATTCCTATGGCAGCTATATGTTATAGTGTTCCGATCCGGCCGATTCCGACATAGGTACTACCTGCAGCAATAGGAAGGGTCTGTGCCAAGTTTCATCACTATAGCTTTAAAATAGATCGCTATAACGACTCGGCTATTCCTGCTAATTCTGAATATAGCATATACTTTGTTGGGTCGGATACGTCTTCTTCAATCCATTACACATTTTGAGACAAAATTGTAATACCCTCTGCTAGGGCATAAAAAATATAATAGTTTACTTATTTTTGAATTATGCTCTTGATGTAGGGTATACGCGGTATTCTCTCTGCCGCGCCTGTCTCTGTTTTGATACCCCAAATGGATCTGGCGAGAGTCCAGCGTGTTCTTGTTTAGGTCCCGCGGCGAACACGACACAGAACAAAGGAACTATAATTTCGGCTGTTGAAAAAGAGACTGCAATGAACAACATTCCGGAAAAAATGGCATACTCGAATATGCAATGGCATTCATGTTCCAGAACATGCCGCTGAAAAGGCTTTAAACCTTGCAAAATTTAAACAATTGTGTTACAAATGAAAGCAAAATGCTTTAAGTACAAGTTTATAAAGAAAAATTTGGATTTTCATTGTTAAAACTGACTGTTAAGACACAAAAGCCATAAATATCTACAAAATACAAAGAAGATATATTTCGCAGAACTTATTAAACCGAGCCAGACTACCAACTAAGAGTCAAATGCGAGCGTACACTTAGAAAGGTATTAAGTTATTAGCAGGCGAGCAGCAAACCTGTGTTCGCAATTGGACACCTCGCCAATTTGAAATATTTAACCCACGCAAATAACGCCAATAACAATGGGTCGAAATAAATTCATTTGTCGTGATGCGGCGCTATTGAAACAGCAGGGGGAGGCTTCCCTCCCTGTTGGGGAAACTGAAGCTCATCTGCGGCGCCCCATGCAAATAAAATGCAAAGCCGAATTTACGGCGCCTGCTTTTCAATTGGCGGGAGAGGGGGGCGGGAAAAAGCCGGGGGAACGGAACTCTCAGCTTGGGCGGCAGCGGGCCAGGTGCGGTGGGGGGATGACTGTGTGTGGGTACGTTTTATGGCGGATTTTCGACGAAATATAAAAATAAAATTGGATTTTAGCGTAAAATGTAGAATGCCGTAAATATTTTTCAATTCAGTTGCTCGGTTGGTTGGTCGCTCGGTCGAGCGTACAGGGAGCATATGTATGTAGGATGATTTCCCCAGGGCGCAGGGCTGCGGTTGCCGGGACACTGTCGAAAGTATTGGGAATCGCGTGCAAATGATTTGCCAGAATCAACTCCTCGACACGCAAATAAAGCACCCCAGCACCACCAGCAGCAGCAGCCCAAATGAAAACCACTGTGGAGCAACATGTGCCAACTGCGGTGTTATTCAAATGCCCAGCGAGGCCATTTTCCGAGGGCTTCGTCCTTGCCCGGGGTGCTGCAGGCGACGCTAACCCTTTTATATCCCTTTTTAGACCATTTCTGTCGCTCGACCGAACTTGGCAAAATCCTCCCAAAACTCATTTGCTTTGATGGCGTCAAATTGATTTGCTTACTTATTCGTTTCTTGCAAGTTAAATGCCGACAAACTTGCCACCTCCATCCCCTTTATTGCTGTTTTCGACTTTTCCCTTTTTGGCGCTATATATTGTATGTGTGTATGTGAAATGTCTTCATTAACTTTTCTGTGCACGTTCCTTTTCAAATATTGTAAATAGGAGCATCTGAATTGAAAATTCTAAGAAATTAAAGCTATTGATTTGTTGAATTATATTGTCATGTTATGTTATAAATCACAAATAACTCATTTATCTATATACATATATAACCACTAGAATGCTGAAATTTTATATGACATAAGTGTACACTAAGGCAGGGTATTGGAAAATGGCAACCACATTTTCAATTGTCCAATTGTTTTCAAATTCATTTTCAAAGCACTTCACATTAAATCTCTGGAATTCAGTATTTTTGTTTTTCATGCAAATGGCTTCGTACTAATTTTCAAAGCTAAACACAATAGCTTCGGTCTGGAATATTAGTATTATTCTTCAAGCTTTAAACTTATTTGTTAACCTACACCAAAAATAATTTAAAAGAGTACTACTAACCGATTTTGGAAAATACTATCGCCACGGGAATTGGTCAAATGAGAGAAATTATTTGTTTAGTTTTATGGGCTTCAACGATATTCCCATAACCCAGATAGTTTAAGTATAAAGATAACACTCGAATTAAAATATAATTATTCATATTTTATGGGATTTCTTTATCGCTCGAAAAGGGACAATAGCTTTGAAAAGATACGGGGTAAAAAATTACGAGAATAATAACAACATTTAATTGTTTAATGTTAGTTATTTAACCTATTTTTTTTTTTTGCTTTTTTTACATATATACAATATTTATTTAACAATTTTGAATTCAGTTACCCTTAACACTAAATTTTTACATTTTGCTGTTACTCAAAGTTAACCTATAATGTAGTGTTGTATTTGAATATTTTATGTACATATCTTGGTTTCAGAGTTTTTATGGGTAGTCCTGGATGAAGGGGTTTCATCAGCTAGTTTTTATTGTATAGGTATGGAATGAATATATAGTGTATTATATTCGTGATTGTAGTTGTGTGAGTAAGTATTTACAGGGTGTGGTTACTTATCATCTATGTGTTATAGAATATGTTATATTATATTATATTGTTATTTACATTTGTGTGTTGTGTTATGTTGTGAAGTTATGAAATTTATTTACAATTGGTTTGTGTTTATTGTCATATTTACATTGGTGAGCTAGCTGTATATTTTTATTCATGAGCTACATCCTGCGATTTGCCAGATCTGCAGGGTGTATGCGCTTTAGCCTTCTTGGCGCTCTGCAGCCGTTTACTGTTCAAGCTTTTAGAAGTCTTCTAGCCAGAATGTTAGGGTGGGATGCTAGCTTGCTTAAGTATTGGGTAGCCTGTTTATTTATTACATCGCCGACCAGAGGTACTCGGCAATCCCTTTCTATGTCACGCGTTCTGATGTACCATTCAGCGCCTGTAACTTTTCTAAGCAATTTAGCCTGGAACCTATGAATTTGGCATCTTATAAAATATCTATTTATTTTTAATTTGAATAAAGTGTTTTTCTTGACTAAGGCATTTTATTGTATTCAATTAAACTTTCAAATATTTAATACAGCTCAACATTAGCTTTAAAATATGTGTTTATTTGTGGACTTAACTGAGTACTTTTGACTAAAGACTTACGAAGGCGATGAAGACATTTAATTTGTTAATTATAGTTATTTACTTTGCGAATTTAATTTAAATGTATTTTATGCATTTTACACTGAATATTATAGAATATCAAATTATTTATAATTTGAATTAAGTATTATCTCTCGACTGAAGCATTTTATAAGATTTCATTCGACTTTCCAATATTTAATCCAGCTCAACATATGCCTTAAATATGTGTTTATTTGTGTAGTTAATTGAGTGCTTTTGACTCAAATGTCAATACACTTCAAATTAAAAATGTGAATACCAAATATGTCAATATTGTTAACACTAAATTAGATTTGTTCATGTGGACTAAAAGGGCTGTGGCCCACCTCGCCAACCAACAGCCGATCAATGCGTGTTCGTGATCGATGGAAGATTGTGCAGAGGTCTCTCAACCGCTGGCACAATGTCGCTTTTAGTAAAAGGTTCCTGCTTTATACGAACCTGGGCATATCCATTTCCTTAAGCATGCTAGGTGACACTCTGGAACAGTCCTACGAGCGGTTTACGGGCCAGATCGTTGGCTGGAATCGCACACGTACAGCTCGAATGGGCATCTCTGGCTTCACGGTTGGCGTTGTCTGCCACTACTGGTACCAGTACCTGGACTACCTCTATCCGAAGCGGACCATTAAGACGGTGGTGCGAAAAATACTGATGGACCAATTCATTTGCTCACCATTTTATATCAGTGTCTTTTTTCTCACGATGGGCCTGTTGGAGGACAAGAGCTGGTTGGAGGTTAGGGAGGAGATCGAGGATAAGGCTGTCACGCTCTACAAGGCCGAATGGACTGTTTGGCCCGCCGCACAGTTTATAAATTTTTTCTTAGTTGCCCCAAAATACCGTGTATTCTACGACAATATCATAAGTCTGGGCTATGACGTGTATACTTCCAGAGTAAAGTACAGACAGAAACCAGAGGAATCCAAGAAGATATCCAACAGAACTGCATTGCATTTATATAACGTGTGTAGCACTAGGATAAAGTGCAGAAAGTAAACAGAAGGAACCAAACCGATATTTAACAAAGAAGTATTAGTAGTAGAGCTATAAAAGTTTGTATCAAACAGAATATCTCAACGGAGAATGAATAAAAGAATATATACAATTTTTATTATTAGTCCTGAAATTCTCTCTTTATTATTGTTGTCTACGCCTTCGGATGCGGTTTTATAATTTTGTCATCCCGCAACGATGTCCAGGGAAGTAATCTTGGCTACAATCCCTGTGCTTCTAGGCAAAAACCAGGGCATGTAGTCTTCGGCACTTTATATTGGCAACATTTATTGATATCAAATACCTTTACTGTGACTTAAAAGTTAATGTTTTCAAAACCACATAAATGGCAAAGCTTTTAGATATATCCACGCACTTCAAAGGAAATCAAGTTGCCGCACGGAGGTCAGTACAAGCTGAATTCCAAAACATATTTGGTGTAAACTTTCAATGGAAGGATGATATGATTATATTCCCTTGAAGCACAAAGCGACAGGACATCTGAGAAGTTGTCGGCTTGACGGGTTGACGAATTGCTCCAGAGTGCTGTGGGTGGAAATGTATGAGGGTCCTTGGCGTGACCTTTGCCGGCTCATTAAAGATTAACGTTTTGACAGTTAAATAAATGTGAGCTGTCGTTCAGCATTCCTAGCTTGAAGTATATTGGTTGTGTGACTTTACGCTGAAGGGACGGAAAGTATCTCGAAATTACTTGGAATTCAATATTTGTATCAGTATCAGATCAAATTCTTAAGTTATGAAGACCTGTGACTTTCTAGAGATTCTCTGCGCCTTATGACGTATTTCCTTCCCAAACAGAATCTCAGGGTTTGTTACATTATTCGCAAAGCCCAAGAGACAATTCTGTACCTATACTGTGACAGCTGTTCGGATACAGGACATTGTGTAGTGCTGCGACGGCTGTTAAAGAGCAGATAGAATGAATGCCATCGAACACTTGAGAGAGACACTCGAGCTGTAGGCACTCGACGATGAATTGTGTCAAGCATACAAAACAAAACAAAACACAACAGAGCAGCATACAAAAAATGTAAAAACAGTCTGGTGACAAAATTGATGTCAAGACGACCGAGTGTCGGCCGTGGCAAGAGCTCGTCCTGGCCTGCAGGACGAGCGGGCTTCACGGCTTCACGGCCAGCGCGAGTTCACACCCACAACCACACACGTCGACTAATCCAATTTAAATCTCTTAACATGATTTGCCGCTTTCTTTTCATTTTGCTGGATTTTATGCCATTATCCTTTTTGGCTGTCCTGTCTTGTCCTCCAACCGAATTGCCAAGCAAAACACGACGCGTCGCCGTTATCGTCCGGCAGGCAAGTTGACTTCCTGTCCTGCCTTTTATCTGCCTTAAGTTGGCTGCATGCGCGCAAGGACACTGAAGAGTTGCCCAAAAGGGTTCATCTATTTGGTTTAGTCGTCGCTCTGCTTGCCTTACTGACTCTGTCTGTATTTTGTGATTTAATTTAAAAGCTCACCAGACACGCAAACGGCCAAAAGTTTTTGTGCATGCTGAGTTGCCAGGACGTGGCCCAGTTGTGTGGGGCTAGGTCCTTAATGTGTATGTGGTTAATGCCGCTTAAATGAGAAAACGTGTCGGTGGCTGTGTTTACCTTATTATGCATTTAAATCAGTCAAAGCGCCATTAGGTCCAGCTGCTGTTAAGGACTCGCTTGATGCCAAAATGCCTTTAAGGTCATCAAGTCTCTAATCATAAAGGATTAGTTGAGGGCCAAATTAAAGCCAGTTATTTAGGGACCACTTACTGAGAGTAATATCGCACATTTGAATAATAGTAAAATTTATTTTATTGCGCACAATAGGAAATTGAATTTCACTTGCTAACTCTTCTTCTTCCATCATTAATCATTCACAATTCGCGCTCTCAAGCCAGCCTTGCCCCTAAGCAAAGATATTTATGAATTTATGAAGTGTATAAATATTTTTATACCCTTGCAGAGGGTCATAGAATTTCTTTTTGTCACGAAGGAGACGTTTCCGACTCCACAAAGTATATACTATATCCTTAACCACAATCAATAGCCAAGTCGATATAGCGATGCCCGTCTGTTTCTATGCAAACTAGTCTCTGTTTTATATTTTATATATCGTGATGAAACTTGGCACAGACCCTTATTTTTGCTGCAGGCAGTACATATGTCGGAACTGGCCGGATCCGACCACTATAACATATAGCTGCCATAGGATTGATCAGTCAAAAACTATGTTTTTGTATGAAAATCTTTTTTGTTCATACAGATATCCTCACCAAACTCAATCAAACTGATACCCTGAAGAGTTTATACGATCTGATCAAATATTGTCTAAGTCGGACAACTATATCATATAGCTGCCATAGAAACAATCGGGTCAAAAATTAGTTTTTGTACAAAAAACTTTTTGTTTATACAATTATTGCATCCAAACTCAACAATTGAGAGGTTTGTTATACTTTATATAGTTTCCTGTAATTTCATCAAAATCGGACACATTATATAGCTCCTCACAATCAGACGAAAATTTATTTGTTGTATAAGAAACATTGCTGCAAGGGTATATATAATAGGCATGCCGAAGATTCCTGTTGACAATATTATTTATTTTAGCATATATACTATGAACATCGCAAGACCTATTAGGTATTGAGCCTTAGTAATATTCTTTTGGAGTTCTTTTGCATTTTAAATTTACGTTTATTTGATGTTTGTTCTTGGAAAGTACAAACAATTATTCCTGAATTCTTAGGTTTGTTAGCCCTGCACTTGTGCCAATGTGTTCCTTTTTCCGCTCGTTTACATTAACGATCTAAATTATGCACACTTGCCGACCAAATCAGACAGTCAAGGACACAGAACACAGGACACATGTGCATCTGATGAACCATCTGTTGGCAGTATTTTGTGTTTTAATTGACGCTTGAAGCCATCAACGAGAAATGTCAACAATGTTTTCCTACGAAATTACGGCAAAAGTCGTTCAGCAACTGCCTTTAGCCACCTGCCGGCTTGTCAGTAAGAACTGTATCTGTATCTTTACTGCGCTTGTATCTGTATCTATAACTGTATGTGATGTGGTGCTGTGCTGTCACTGGCCCGCAGTTATAATTATATTTACGACCATTAAATGTATTACGTTGGTAAGTCCTTCATAATTAAGCAACGTATTCATGAGCAGCTTGGATTGTGTCTCTGGTCTTGGCTGTAATAACTGGAGGACAATGTGGCAAAGACAACCTGTTCCCTGACTATCAGGTGCCACGTGCCGAATCCTTCGCAGAACTTGTGTTTACTTAATTAGCCATAAATAAGTCAGGCTGCACTCGTTTTTAATGGCTTGTTTGTGCAAAAGCGTGGCGCCAACTTGGTTCCTCTCGACCCCCATCCTAAGGGCCCATCTCTTAGCCAACTTAATCGAGTTTAATTTATTAATCTTGCTGCCCACGTGCTTAATGCCGCCAATTTGTCAGTCGGAGTGGCTCAATAGGTTATGGCCAGTATTAGTGTCTCAGAGCAGCAAGGATTGAAGGCATTTAGCGTACAGCAATAATCATCCATATGGCAGCCAGGACTTGAGGTTGCGTTTAGTACATAATTAATTATTACACTAGAGTGTCCAGGCACGCATGGAACATTTAATCGAGCTTGTTTGTTGCCTTGGAATAAATTATACCAGAGTTTTCCCACGCTGACAGCGCATATTTTTCAGGAAAACGCCTCAACTTGACTGGACGGCAGTCTGCAGGACTCGAAATTATGCACGCTTTCTGCCCCTTTTGGCCGCCCAACCGGTTTTTAAACTGTTTGCGTGGTTAACCAGCCGTTAAATGATGGTAACATCAAAATGTATCCAACACTTTTTATGCTGCATACTTTTGGGGCAAACTTTAGTTGGGTTGTCGGATGATTCAAAACTTTTAATTGCTCGCCAGCCGGAAAATTGAATGTGCATTAAAGTGCGCCTCTAGTGGAATCACCAATCACGTTCAAATAACCGAAATCAGTGAAAGACGACTCTTAAATCCGTTTCACACATTTAAGCAAAATACTTACCTTCAATACGGCGTAAACATCGCCGCCGCTGGGATATGAAAAAGCACTAAAACCGGCGGCAACAATGCCAGAAACAGTAGCAACAACAACAACAACCACAACCACAACAACAACAATACGGTGAACAATCGAAATGAGAGCAACAAATTTTAACGAGCACCACAAAACCCCAACACGCTGCTTTTTAAGCCGCTTTCCCATTTCCCCATTTCCCAACCTGGCAGCGCCTTCTCCTCCGCGCTTTTGTAATTACAAAAAGTCGAGTTGGGCGCATTACTTGACAAATGGCAGGGCGGACGGTGGCACGGCGGCACGGCGTCACGGCGTTGTCTGGGCGTGGATGAGACAGGGGGGAGCAAGAACCCAAAACGGAACGGAAGGCCGTGTAGGAGGCCGCACACAGCGAACGAGCCGGTTAACCAGGATAATAGGATGAAACAAATGTAAACGAAGCTGGAGACGGCAGAGGAGACAAACGAGGCAGAGGCAGAGGCAGAGGCAGAGGCAGGGGAGGCTCAGGCGGCGCTGGAGAGACCGAGGCCCAGTGACGATGGCACTGCCAGCGGTTACGGCGGCAATTCTACACAGAAAAGAACAAACTGTATAAAAAAGTTCTTGCTGATATCTGCAGTAGACATTTCCCACTGTGCTTTTTGCCTTTGTCTTACCCAAATGGAACGCAACGCCGCGGGAACCTGTTCTGGTTCCTTAGAGCCAAAAGAAATTCCAGCTATATAAAACGGACAGCAACAGTTTTTTAATACTCATACTACTACGAGTAGTTCAAAGTGTCTATTTGTAAGCAGACTTCGGCACAATTCAAGGTTTTGCCTGGCTCTGTATTTGTCATTGTCAGAAATACGTAGTGTATTTAAAGGAAATAGATACACTGTAATTAAAAAACAAATAAGAACGGATTACCGACAGTATACTATACCCTTCCAAGAGTGTTCTTTATACAAAAATTCAATTTTCGACCTATTTTTCCTACCGATTGCTCCTAAGGCATTCATATGATATAATGATATAATTTTGATCAAATTTAGTCGGTTTTTATAGAACATAATGACACTTTGATTTAATGAGTTTGGTTAGGATATCCTCATAATAACAAAACGTCTTCAAATTTTTTAAAGTTCCTATGGCAATATAATAATAGCTAGTTTAGTTATATTAATGGCTTCTTTAAAGAAGAAACCACTAGGCCCAAGGTTCAACTGGAAATTAACATAATCATCTTAGAAAATTAGATTTGCATAAATAAAAAACATTTTTGAATAAGTGAAATAAAAATAAATTAAAATTCCAACGACTGAAAAGCCATAACCTTAAATAATCGCAAATAATTACAAAACATTTAGGCGTAATGGGGAATATTCATTCAGCCCTATAGTAAATATAAAACAATGAATTTAATTTGGGTATTAAAATATAATAAAGTAATCGCGATGAAGTCTTTGTTTGGGGCCCTAATACAATCTTTATATACAGTTTTAAGGACTTGCTCATTATCTATTCAAAGTCGTGAATGCTGTTTGAGAACTACGTTCTCGACACTAAGCCCCATTTAGCTGACCATATAGCATCTGGCCGCAGGTGGGTCAACAGTTGGTTGCGGGGCTGTCAGACGCCGTCGCCGCCGCACTCAGAAGCTGCGCTGGCCACTGCCGCATTCCGCGATAGCTTCGGCTTTGGCCTCGGATGCTCCCATGATGAGAATCTCGCGGCGCGGCAATTAAAATCTTGCATTCAAGTCTGGCCACGGCCGCTTCAAGTATTTTAATTTCCCTCGACGCGGCAAAAAAAAATCAACAACGAACCAAAGCAGGGCTAGGAGCAGAGCAGCGCCCACAATGCTGCCGACGCACCCACAAATCGGAATCAAAACAAAACTCCAAGCGGAGACGCGACGACGAAGACGACGGGCCATGGCACCGGCGAAGAGTCCCTGCTGCTGCTCTTGCCGACAGACGCATGCGTGAGCGCTGCACAAAATGGCGGAGGCGAATTGAAAGCATTGAAGGCGGCGAATTGAGCACTGACAAATAGCTTCAACTTTAGTTACTGCAGAACTGTCGCGAGATAAAGTTGGGCCTGGCGCACGAGCGTAGTCGCCATGTGAGAAACGGCTGAGGAACGCGCGCGAAAACATTTGAATTCGCTACCCCCCGCTGCCTGCGCAGATACTGAGACGTACTTAGTTGGTGACTGTGTATATATACACATGTGTGTGTGTGTGTGCCCGCCTGTCTGTGTGCGTGTAGGTGAAAATCAAGCCTGAAATTGCAAAGCGCGCCAAGTGAAGTAAAGTGAAGTGTAGTCAAGCGGATTTTCTTTAATTGTTGATACATCGCTGCCACGCCCACACCTTAGAATGGAGCACCTGCGCCCACTCAGCTACGAGGAGTTGTGCCAGATGGAGTTGCTTCAGGCCGGCGGCAGCAACGCACCGCCGGCTACAGCGGGCTCAACGATGCTGCCCATTATGGTCATACCAACAACACTGCTGACGCCAGGAGGGGTAGCAGCCGGTGCGACACAGCCGCAGGGCGGCGTTGAGCACTATTATCAGCTGCAGCCCACGCATATTTTGACAACGGGCGCAGATGGAGCAGCAGCTGCGGGCAGCGCCGGAGTTAACGGCGAATTGGCGCTTCTGCAAGGCGCTGGCGAACAGTTTCCACACAACATCCAATTGCAACAGCATCCACATCCACAGTCTGTTAATATTCTCTGCACGGGCACACTGAGCCGGGCATCGCCAGCGTCGACGTTGGCGTCGGCGTCTACGTCGACTGCAACGGCGTCAGCGACGCTGCCGCGCGGCTTTCAACCGGCCGCCTTTGTCACGGACGTGGAAAGCGACTTTGAGGGCAGCGAGTGCGGCGCTGGAGGCGCCACTACCACCTGCATGCCACACTTCCGCTTTGGCGGATGCGGCCTGCAGTCGGCTCACCAACAGCAGCCCCACCAAGATGCTGTCGTTGGCTGTGGTTCGCTCTCTTACATGATGGGAACTCTGGCGGCAGGCGGCGCAATGCACGCCGGTCGCTTTGCGGGCACACTGGGCCGCAACCGGCGACCCGATGGCCACACCAAGCGCGTCTCCTTCAAGGGCGACAATCTGCCGCCAACGCCACCGCCGCCGCCTGCCGTCGAGCTGGACGAGAACGGCCTGGCCATACCCCTGCCCATGCCGGGCGGCGTAGGCGGTTGCTCCTACATGCATTTCGACAACTACATGGACTACCAGGTGCGTGTTCCCTCCTGCTCCTCTCTCCGGCAACAATAACCGTTGCGCTATCTCCCTAATTGACATTCATAGACCGTTCCGCACTGAGATGGGGACACATTTACGATTATTGACGCGCATTTGGTTCGTGCCGCGATTTAAATGAGGGGGCGACATTGGGGCGGTGTTTGAAAGCAGCAGTAAAGACTGAAAAGACAGATAAAAATGCTCAATATATCTGATAATTGTATTCATAGAATGGTTAGATTAAGATAAAACATGTCTAGAGCATATATCTTTAAAAACAATTTTTGGACTAGCAACATAATACTTTCGTATTTAGCCAACGAAGTTTCTATATTTACTTTTTATTCTCTCTCTGTTTAATACACAAATTTGCATTTTGTGTTTAAGAAAATATAAGTAATGCATTCATTAAGCGTCAAACTTAACGAACAATTATATTCCATTTTGTTTGCTCATCTTCTTGTTAACGAAACGTCAAAATGTGGCAACGCTACATCTCTGAGTGGCAGCGCCACATCGATGAGTTGGCAGGGCGGGTAGAAAACTGTAGACCTTATATTTAACTCTCATTTGTCAGCTTGTCGTTGGTTTGTAAATTAATGGAAAGTGGCAACACCGCACATATTTAGCATGTCAAATACATGTCAAATTGAATATTAACCTTAATGTGGACACAAGAAAACTATCATCAGTATTTTCCTCCCAGAGAGTCTACGATAATCAATCAATAAAATACAAATCAAGTATACTCACAATAATAGCTAACAGTAATGCCCTTTACCATTTTAGCAGTTTCTAAGATTCAGGACACTCCCTGATCCTGACTAATGCCCACAATTCAAGATACATTTGCTTGGACACATTGTGACTGCATCTGATAAACGATTATCTGCATGTAACTCAATTTGTTTGGACTACGCGTATCAAGTTGCCAAATTCCAACCATGTAATATGTTATATGTTATCGCACTAAAGCCACTTTCCTATAGTTGCAGGACCGTAAGCCGAATAAAGTCAAAGCTGAAAAGTATACTTAAGGGCACATTGCGAAAGGCATCATTGCGTTGCAAGGGCAATTGTCCTGCGTTGCCCCATTACTCACGCCGGCTGTCATCTTTGTCCTTTGGGTTCATTTGTTCACATTTGCATAATAAATTAAATGTTGCAAATGTCGTTCAGTTACAGTTTCTTTTCTGCAGCTCGACCATTTATCCGCTTTCTTACCACTTGCATTCTCCAAGCCGTGGCATTTGTTTGCCTGTCAGAGCCTGCGTTTTTATGCGTTCCGCCAAACCCATAAATATCGCCATTATTGCCACGCTTACTAGCTCCGTTTGCCATTTACCATTCACAACTCACCATTCACAATTTGCCATTCACCATTCACCATTTGCCATTTGCCATTCGCCATTCGTCGTCATTTCGCGCTCTGTTACCCCTCGGACACGTACATACTTGCCCCCTACCCACAATTGGGTGCTAGCATATCCTAGAGGGGTTCGGTGTTCGGTCCCGGTTGCCGCTTCGATGCCTTTCATCAAAAACTTTGCCCCAGTGGCTAATTTTACACGATTACTAAAGTTTCTAACTTAAGGAAAATTTTTGCAGATTTATATTTATATAACTAGCTTAGGTTGCTTCCGTTGCCAAGGTTGCCAAGTCTCCGTTAACCATATTTTCCGCTTTTCATTTGAAATTTTATTTTCTCTACTTTTTATACCCTATAGCTGTATTTAGTGGGGTATACACGTTTAACTTGTGCACAAGTCTGTGACAGCTAATAGAAATATATCACACCATTTATTTTATATTTATTACTCCCTGTACCCATAAAATGGGTAAAAAGGGGGTATTGGATTTGTTCAAAAGTATGTAACAGGCAGAAGGAGACATCTCCGACCCTATAAAGTATATATATTCTTGATCAGCATCAAAAGAGATTTCGATTTGGCCATGTCCCTCTGTCTGTCCGTCTGTCCGTCTGTCTGAACGCGTCGATCTCAGCAACTATAAGAGCTAGAGACACCAAATTTGGAATGTAGGTTCCTGTATACCATACGCAGATCAAGTTTGTTTCCAATCTCTGATATCTTACCACGTTCCCCCGCAAATCGATCAAAACGTTTTACAGCCACAGTTTTAAAGATATAGCTTTGGGATTTGGCATGTACACTACTTGGATCACTCTTAATCTACTGTCCAAATTTGAAGTCGATCGGATAATAAACACGGAAGTTATTCAACGAACCATATTCAGTACTGGAGCGAGGGGGCGAAGAAGAAGCACAGCCACGACTTAAAATGCCTTGCGTACGCTGCGGCTCGCGTGTGTGCGGGTTTGTGTATGTGTGCGTGCATGTGTAAGAGACGAATATATGATTGAAAGTTTTAGACCTGGGTACAGGGAGTTTCGTAGTCGGGTATACTCGACTAGAGCATTCTTACTTGTTTTTGAATTGTATAATCAGAGATTTTATATACAGCTCAGGCTTAATTACAATTCATAATATCAGCAATGCCTCACAAATGTAGAAAACTAAATTACATTCGCGTTCTTTATACAAAGGTTTTAATTTTATTGATTGATTTTCAACTTTGTATCCAAAAAATATCCTTACACACAAAATAATATTACAAATATAGCTATTAATTAACAGGTATGTTCTGATTTTCACCTTCACGCAAATTTGCAGAGTTCAAATTTATATTAGCACCATTGTCGATGAGCTAATGAATTGAATCCCATCTCAGGGGCTAGTGAATTAAATCCGCAAAATAGTACAAAGTGTGTAAATGAGAACACTGAAATAAAATTCACTTATACCGTACAGTCCCCATAGATATGTATGTCTGAGGTTCTGTTGCATACAGATAAAATGCATATTGATGCGAAGGTTCGTCTGTACACTTCTTGCCTACCAACGGTAAAACTACTGTGCATTGATCCATCCATTGTTTTCCCTAATCCAGATTGACTACATTTTCTCTGCTTTCCACTTTGACTGTTACTTGGGGCATGCTCCACTTAAGTGTTGGCTGTGCAAATTCATTTCATTGTCCTGCCCACCAGTTTGAAGTGCAACGTTTTACTTACTCCCCATCGTTTGTTTTTCCGAGCTGGACCACTCCGCTGTGTTTCTAAGGATTCAAGGATTCCATTCAATTCATTTTCGGTAGCTGCATTGCCTGGGCAAATGGAATTTTTGGATTGAGCACGCTCTTGATTGATGGGTGCGTGTGCGTTGGCGTTGGCGTTGGCGGCTGCAAAGGGGGACGAGGCTCTGTCGAGTTTGACTAGCATATTTTTGGGTTCTGTTCCCTGTCATTGTTAATGTCAGCTCACGTTTTGTTTCGGTTCTTGTGCGCCCCAAGTTTTTCCTACCTCTTGCTACAAGGGTATATAACAATATAATAGTCTGTAATCATGACTTATTATCAGAGGAAACATGACTGTGACTTTTTAAAGTTGTATACCCAAGTTTAGGAGCATAATCGATTGGCTTAACTTGTCGACCATATGTGATGTTCAACAAAATCAGCCGAAAAATATACTATGAAAACTGTGCAAGAGATAAATATTCATGTCCTTTAAATGTAGTATGTATTTATGTAAACCTTAAATCGAAATTGTCAGCTAATTAATGTTATTATTATACTTACAAACCATACAAAACGATGTTAAAAGTTAAGACATCACAACATCCATTCCCCTGGCTGGGGTTCGAGCCCAGAACCTTTTTGTTGAGTTGATTTAATGACTCAGCCACTTAGGCAAGTCATCTACTGAGCTTGGCTTATTTAGGGCTCAATTTTCAAACGTCTTACTGAGCATTCAAGACATTAAGTAGCATACAAACTTTAAAAGTGTTTAAAAGCTAAACGTGATAAGCACATAACATGGCAAACTAACTTTGACATTTAATAGAGATTCCATACACACACACACACACACACACTCGAAATGGGGTCAAGAGGGGTCCACACAAGGACTGCACAATGAAGGCGATTAAAAACTTTAAATTCTTTAATGAACACTTGAAGAGCTGCAATTCCTTAACTACCAATACAAATAGAAAACCAAGAATCTCAGGCAACCCGGGAGGGAATAGGGAGTCGGGAGTCCAGACAGTCGCCGGTCATCGCCCACATAACTCGGGGACAAATAGACAGACAGAAAGATATACAGACAAACTGGCAAGCAAACAAACGCCAAGTCCTAACACAGACATTGCCACAAACAGCGGCTGCTGCTGCTGCTGCTGCTCCTTTTCATCCATCCCCAGCCTCAACCTTTTTGCCCATTTCAGAATAGAGGAGAGGACAGGATGTCGAGAATTACGTAGCAACAACATGGCGGTTAGTACGATGGGTGTACAAGTGAGAAATGGCAGAGGAGCGAGGGAGGGCGCCTTTATTGCTGGCAATGTCCATCAGCGTGAAATGCCCCAATGACATTTGAAAAACTAAAAACTTGCCGACGTTGACATGAACATCAGCCCGCAAAACAGCAACAACTGGCAACGGGCGATGCCAACACATTCGGCACCGCCCCAGCCCCAGCCCCAGCCCCAGCCCCGGCCCCCACAGCGCCACAGGGTACCATGAAAATGGTAATGTCCAGGCGTTGTGAAAAGGACCACAATGGGCGAAAATCACCAAAGTTGACCACAAATCAGTTTTTCCACATTCATGAATGCATCCATCATAATCATCCCATAAATACTTCCCGCCAGTTGTATTGCATTCAACTTTTCTCAATTTTTCAGGCGTTTTATATTCCTAATAAAAATATCACCCCATCGCGACTGTTCGATGCTCGCGAATTCAAAAAGTTTCCCAAAGTTGAAATGAACCATTTCCTTTGCTTTCAACTTTTGCTTTGCAATTCTGTTGACAAATAAGCCATTAACTTTGTTTACTTTTAAAATGAAATAACAATAATTTTATCGTCAGCAACTTTCTTTTTAATCTTTTCTCGAGCTATTGATTACACTCAAACAAATCAAAGAAAATGTCGCTTCGTGCTTTAAATATACCAATTGTTTGAAGTTTTAACTTGAAAAAATAAATTGAAAAGTCGAATTTGTTTGCACCCAAAAGAACACCAGATTTTAGAAACGTTTCTATTACATATATTGAAAAATCATATTATCATAAAGTATATCTTAAGCCCATACTAAAATTATTGCGCCATTCATTTTAAAAATGTATATTACTTACAAACTTTTCATGTTTTATATCTTTAAATAATAATTAAGGAAACTTCACTCAAATTCAGAGTTCTGATCCATATTCCTATGAGTTATCATGAAGAAAGACGAGAAACCTAAAGTATAATATACAAATATTTATTTTGAACGAATATTATGTTTTGTATAATATGCACAACAGTTGCAAATGTTGCATTTTTCAAAAACGTCAGTGAAATCTTAAAAAATGATAATCATAAAAAGAATTTAAAATTTTAATTTAATTTTGTGGTCGAGCGGGTTGTGGGTTGTGACGGAAATATGGAACTAGAACCCCTATAGGGGTTCCATTGGAACCGACACTGCAGAACGAGAAAGTAAAGCTTTCCGCTACGGTTTCTACTATTTTTGATGCTGATGCTCCTCATTGCTGCCATTTGTTTTTGTCCTTGCTGTTGTTCCAGTTTGACTGCTCCTGTTGCTGGCTGCCTTTTGTGTCCTGTGACTGCGCCTCTCGTTCTGCTCTACTGATTTGCTTTATGCTGTCAGGATTGCGTGTTTCAGCAAATAGTTGTTGCTCTATCGCCTGCCTCAGTATTGTTTAAGACCCGATGGCGTGAATACTCACCTATAGGGACACGCCTGAGTAAAAAGCCAATTTGTATAATCACAAACCATCCCCTAAATGAAGCACATTACAATGCTAATATCCTCATTAAAGATGTTTTCAAGTTCATTTATTAAATTGAAATAACAACAACATGTGTATGTATGGGTCCATCACATCAAAATATCTTCCGTTTCTTGCATTGGGAAATTCTCTGTGATAGAAATGGTTATAGGTATAATGTCGATATCCGCAATTTGCTCAATTTGCTCAATGTCCATGTCTTCTGGCGCAAGGGTGCTATAATCCAGAATATCATCCAGTTCATCGTCTATATCTGGTTTCATTCCGAATACACGTTTACGGATAGGAATGTCGTCATTCGCTTCCTGGTCTACTACGACGTGCTTCTTCATCAGCATTTTTCAAATTATGAAAATTTCTCGTTATTTTATATTTAATTTATTTTATTTACTTATTTTCTTTTCGACGTTGTCGTTTCAAGAAACACGTTACATATGAAAGTAATCAAAATCGTCTTGTTAGAAAGCATACTCAGCCTACTAAGTTCATAGCTTAAGTTAGAAAGGTTCGGATCAGAAACAGTTTCAGGGTTTGTTTTATTTTGTACCAATCGAACTAAACCTATCGAGCGATCCTGACGAATCGAAACTAATCGATAACAGACACAGTATATACATTTAATAGAATCCTAGAAGAATCTAGAATATCATTGAATGGAAATCATCTTATCCATTTTAGGATTCATTTCTTGGGAATGACCTTAGCAAAACACACTGGGATATGAAATCAAGACTGGCCTCAAATGCTCTACCTTGTAATTCTCCAAATGCATTCCAAATAACTACAAATATGTCAAGAAATTCGTTCTTCAATTGGAAACGAGGTGGAGCTGTTTAATCTGACCACAGGACGATTTCTATTGAAATAGTATATCCTAATATTCAAACCAATTGTAATAAAAGTTGACTGAGTGAGCGAGCTATTCTGCCGCCCAGGAACAACACGTTACGAACCTAACAATATTATCCAGGACACAATAAAAAGAACGTGCGTCCTCAACTAAAATAAATCAAACACTTGCCGCGCTTTTGCTCGACTGCGCTGTGCACTGTTGCATATTTCGCACAGATTTAAGATCCGATGGCTTTTCTGTTGCTCCCAAAGCCAAAATAAAAATTGTGAAAACACAATTCAGCCAAAAGATACAAATCAGAAAGTTCAAAAAGGAGATATTTCTAAAAATAAAAATTGCACCCTAAATAAAAAAAAGAGGAAAAAATCAAAACGGGAAGCTATAACGCATTCCGCAATGGTTTCTTTTATTTTTGTCCCTGCCATTCCTCATTGTTACAGCTGCCCTTTGTTGTCCTTGCTGTTGTTCCTGTTGGGCTGCTCCTGTTGCTGGCTGCCTTTTGTGTCCTGTGACTGGCGCCTCTCGTGATTTGCTTTATGCTGCTCGGATTGCGTGTTTTAGCAAGTAGTTGTTGCTCTATCGCCTGCTTCAGTGTTATTTAAAATTCGATGGCGTGAATGCGCACCTAGGGACACGCCAAAGCAAAAAGCCAATTTGTACATCCCACATCATCACCTACATACATGAAGCACATAACACTGCCCATATCCTTATTAAAGTTGCGTTCAAGTTGAGCTTTTCAGTAAAAAGGATATAACATGCTTTTAAGAAAAATCAATCTGATTCTTAAGGGGGTTGTTGGTCTGTGACCAGAGGGAAATCAATTCCGAAATGTTTGTCCATAGAATCTCTAATAGGATTGATCAGAAAATGCATACGATTACATTGATTTCGAATGTCCAGATTGTTATCAAAGTCATCGCTTGAGGCAGGCTCTTCTCCGAGAACAGGTATACGGAGGTAAATGTCCAATCAATCCTCAGTTTTCTCGTAGTTAATACGATTTTAAGATCGTCCTGGCTTCTCAGCATGCTTTTATTATATATTGGCTTAAAGATGGCTCAAGATATCGTAAGATACCGCTGACATATGAAAGTAAAGAACTGATTTTTGAAAAGCATACTCAACCTACTAGTAAAATAGTTAAGGTTAAAAAGGTTCTTACTAAAAAATAATTAATCATATTCAAATTTCCATTACTTTCATGCAAACCATTTGCCTTTCTGTTTATTGTGTATATATCGAACCTATTCTAATGTATAATACTTAACTCATAGAACTTGCAACTCGGCTTATATAATATGCTTGCACCTTGACACTTTTACAAGCGTTGCAAATCCACAGCGGTTCCGAATTGAACTAATTATAAACTCGGCGCTGCAGCCACTGCAAACTGCCACCAAAATGTTGTACAAGCCCCAAAGTGCTGTCACCTGCTGTGAGGTCAACGCCTGCCACCGCCCATGAATTTTGTAGAAGCTGTGACGCCTTCGCGGCGCGTCGCGGGGGCAGTCAGCGCGAAATGTGGCTAAATCTGCTTTCCGGATTAAGGGTGATGGCTTCCTTCCCTACCCCGAGCCCCTGTTCATGGTTTCGACTGCAAACTTTTGCATCCGCAACCCGGCATGCAAACTAGCGCCCAGCTAAAATGATGCGCCCTTTAAGCAGCAACGGACCCAAAAGTTTGCCACATTTTATTTAAAAGTCAAGCTTTTGTTATTGGTGGACGTGGAAATACCCTGTGACCACATCTGAAATTTGTTGACTCTCATTTACCAACTAACAATGGAACTTGTTCATCGGCTAACATGACACAAAAGCTAAGTTAAACTGGAATTCGAACTCAGACAATAGTCAAACTATATATATTTGGAATTGTAACTTAATGCATTGCGTGTTACTGTAAAAACTATAGTTGTAAAGGAATCTCTTATTATTATGATAGGAATGCCTGTGTACTACGATCTTTTAGATCTATTGAGGTAGCTCAAATTACGGACTCCTCTTGAAGATTGCAAAATCGACAGATTCCACTGCAGAGAATACTTAGTTTGTTAAGCTTAAGAGCGAATCTTTCCAAAATGATTATGTTTCTTCTGACTATAATTATAATTAATTATATTATAAAAGTAAATAAGACTACCTGCGACACTCCCATATTGCCATCCCAATGAGTATTATAATGAACTGAGTCACCAACATATATTTTCCTATCCTGATAGCCACAATTATCGATTAACCATATACCCTTTGAGCTAATGATTTATTTGACCATCAACTTTTTAGCTTTAGACAGTCTAGATTTCAGCTAGGGAAATTATGACTTAAAAACTAATAATTTCTGTACTGCAACAAATTCACAAAGTATAGGGTAAGCAATGCCTCTGGGCGCTTGGAAAATATGAAATATATTTGCATTTTTATTAAAAATTGAATAAATTGCGATGATTTTTTTCTGTAGTGAAACTTTAACCAACTTCATTCTTTTTATTACTTGCAATGCGATGTCGAAAGTTTCGCCAGAATTAATAAAAGTTAATTTTGCTTGCTGATGCGAACAAAATTCATAATTAAAATAGTTTCATATTTAACAGCCAGCCAATTCTCGTGCGCGTTGGGCGTGGCCAACAATATATTTTGCATGGCTTGTATTTTATTTAATTAATTTTTAAGCTGGCAGAAAAACACATTTTCACATTTTTCTGGGTATTTTTATCAGCATATTGCGCATACGTCGTGTGGTGCAGCTAATTAGCCACAAATGCAAACAAAGCAGGACGAACAAGGAGCACAGGGGGTCTGGGGAAATCATATCACAGAAAATAATTTCGCACTAAGTACGAGTGTGGGGAAAGGGCTACTGCCAGCGGGGGTGACTGCTGTCTGCGGTTTATCATATGGCCACATAAAAAGAATCAAGTTAAATCAACTTTGAGTGTGCGTAGGGATTAAGTCTGTGTTGTTAATTATGGAAAGTATTATATAATCGAAAGCAATGAGTTTAAAAGCAAAACAAGAGAGAACGGCTATCTTCGGCTTGTCGAAGCTATAATTATGCCCTAGCAGCAATGTTTCACATTAAAAACTCAAAATTCGTCTGATTGTTCCTATGGGAGTTACATAATAATTTGGGCCAATTTCGATAAAATTGTAGAAAACTATATGAAGTATAAGAAAACACTCAATTGTTAAGTTTGGATGTAATATTTGTATACACAAAAAGTTTTTAATCAAAGACTCATTTTTACCTGATCCTTTCTTTGGGAGCTATATGATATAATGATCCGATATTGACAACATCTGGTCAGATTGTGAAAACTCTCTAGAGACTCGGCTGAGTTTGGTGAGAATATTTTCATAACCAAAAGAAGTTTTTCATATAAAATCATAATTTTCGATCTAACATTCCTATGGCACCTGTTTTAGTGGTCCGATCCGGAGAATGCGCTAGTCGAGTATACACGACTCCGAAACTCCCTACCCAGGTCTAAAACTCCCAATCACATCTTCTTCCACTTACACATACACAAAGCCGCACTCACAGGAGCCACTGCGAGGCATTTTTTCCCCGGCTATGCAGCACTGAATCTTCTATAGTGAATAACTTCCTTGTTTAAATCGATCAACTTGAAACTTGGACAGTAGCTTAATACATGTAAGATTCCAGGCCTATATCTTTAAAAAAGTGGCTGTAAAACGATTTGATCGAATTGCGGGGGAGATATCCGAAATCGAAAACAAAGTTGATCTGCGTATAGTATACAGGAACTTACATTTCAAATTTGGTGTATCTAGCTCTTGTAGTTGCTGAGATCGACGCGTTCCTATAGACGGCCAAATCAAAATGTCTTTTGATACTGTTCAAGAATATATATACTGTATATGGTTGGAGATGTCTCCTTTTGCCTACATACATTGTACAGATTTAGAACCCATTTTATGGCAACAGGAAGTAAAAAGGATCTGTGCTAAGTTTCATTACGATAACTCTAAAACTGTGAGACTAGTTTGCATAGAAACAGACGGACAGACGGACATAGCTATATCGACTCGGCTATTGATGCTGATTCAGCATATATAATTCAATGTATTACACATTTCGTGACAAAGTTATAATATCCTTTGCTAGGGTATAATTACTTACTCTTCTTCTTACCTCGATATTGTTTCGATCAAGGCGTCAAATTCGAATTAGGCCGAAGCGAAACGGGAGTTCCACAACTGTTTTACCTAAGTATATCCTAACCAGTTCACCACTTCAGAAAAGTTAGTGCACAGTGAACTTTTGGTTAATCTACAAATTTATGACCAATTATAATACGATTTATTAAGAACCTTCGATGAAGTTATTTGGGAACAACGTAAATGAAATAACTAAGATAATATTCGGTTAGTTTCATGAACTAAGCATTATTTTAAATAAATTCTTTCTTTTATTGAAACCGAATCTTAAGGTCTCCAATAGATCGAACCGCCTAAAATATTATTGGCTTGGCTTACAGCCATGAATTTCACATTAGCCAGGTTTGGTAAACGTGTATTTTAAGCCCGCTTGTTATAATGTTACCAAATTCGATTTGTTCTTGGGACTTTTGCCCAGTTAAGCTTACAAATATAACCAAATCATTGACAGCCCCCAGCAAACTTTGTCACAAAGTTTGGGCCAACAAAGTTTGCTGGATTGTGGAGCCATGAATGTCAATATGGCTCACCAATTCCCGATGTGCCGGAACACATGTGAATTATTGCCAAGGCTTAATTATGTTAGCGCTGAGATTACCCCGAGATTGGCCCGACTAATGTATTGATTTTGATTTGGTCATTTGGTTCATTAAAAAGTTTCAGCTTGAGCCTTGTTGATGTTTCATGCCAGTTATGAATATTACAAAGCGTTCAAAGTTTGCAACAGTTTTAATTAGAGCGCAAAATCAACGAAGAAACTTTGACGCACTTTTAATGAACCAACTTCCAGACCCAACAGACGGAAGGATGGTGTGTGGGTATTGGTTGGCAGCTGCTTCTGCTGCCAGGTAATAAGTACAAAGCAGAGCACCAGAGTCTAACACGCCCCTTTTGGCCTTTTTACTCTGATTGCAGACAACGGGCTTTGGCGGGCTGCCAGACGTAACGGAGCACTCGAACATACGCCGCACTCTCTCCCGCCAGAACTCGATCTCCAACAGCGACTCCGGCGGCGAGATTGCCAGCATACAGAAGTCCAAAGCCTTTGGCAATGCGATGACGGGCGGAGTTGTCGTTGGCAGCGATATCGCTGGCATCGCCCTCGATACCAAGTCGCCCACCTCGATGGCAACCGCTGCTGCAGCGTCGGGGGGCGCCTCCGGCAAGACGAAGGGCAAGAAGAGCGGTCGCAAGGCAAGAAACAGCTCCGGTGCCGCCCAGAAGACGCGCCGCGGCTCCTGGATGGTTGCCCTGACCCTAGTCAGCGCCATCTGCCTGCTGGCCATTGCGGCGACTCTGGCCTATCAGCACTTCCTCATGGCGCCCAGCCGCAACTCGCATGCACAAAGACTGAGAATCGTTAGGCGCATCCTGCGCGAGGTGCCCCTCGTCGATGGACACAACAACTTCGCCTGGAATGTGCGCAAGTATGCGCACAGCAGCCTGGAGCTGGTCCACCTCAGCAACGATATGGATCACAAGTCGATGTGGTCACGGCCCGCCTGGGCCCAGACAGACATGGAACGGCTCAAGCAGGGACTAGTCGGCGTGCAAGTCTGGTAAGTGACGTCTATCACTAACTCCCAAAGCTAAGCACCTGTTGTCCCCCATATAACATAAGCTATAATAGTAAATTTTACAATCAGACTAAGATTTCTGTCATGAAATTTCTGTCAAACCTCATGGTTTGCTGAACATATTGACGCGGTTTAGGCCAATTTTAAGAGCTACTTTATAGTCTGGCCACACTTACAGACAGTTTTTATCTAAATTGCGAATATTGAAACACAATACTTGAATATTCAATTTGCAAGTCACTAAAACTTCAACAATCAATCAGTCAATATTTCAGCAGGATACATCGATTTCTTGTCGACTATATATGAGTAGCCTATCGATATACTCGCGTCTGATATACAACCTAAGAACTCATGCAGCGTCAAAGAAAACTAACATTGTTATTTTTCAATATGGCAATAATTTCCATATGCATATTTTTTATAAATATCAACATCCCTACTTGCAATTCCCTTTCATGTAAAAAACATTCATGTATCGATAGTTTATGCAGTGGTGCTTTGTCGAAAATTACTCGATGTTTTTATATCAATATATCGATGTTTTGCTGCTCGATGATTCTTTCCGATATTTATTCCAAAATCCCTTTGTTATGTCACGCGTTGCGTATACGTCGTGACCGAACTACATTTAGAACCAATGATCTCACCAAATTGACAGGCTAATATGAAGTTCAATAATTGTTTGTAGCGTTGCCATACTTTCCCAAATGTTTCATTTTATTATCGCAAAGATAAAACAACTTATGTATATGTATCTAACAATAACGAGACTTTTGTTGTGAACGCTAACAATGTGCTCATCCGAATATCTACCGGACATATATTTACCCCCCAGGTGTAAAAGTTGTAAGACTGAATTGAACGGTGGATAGTTGGAAATCACTGAAATTGAAAAGACTCATATAGATGCAATCAACCGTGTTCAACATCGACCTATAACAATTACCGGGGACGGACTTTGACCAGGCCGCAAGGGCGCACAAGAACAACGATACAAGCAAGAGCCATGCTCGCAATCAGGCAACCGCCCACTCACACTCACAGTGATGCCAACAATTTGACTGCAAAATAAAATTTGGCAACTGCCACCGAGCGGCTGCAGGGCAAACAGCCAACCTGTCCTGGCGGCCAGGCAATTTTAGCACCCCGCTGAAAGACCAACAGCAGAAACAACAACAAATCTGGTAGCAAGGAACGGGGGCAGAGGTGGCGCACTGCTTTGACAGGCGGCAGACAGCTGCAGTTTGGGAAAAATGCTGATAGGCAATCGAGTCGATTTTATTTGGTAGACTTCTGACACCGAAACAGCAGGCTCCAGACCTGCCGCCACTGAACGCCAGATGGCGTAAGCGCAATTTTGTGCCCTTTCGCATTGAATTTGAGTGGAGGTTATTGTTCAATTTTCCGTTGGAAATTCAGTCAGCATTCGCCGGAAGTCCAACTCGAGCTCTCTCGGAATGCGCAACTTGGCATGCTGCAGTTTTTGTTACTGGTCCTCGTTATTGCCCTATCATTTGCATTTAAAATTCAAATGTGCTGTTAGTTAACCACTTTTATGGGCGCCACTGCATCTAAATGGGTTTTCAAGGATCTGGGCTAAGTGATTTAGGAGAAAAATGCTGCCAGAATGAGTTGTGAGAATGCATAAGACTGGAGACGTTTAGAAACATTAGATATTCAATAATATTATCATCTTAATCCATACTCGAAATATATTTGATTGTTTCATTAAGTTTTAAACAATCTATTGATTTTACATGGATTTTACATATTTGAATTGCTTAAACGAACTTCATCAATCTCAATACCATGGCATTGACATCATCTTTCTCTGAAAATTGTATTGTTTTGGATTCTGCTGACCCCCACAGCGTCGTTGCATGCAGTCCTTGCAGTTGCATTTCTTCGCCTTCCCAGTGCTACGCGCTTCCCCGGACCCCTCAGCATTTGCGGCACGCTTCTGGCGATGAGTCTTTGCGGTGGCAAATGAAGTTAGATTACAATTCTTTGCATGTGGATTCTGTTTGTTCTTCAAAAAGATCTGACGACGATCCAACTTTGTGGCGCGCTTGTTCACCCACCAGCTGAAGTCCGGCTCAATAAATATTGGCTTTGCGTTACCTAGTTCCTTACGTATAAATTCCTTGTGCTCCTTCAACCAGAGGCGGCCGTACTCCCAGCCCAATATTAAACCCATTGACGGCTCCTCTTTTTCAAAGGATGCATTGAACCTAATGCGACGCGGTAGAGGTAGATCCGTTGGAAAGATCTCGTGACTCTCCTTGCAAGCGCGGATCTGCTCCGCACGGCTCCACGCTTGATGCATATTTGAAAAACACTTATAATGTATGATAATGTATAGTTATCGTGTCTTTTTGAAGTTTTTGTTGGAGTTAAGGTCAACGAACATGTAAAACTGAAGTGATGTCAAGATATTCACAGCATACTTCATTTCATATTTTAACTTGCTGGTGAAAAATGTTACTTGGTGAATATAGAAGACTAGCAGGTAATATCCCGGCCTTGCCCGGGGAAATATTTAGATGAAAATGCATTTTTTTCTTGAATTTTACTCCTTTTGTAAACCGTAAGAAATACAACTAAATAGTTGAGCCGCGTGACTAATGTTTTCAGTGTAGGGCTATGAAAATGTCTTTGAAATAAAAAAAAAACAACAATTAAAATGTCCCACTCATTTGTCCTTGACTTCCATTTCCCGCCCGTGGCGACACGGAGTAGATTTTCCAAAATCAATTCGCATTTTAAGACAACAATAATACTAAGAATCCAAATTCAATCTTTCCAACTGTTTTCCGCCCGCTGTCTTGCACGCAAAGTACCGAGGTTTTTGTATTTATATTTGAAATTAGTATAAAGCCACGTGTATTTTTCGAAACCGGTAGCACATGTGACGAATTATTTAATGTGAGGTGCTTTGAAAATAAGTTTCAAAATGATTGAATGATAAACAGAAGTTTGAAAATAAGTTTGAAGATAATTGGAGGATAATCAAAAAAATTTCATACAACAGTTTTCCGCGTATTTTCCGACCTTAGGGATAGATTGTCCAAAATCTTTGGACACCGCGCCTATTATGTGTTTGGGTAGAACCTTGAAAATGAGTTTGAAGCCAATCGCATGAAAACTAAAAATGTCGAATGCCAGAGTCTTCCACCGATTTTCCGACCATGTGGTCGAATTTACCAAAATCGCTGATACACGTGTCAAATTATTTAATGTAAAGAGCTTTGAAAATGAGTTTGAAGCCAATCGGACGATAATCAAAAAAGTTTCATACAACAGTTTTCCACGAATTTTCCGACTTTGGGGGTAGATTTTCCAATAACTTTGACCGGCGCTCTAATTTTTTCTGCCTATAGAACCTTGAAAATGAGTTTGAAGCCAATCGCATGAAAATTAAAAATGTCGAATGCCAGAATTTTTCACCGATTTCCCGACCATGTGGTCGAATTTCCCAAAATCGCTGATACACGTGTCAAATTGTTTTACGTAAAGAGCTTTGAGAATGAATTTGAAGGTGATCGGACTAAAATTAGACTTTCGCCCATACAACCTTGAGACCCCCATTTTCCAGCCATGGGGGTGGATTTTCCAAAATCGGTGAAATATGTGTCAAATGAATTTTTGTGTAGATCTCTGAAAATGAGTTTGAACCTGATTGGATGGTAAACAAAAAAGTTTCATACAACAGTTTTCCGCGATTTTCCACGCTTGTGGGTGGAATTTTCCAAAATCCCGTCTTAGTGTGCACTTTCATCATAGATGGAAGCTTCTGTGAAAATTTCAGCATCCTAGCTCTTATGGTTTGGACTGTGCGATGATTGCCAATCAATCAGTCAGTCAGTCATTCAGTCAGTCAGCACGAACTCTTTTAGATACCTATACTAGATACATATACTATGGAATATTTGGAGCGCTGGTAGAAAACTTGGCAAAAATACAAGAAAATACAAGTAAGAACGTTGCAGTCGGACGTATCCAACAGCATAATACTCTGTTCCCAGTCCGGTACGATTTGCTATTTTGATTTGGCGAGAGTATATACCAACATGTGTACCAACTTTGGTTGCTCTAGCTTCAAGGATGTGGAATAAAATTTCCGTTTATACGGACAGACGGACATTTCGCAAACTCAATATACTCTTTTTCCCTTCGGGAACAGAGTATAAAAACGAAATACAGAACTCTCTTTATGATCTAAGAATTCATTCTAACTGTATCCTTCGATTTGTTTGATATTCTTAGCTTTTCTTTATTGCAGATTAAAATTTGCACAGAATACTTTTTCATTGTTAGTAAGTAAGAGTATTTATATTAAAATTAGGGGACTTGGCCCCCTGCTCGCTTCGATCGCCATTTAGGGTTAATAATAAGTATTAGCTTGTTACTATTTAAGAGCTTTATCGAACATAAACTCTTTTCTGGCAACACTGCTGAAATATGTGGTATGTTTGCAGCCCTGAGATTTGCTTTGTTTTGTTTTTGTTTTGGTTAACGCGCATCCGATTGTTTCTATGGCAGCTATGTCATAAAGTTATCCGCTTTTGACCAAATTTAGTCAGGATGTAACATACAGTCCCAAATAAACAATCTGTAATATAGTTAGGATATCTTAGGAAACAAAAAAGTTGTTTTTACCAAGCAATATTTGAACCCGAAGGGTGTCATCCTTGCAATTGGAATTTCTCAAAATCCGTCTTGGTATAGAACTATGACTTTGTCTCAGCTATGTTGTGTACGAATTTCAGCCACCCAAGTTTTACCACTTCGGCTGTGCATCAGTCAGTGAATGTGGACAAAGAGATTTATAGACCATAGTTAATTCTAGTGTACTTAAAATTTACAAAATAATCATAAGCTATTGTGTGTAATTAGACCCTTGCACTTTAACCACAATTGAAAAACCAACCTTAAACTCCATTTTTGGGCTTCCATTGCAGGTCAGCATACGTGCCGTGTGAGGCACAGGGCTTGGATGCAGTCCAACTGGCACTGGAGCAAATCGACATTGTGCGGCGGCTGTCGGACATGTACGCAAGGGAGACGGTGCTGGCGACGTCCTCGCAGGACATTGTGGCCACGCACAGGCGCGGTCTGTTGGCGTCGCTGATTGGCATTGAGGGGGGCCACACGATCGGCTCATCCTTGGGCGTACTGCGCTCCTTCTACTCTTTGGGGGCGCGGTACCTGAGCCTGACGCATAGGTGCGATGTCTCCTGGGCCGGGTCGAGTGCCTCGCCACTGGAGCAGGGCCTGACGCACTTTGGCAAGGCCATAGTGCGGGAAATGAATCGCCTGGGCATGATGATCGACCTTTCGCACAGCTCGGATGCAACGGCCCGTGATGTGCTCCAAGTGACACGGGCACCCGTCATCTTCTCCCACTCGGCGGCACGCCAGCTGTGCAACTCAACAAGGAACGTGCCCGACGATATTCTGCGCCTGGTCGCCGAAAATGGCGGCCTCATTATGCTGAGCTTCGACCCGGAGGACGTGGCCTGCGGCCGGCAGGCGCGCTTGCAGGACGTTATAGAACACATTAAATATGTGAGAGCAATTGCGGGCATTCAGCATATTGGCCTCGGCGCCGGCTATGATGGCATTGAGTTGCCGCCGTTGGGTTTGGAGGACGTGTCCAAGTATCCGGAGCTGCTTGCTGCGCTGTTGGAAGACCATAACTGGAGTGAGGAGGACGTTGCCATGCTGGCGGGACGCAACTTTCTGCGCATCATGGAGACAGTGGAGACGGTGCGCGATTACTGGAAACGTGCTGCCATTCAGCCCATTGAGCTGGCAGAGCCACAGCCCAAGACGCAGTGCACCTATATGTCATCGTGACCACTGCCGCAGGCGGTGAGAACGCGCCGCGATGAGCCCGTAACCGTGTCTCACCTGGACAGGGGAAATCCCAATCACACTGAGGCAGCGTTCACGGGCGCCCAGCTCTGGCGCCAGCTGGAAACAAGCGCAAATCAAACGGAAGTGCGGCACGTGGCAATGGCGGCAACAGCCACAACGATGGCAACCTCCTTTTCAGTCAGTGGACTTTTGCAGTAGATCCTTGCAGTTGTTAACCTGGCTAAGTGCCGTTGACAGAGTGGTCTGTTAAACCGGCGTAATAAAATTCCAATACCCTTCATGTATGCACGAGTAATTAAAGGTTAAATAACTCCACGTTAGCACAGCAATCAAAATGTTAAATTGAAGACATACATTTAACGGAAAATATAGCAACGTTTATACGTGGAATATATTCCAATATATACTGCGCATAAACAAAGTGTAAGCATTTTATGGGTTTCACGATTAATTTCATGCATAACACAAAACATTTTATTGGATGTTTGTTGCAACAACAATTTCTGTTTATTTTATTTTATTTTACTTTATAAAAGTGCTTCATAATCATTTAATTGTAGCGATACTCCTAGAGCCCCTATTTTTGTTTTACAATTTATTCTATTTTCCTCATAATGCAATTAAATTATAGAAGCGTTAAATAAGCTTTTGCTAATTTGTAATTAACAGCTGCCAATAGTAAGGGTATTCCAATGCCACAATAAATATTTCTGTGGTATGCCTGAAATTGCTAAACTACCCTCGGTCTAAAGTAGCTTACTCCGAAAGTTCGCATGAATATAAAATGCAAGGAATACTGAAATTATATTTTACATTCCAGTCGGCTTTTCCTTTCACTGTGAGCAGTCCTTTTTATTGATTTTGGCTTTCATAATTGATGTGCAGTAAAAATAATAATGCAAAACGAGTTTATTGCGTGAGTGAGCGAACCGCAAATAAAACACACAATTGTATTATAAAACGAGTTAATATTGATACAATAACAGTAACATATAATTATTCGTAAATTACACAATAACACCCAAAACATAATAAAATGAAACACGTATACACACGAGTGAATAATGTTTTTTTCATAATAAGAGGCCACTCTCAAACCCCCGAAAATTTAATGTACTATTTCAGTAAGTTAAAATGCGATTCATATTGCAGCAAATATGAATGCAAATATATTTCTCGTTGCACAATATGAAATGTGCATTGATATTCATTATAACAGTATTAGGTTAGAGTACAACATACTTATATAACTTCAATATGTTGTACGCGTTGAGACACACACTGGAAATATACAGAAATATAAGCATAATCGTACTTATAAATATTTAGGAAAGCAACGCGAATATCGTATATACAAAAATGCATTTCCATAAAATAAATCGAAATAAAAATCAGACAACGCATTTCCTTATTTCAAATGTATAATTATCATGAAGTATTTTATTTGAGGTAAGTATCTTCTATCGAGTTACGAAAAATTTCCTACTGAGTCCTTCATTTTTAATTTATTTTAATTTGATTTATTGACATATCCTAGCGCTACAAGCTTAAAACTTTTACGTTACGGCGGGACGAAACATAAAATCAATTTTAATATTAAATAGTTTATAATTATTAATTTTTACAAACAATTAAGACATGAATTTACTATGGATGATAACAAATTTTACTTATACTAATAATTTTCTAATTATTTTATTTATATCATTTATTTACTTATTTATTGATTTGTTCATTAATTGATTTTGTGTTTTAAGATAGTTTTAAGCGTCTTATTGAACTGTGAAGTGCCTCTGATTGTGGTAGAAGCTCGAATGGCATACTATACGAAGGATTGTCTTTTAGAGCTTGCAAGGTTTGTCTTAAAACTAACAATGTTCTTTGTGAAGAAGAAAAACTAAGCTAACCTATTCATATTTAGGTTATCTTAAGGCTAACGTTATTAAAATGTTATGTAAGAAAAGCAATAATTTAAAATGAAATAGTTGATAACGCAGTGAGAGACATCACAAATCCCATAGGGCACATTTATAAAATTCAAATAAGGAAACGTTTGTCTGCTGCTTCAAAGTTTTGAATTTATGTAGATGAAGCTTAGTTTGAGTGATATTTAATCTATAGCCAGCTATCTATCCTCTGCCAAAGAAACTATCATCGGCTAAAACTAAAACATTAAAGAACATTTTAAAATATGCCTATCTACAAACAATCAATTTTTATCTTAGAATAGTCAGAATATTTATTTATTTAAATCGCCGCATATAAATTAAATAAATTATATAAATTGCTTATAAGTGACAAACTAAGATATCTTCAATAGATTACAGCACAAAAATCCAACTTCAACGTTACTTATACCACTTACACTAAATGAAAACCCTAGCCTGGGATTCGAACCTAGTTCCCAATTGTTCAGTTGCTTCAGGGTAACAACGAGTATATTACAACTCAATCTATGTACTTGACAAATTTCATTAACATGATTTGAAAATAAGACTACTTGGGGTACAAGAAACTTAACTAGAGCCATATTTTAACGGAGAAGGACTCCTGTGCTGAGGAAAGATGTGGGGATCCGTTTTATGTAACTGTGAGAATAAGTGCTGAGGCACACACAATCGCAGTTTGTTGTCTGAGGCCATAAAAAACGTTAAGTGGTCGTAAATCAAAATTCAGCAAGCATAAGAAAGTTCACCAAGTTTTTTTTGCAGAAAACGTCCTTTTACTGTTTGGTTTTATTTCTCGTGCTCTTGTATTTATTTTCAACTACTTTTAGCACAAGAAAAGAGAAATGCAGCTGGCTTTCCTACAGAAACGTAGAGCACAAATAGAATAAAACCGGATATTGGCATTCGGGATGAGATGGAAACACTGTGCCGGCGCCTAAAGTCCTTAAACTTTGCTGCAGCCCAAGTAAATTCTATTCATTTACAGTCCATTGAAAGTTGCTTAAATTTTAACGAGAATAGCACCCCGACACCCTCAATATCCACCCACCCAAACAGACAGCTCAAGTCCAATCTGCGCCAAGGATTCTTGGGATGTCTCATGGGCCTTGACGGCGCCAACGCCATCAATGTCTGATAACAATGTTTTTGTTGTTTACACGAGGACTTAAGGTTTTTGTCTTCATAGCTTTCACTTGCCATCGAGCCCCTCCGACCCATCATCTTGTTCATTTTGTGCCGATTGTTTATTGTTGTTGTTGCCGCTATTGGTGCAGCATAATAGAGACACTAATTGTTGTGCCTTGATTGTCTCCAAGCGTTTGGGTTTCTTTTACAACAATTTTGGGCTCCCATTTATTTTGTATTAGCAAATCAATTTTCCGTTTTTTACTGAGCAAAGGAAAATATCAAATATAAAATTAAGAGCCACTTTCTTTGCCTTATCACTGCAAACTGCTAATTTGTTTATAAAGAAATGTGAAGAACTTAAATTAAATCGTTTATGTTTAGTATATCATTTTAGGACAAAATATTTACATATTTTGTGATCTCTATATTTGCAATTTTGAAAATAACGCAATCTATTTTTATTTCCTGTACCCATAAAATGGTTAAATAGGGGGTACTAAATCTGTGCTAATGTAACAGGCAGAAGGAGACATCTCCGACCCTATAAAGTATATATATTCTTAATCAGTATCAAAAGAGATTTCGATTTAGCCATGTCACTCTGTCTGTGCGTCTGTCCGTGTGTATGAACGCGTCGATCTCAGAATATAGGTTCCTGTGTACCATACGCAGATCAAGTTTGTTTCCAATTTAAGATATGTCCCCCCGTTCCCTCGCAATTTGATAAAAACGTTTTACACTATCAATTTTAATGATATAGCTTTGGGATTTGACATGTATAATACTTTGGTCACTCTTAGTCTAATGTTTGAATTTCAAGTAGATCGGATAATAAACACGGAAGTTATTCACATTTGCATAGATTTAGTAACCCCTTTTTACCCATTTTATGGGTAAAGAAAGTAATATTTAGTTTTTAGCTTGGAAGCTATTTCATAATACAAAAATAATGGATTTTCTTGACAAGTTTTTCTCCAAACTTGAGAATCTTATGTTAATGAGAAAAGGTAATTTCGTGTATATATTGGCATATTCCCCAGATTTTGTATTTAAGCTCATTTAATACTTTAAATACATAATTTGTAGTGACTTGTTGATACAATTTGTCTGCTTCGTTACTTTGTTCGTTACTTTGATCATTAATAACAGGTTATAAGGGACACCTTAACGATAAGGTAGCAATCAGCTTGGACAGCGTCCATTCCCAATCCCATTTTGTAAATTAAGCCCCTCGTTAATGCCATGGCCGTCATAGCTTCCTCATTAACACGCCGTCCGGTTTCAATTTCCCGTTTAATTTCGTTTCATTAAAAATGCCTCCCCCATGGCACATTGTGTTCAAGTTTCAGCATTAAGGGCAACTGTCATGCAGTTTGAGTCCCTCTCACCCTCTCACCCACTCATACCCCGCCGGCATACACCAAAAAAGCCATAAACATTACGCCAGCGAGTTGATGGAAAAAATAATGCTTGATGACATTTATAATGACAAAAATGTTGCTGGAATTGTCCTTGCTGCTGCTGATAAGTTGATACTCCCCGAGACTTTTCGTTGCGCTCCATGTGGCCAAAAATTTAAGCTGCAGCATCATAAATCTGGGCAATTCATTCGGAAAAGTGCTTTTCAGTCTGTCGCTTTCATTCAAGTCAGCTTATTCTTTTATCGTGTCATTCTGTCCTTCTTATTCGACGCTATTAAAAAACACACCAATTATAATTGTTATAATACCCATAGAGTCATTAATTTCAAAATATTTTACTTGATTTCTATTTATGACCAAATAAATAATAATAATGGTTCTCGCTTACAATCTCGCTCCTCACCAACATTGTTAGCGTTTCTCATCATTTGAGGATCATTATGATCGTTAATGAATCCCACTTACATACATAAAATCTTGTCCGATCCATAATATCCTGAAGTTTCTTTTGGAACCGTCGGGTTTCCTAACCTCAACCAAAATCTGTTAACTAAAAGTCATCTTTATTAGACTTGCTAAACTCATCTTCACTTAGTAAATAACAATTGAATAACTAAAGAGAAATGCAAACTTGGCATGTAATATGCGATTTGCTTTTGGAAATTTAACCTGCCTCCTATTTGACACATCCCTTGCATTGAGAGGGTTTTGGAACAAGCACGCCACTCAAAATTTGAATTTGGGTTTCGGCCTTTGTAATTACATTTGGTGTCGTTGAATGGAAGGGCAGGGATTTGTGTTTGCTCCTGTCACCAACAGTGTTCCAACCTACAATTTCAGTTGCGACTGCAGAACGTGACAGGTCTCTAAGTAAACAAAGCGACCAGCCAAGTGAATGCTGTCGGACAGATATGAACTAACCTAGGATAACAATTGGCAGCTGTTGCCAGCGCCTTTAAATGAGATGCAAGCTCACGTCCATAAATTACGTATACGTATGTCGTACGCAAGTAAATAGAGGGGATTATTATGTATTTAAATATGTACTCGTTTGACCGAGCACACAATTGTGTTGAATAGAAAATAAACAGTTGAGTTAGTTTAAGGCAAACTTTGGAGCTCTTCTTGTGTATATTCGAATGGAAATTAATATAATCGAGCTACTACTTGGATCAAAAAGCGAAGTTTTAAAAAAGTCCCTCAAATATAACAAGAAAGAACGACTATCTTCGGAGTGCCGAAACTATATACTCTAGCAAGAATTAATTTATATGGGATTAATTATGGGAGCCATGTGGTCCGATTTTAATAAAATTATAGGAAACTATTTGAAGTATAATAAAACTCTCACTTGGTTTGGATGTAATATTTGCATAGACAAAAAGTTTGATATAGCGAAGTAGTGGGTCGATTTTGACCAAATTTGGTCAGATTGCATTTTTCGCCCGATCGTTCCTATGGCAGCTATATCATATAGAGACCCGATTTTGATAAAATTTGGTCAGATTGTATAAACTCTTAGGGACTCGGTTGAGATGAGTTTGGTATGGATATCCACTCTAGCGTGTGTGTGTGTGAGAGAGACAGGGAAAGAGAGTGAGAGTGAGAGAGTGATAGAGAGAGTGAGAGAGAGAGTAAGAGAGAGAGAGAGAGCGAGAGCAAGGGCGAGAGAGAGCGAGAGCGAGAGAGAGAGCGAGAGCGAGAGAGAGAGCGAGAGCAAGAGAGAGAGCGAGAGAGAGACAGAGAGGTAGATCTCCCTTCTACCCTAGCAGGCATTAATTTAGTTTGCATGAAATATTTGTATAAACAAAAAGATTGATATATAGATATAGTGGTTAGATTTTGACCAAATTTGGTCAGATTGTATAAACTCTCTGGAGACTCTGTTTGAAAAAGCTTGGTGCCGATACATTCATACGGACAAGATTGGGAAAATATTCTAACAATAATGGTCACTAATGAGGATGCTTGGCACAAACCGAAATAACGCTATATGACCAGCCAATACTTTTTATGTCAATGTTTCTATGTTAGTCCTGAATTGTGACTTCGAGCCTGCTAGATATATTATTTATTTAACTGTACGTCGCTAAAACACATATTCAAATCATTCGTTAAATATCTCTCTTCCCAACTTCTTCTTAAAGGCCCATATTCAGATGATGGTATTCAATTGATGGTAGAGTAAGGTGCTTATTATTGGTGTGGATCGTATGAAATAATACCGTGCAGAGTGTGAATTTGGTTTTTTATGCATTTGTCATTCATTTTCGAAGAGATTGCGCATGGTCACATTGATTATCAGCTAGCTGTGTTTTGTTTACAAGCACTTGAGATTTTAAAATTTGAAAAAGGACACCAAAACTGACACCAATATCCAAAAGCTTCAGAGGGCAGTGCTAGTTGACAATGTTGTTAATTAAGCAGCGCATGTAGCTTTTATAAGATAAATTCACCAGGACCGCAATATTAATATATTCAATTAAATGAGTTGGTTTTGTTATACAAAAAAGACTTATCCTTTATCCTTGCTCCTATGTTTCCCATGCAGTCTTCAGCGCAATTGCCTCAACTCTACTTCTTTAATAAGCGCTATTTTTTCTGCTTTTAAGAGTGTAGAAAGTCTCTTGCGTTCTATTTTTTACGAAGCGAACTCAAGAAAAAACCTGCAGATGATAATTTGTTCGTGTTTGATCATGTACACAAAGCCCAAAACAGCTTTTTAAGTTCAAATTAAAATTTTTAACACAATCCAATCTTTAGGTCGATTGGCAACACTTGCTGGCGGCGAAAAACTTTGTCAGCTGTCATTTTGTATGGAAATTCCACTGCCAAAAAATGCAAAATTAAAAAAAAATTGCATCTAATCTTATACAAAATATTTTTCCAGTATTACATAAGCCAGCTGCCATATGAATATCAACAAAAATAAGTCACCAAAAATCCATTGATTAAAATACTTAAATCTTTAAAAGTCGGACCTGCTGAGATTTAAAAAATACTTTAAGAATTGTAATAAATTGTAGTTTTTATTACATACTAAAATTCAACTTTTAATTAAACTTCAATCTAACTTGTATAAACCAAATTTAATATGCGGCATTTTAAATTTTGCATCGAATTCTTGTGCACCTTAACATCAACTTTGCAGCTAGTATCTGACCTCAAGCTTCCACAAGAGGCGCCATTACAAATGCATACAAGTCGAAAACCAAATTGGCCCTCAAAGTGATGTGGCAAGCCCTGTTACACCCTTCCCGCCTACATCAATTGACATTCACCCCAAAATTGTTGGCAGTGTGGTAAACCGAGCGACATCATTTCCAGAGCCAGAGCGCATCAAACCAAGTGCAATTAGGAAAATTTGCAAAATTGTCTGCTACTCCTGCCTACAGGACATCGCAAATCAGTGCTGGTGCCGAGATTTGTTGTCTTTGCATTCGCACACACACACGTACACACACACACACACACGTAGCCACACTCACAACATTAAACACAAGGACATCGCACAGAGCTGTATGTACTAAATAATAAGGATCTGAAGGAGCTTGCAGCTGAGCACGCCTCGTATTTACATTGCAAACAGCAGTCAATTATGGGATTATTCGAAATTATGATTCGTCTTGACCAAATATTGAAATATTATCTAATAGGGTAGTAAGTGGTTGATTAGAAATATTGGTAATGAACGTTCAAATCATCTGCAGTTTCTCATTGGGAATGAAGTAACCCCCTCCATCAGCCTGCCCTGAAGGTTTGTCTTACTCCACAGCTGTGCACACACATTTCTAAGTATTTCTATTGTATTTACACATTGCTTATATGCAAAACTCCTCGCACTACATTGTGGCCAGAGGGTGCAGAGAGACCTGATATGCTGTGAATTGTTTACGAGTGTCCTGTGGAACAGAAATGAGCAGCCAGAAGCAGCCAGGAGCAGCAAGGAGCCTGTATGTAATTCAAGGCATTTCTGCATCTGTTCTTGAGTGGTGCGTGTGCTTACAACACGAAATTGATTTACTTTTGCTGCTGGCCAATTTGGCACGCACATTTGACCATAAAACGGCCTCGAATAGTTTGCCAAACACATTTGTAATTAAGCGCTTGAGCGTCCCTAAAGTGTAGTTAATACGTGGGAGCCATAAATTTGTCTATTGCCTTGGATCCAATGTGTTTACTGTGCTATTTATTAGAAATCGCATAAAGAACGAAAATTGAGACCAAGTTCCAAAGGTGTCATTAACATTACGATGGCAAGAACATAAAAACTATTATATTTAATAAAAAGCGTAACTTATAAGCGCCTTAGTAAATCCTACGGCTTTTAAGATAGGGAGGGTTAATACGCCGTAGCCTACTTTCGTTAAAAGGGTGAAGTATGTTTTCTGTTCTTCCTGACATACTTAAAAATTCATATTCATATTGTGATTAAAAACCCACATAGCGCTAGTAAAAACGTTTGCGGATGTGATAAAAGGCAGAATGTAAAAAATCAAATAATCCCAAGATTATAAGGACGTGCAATATGAAAATATATATACTTTATGGGGTCCTTTGCCGGTTACATACGTTTGTACAGTTTTAGTAGCCCATTTGAACCATTTTATGGCTGCAGGGTGTAAAAAGATGTATGCGTCACGTAGGCAGCAACAGATGTTTGCTTGAAAACAAAAAATGGAGGCTCTTTAGTCATAATATAAATATAATCCACATTTAATAATTTACAAAGTTCTAAGCTGCAGTTTAAATATCGCTTTAGCGTATGCGCTGACAGTTAAGTACATAATCATAGCGTTCGAAATTGCACAATTTCCACTTAATTTCCTTGACTGTCGGATTTGCACTTATCACTAACACTAATCGACAGTTGTAGGGCTCATTGATATGACGGGAATTTCAGGGCCCGACTGCCATTGGCAGACCTATCCAATACATAGCCACTTCACACACACACACACACACGCACACACACACACACACACAGTCATATGCACGGGCATGCATATATGTGCATCTAATTTCCATGTTGTCGGGACTCAGAGTGGTTTCAGTAGGACCCTTGTGGAGTTGCCGCATTTGATGTGCCGCCGTGTTTCTGGTAATTTGCCCGGCACACTGGGCTTTAAAGCAGCACACGAATTCAACTGAAATGCATTTACACTTAACATACTTTTGCTGCGTTTGCCTGGTATGGGGCGGAGTTGCACCTGAACGACAATCAACAAGTTTTTGTTGTTACTGCTGTTGCTGATGCTGCCAGTTGCACTTGCAAAATGCATTTGCTGTTGAGTACACATCGGGTGCTCAGAGGAAGCGCCAAGCAGCGGAAGATGTGAAAGGAGCAGCAACAGCAGCTCGCACGCTTTTCCTGCGTCATGAAAAGCAGCGGCCCCAAAGGACACACTTGGCCAGGTACGCATATGGCTGAGCAAGGACATCCTACCATCGACATGTAAGGAAAGGGATATGCATGTAGCTGTCGAGCTGTCGGTTTGTCCATCTGCCAGGTCGTTATCTTGTGCAATATGACAATCTAGCCGATGGCGCTTGTTGAAAGCCTCGAACGGGCGCAGTAGCGGGCGAAATAGCATCAGCAGCAATCATAAAAGTTACAAACTTTATGGACTCCTCACCAGGGGAACATAGTACATGTAGCCTTGTCCGTATGTACTCAGATGTTAGTATGCGATGTGTATTATGCCTGATTCGAGTTAAGCGAAATAACATTTGCACTGCTCAGAATGACGGGAGGAACATACTGACTGGCAGGTCCTGGCAAATATGCACAAGGAAAATATTAAAGTTGAATTACATATGTGTACGACTACGAATTCCAACAGACACGTTCAACGGAAGCTGCGAGAGCTGAAATGAATGTTCCATATATGAGTTACCTGCCGTAGCAAAGGTTTCCGGAGTCGAGAGTACCTCCTCCACACCCCAACCCGTGTACACAAGAACAAATAGTGTTGTTTTCAATTAAATCATTTTTACCTCAAACCTGAAATTACATTCTCCAAGCAATTTTACAAAACTTACGCATAGCACTGAGATACAAATGCATTTTGATTAAAGGTAGGATAAAGCAAGCTTTAAGCAGTGCTTGCTGAATGTGATAAGTAGCTTAAATATTGTTTTTGTAAAACTAAAATTTTCCATAGGATGTTGCTACTGGTAAAATCCAGACAATTTTAAATGCTAAAAACAAGCTAGAAGCTGCTTAACAAATATATACCCTGTACTAATTACTAAAAGCATTAAGTAGAAGAGTAAATCGTTATACTTCGTTATTAATCAAAATCTTTAAATATGCATTTAAATGCTTTATTTTTCAATTTCGGGAAAATAATAAAATTTCGAAATAAAAAACGTTTAGTATAGGGGACCCCATTTCCAATTGCTTATATTTAGTTCTTCAGTTCCAACACCGATGCATTTATAGAAATAGAATGAAACCCGAAGCTAAATAAACTCGACTAATTATGTTGATGAAGAATATATTCAAACTCATTATATAAAGAGTCAGAGATGCTTGCTTAAGTTTTCTTATACTCTTTTCTATCCATTTTGGTGATATAGGGTATTAAAAAAGACTAGATGAAAATTGCAACTGACACAAAATACTCAAAACAAACGACAAAACGAATCAATAGAAATTGAAACTGTTTGAATGAACAAGCAGAATGAATATTGACAACAAATCGTGTGTGCAATTTGAATCGAAGTGACCCAATCTGTGTGTTATCTAGGTCTAGGTGATCGACCATGTAATACCCTGGCTTAAGTTCTAGAAATAAGTTTAGGTAGGCCAGTAGCAGTAAGATCGGGAAAAATAATATTGTTCAGATACTTTATTGAGAATACCTTATTTAAAATACTAAAATAAGTGGTATATAATATTCTAGTCAATTCAATATATGAGCAGGTGTAGTAGGGCTTATTATATAAAAAAAATATATTCTTCAGATTGTTTCTTGAGAATACCTTATTTGAAAGACCAAAAAGACCGACATGCAATTGTTTTATTAAATGTATATGAATGGAGGCTTCATTATTTAAATCCGTACATATGCACTAACTTCTATTAAAAGCTCAACAATAGTAGTACATACCCCTTCAACGATTGGGATATAGGGTGTAAGGAGATTTAATCAGCATGTATCAGCAGACATTTTGCTTTGTCTGATTGCTTGAAATATTCCAATTTGAAAAAGGACATTGGCGAGCAGCGAGCATTTCTTTGAGATAGAAAAGGAAGGCGCTCTGGCAACCGGAGATGGTTGCTTCAGTCAAAAATTCATTCGCATGAAAGCCACTTAATTTGTTTTTCTACTTGAAAAACGTAGTACGCGCGTTCGCGCACTCGCGACGTATCCGGCGGAAACACACACACACACACAAAGAGCGTGGGGCTCTTCATTTGCTGTTCATGCATGACCACGTCAACGTTTTCGCTCCTCATTCGTTTTCGGTTGCCATTGCTTACAATTCGGGCTCCCTTTTTTCTTAGCCGCCGTGCAAGTCGAGGTCGAATTGAAAGCCTTTGGGCGGCTTCAAAAAACATTTTCAATTCGATTTTTTGCCAATTGCTCGAAAGTCGTCGTCTCTCTATCTCCCTGTGAAGAATATGCGTACGTGCTGACATCGTTGCTCATACGCTCCGTGGAACGTAACATTTCTACTTGTTTTCGTTTCCGTTCCGGCTGAACTCAAAATGAATATTTTGAGAACTTCACCGCTCCCTGGGCGAAATTTATTTTCCGCTTTTGCATATTTTGTGGGTAATTTGGGTAAAAGCATGTCTGCACTCTTACACTGACTTTCATTCTGCCTTTTACTTGCTGTACCCTAAGAAATACGTACTCTACAATCTTAGCACGATTTTTCTAACGCACAAAGCGAAACCATTGTAACTTTCTTATATAGTTTTGGCCCATTATACAATTTTTGCGTACAAATTATCATATTATTCACATACAGCTTTAATTAGCTATTTCATTAAAACTGGTGTGTTGATTATCTAGTGAAGAATTGAATTCAATATACAAACATATTTTAAGCTCGCTTAAAAGCTACAGCGACAGTATTTTTAAGGGTATTTTAAAGCTTCAGAAAACAACACATAGAAGTCGAGTGTCCTTTGTTCGATGTTTCAACGCCAAATCGTTCACGTAAAATATTCATACGTTTCCTCGGCGGTTTTTGGCTCTCAAGTGTTTGCAATTCAATTACAATTCAATTGATTTTCGTCTGCGGGCCCAATCCGGCAGACTGGCTGTTCTGTGCTGGCCTGGTTTCCGCACAACGGGCGGTTGCCACAATTTATGAGTTCAGACAGACACGTACCTCAATCAGATCCCAGGAGTACCATGGAATTGCGTGGCACACAACAACAGATTTATACCTACTATGTGTATTCCTCAAAAGACACTTTGTATTCTGAGTTGAATTGTATTTCATTTTTATAAAAAACGGCGAAGGATTCGGTCTTAGAGTTCAGAAGAAGCGACTTTGTGTACCATATGACATAGCTTAAAGAATGTATGGTTGTATCTGTTGCCAACTGAACATAATTAGTTAGGCGTCTTGCTGTGACCATCATTTTACAGTATCCTAGTATAAATATGCATTCTCCATCGGATAAGCAATGGGTTAAGCTCCATGGGCGTAATTGCAGCAGAGGCCACTCGACTCAATAAGTATTTTTCATGCCAAGGATGCGCAAAGTATACATAGGCAACAATGTAACGAAAAAGGCGGGGAAATAACACAAGTATCTTGAAGATACACAGACATACCGCAGCTACGATTGGGTGTGTGCCTTAGTGTATATATTCGTAGTATGTGCACATATGTAGGTAGGTAGATGCCATTAGGTCATGTGTGCTTACGCGTACGCCAATTCCTTCAAGTAAATAAAGGCTTTACAGAAAATAAATAAAATTAAATGGGAAACGAAAATCCAAGTCCCACAAGCACTGACAATGGGACAAGCCAGAGTTCAGAGTTGGGCCAAAATAATCAAAGGCTGGGAGGAAAGAAAACGTTTAAATCACATAAATAACATGCAGCAAATTCAGAATCATGGAGTTTGGCATAGATTTATTTACAAGCAACTAAGTAACTTTTACTTTTACTTTTAAGCACAGATAACTATTAAATGATCCATATTTAGAAACTCGTAAATTATCAACCTTAAAAAGGGTTTAACCCTTAACTTTAATTTAAACTTGTAGTAGGAAAAACTCACCATAATAAAGTTCTAAATAATTATTATAGTTAAAATAAGTTCTTAGACATCCTACAATCAAATATTCATAAAGTATTTTGTAACTATTGAGTGTGAAACTGAATTCATTGGGCTTGAAATTAAAAAAAGGATGAGGATCTACAGATATTGGCTTAAGCTTTTATAGTCAATGGGTCATGGGTCATGGTTATAGAAACTCAAATTTAGTCTCTTTAAAAAAAAAGTCATATAGAAATAAGTGCAACTTATCCTTCTGCTTTGCGAAGTTATATGGGTAGAAAAAGTAACGTAAGCAATTTAAGTTTTCAACCAGCTCGTCAAGAAATTGTTGAACATACTAGTCGCAGTCATTTTCATCGATTTTTTTTGTTCATTTGCATTTTTGTAAGTTTGCCTTGGGGACATAAAAACTTGAGTATTGAGCAAGGGGCGGAAAGTTTAAGCATGATTTACAGTTAATGCAGCAGAGCCGGAAATTTCATGACGAGGTTGTAGGACAACATGGCGTTTTATTTCCGGTTTAAAAATTAATGAACAATAAACTGAAGAAAATGGACTGCAGTAAATATGTAAAAGAAGCGTAAAGTATGCTAAACTGAACTACATTTTAAGTTAAATTTGTAACAGCTACTAAATTATTAAATTCATTTTAAATTCGCTTTGGTTAAATGTGTGATAAAATGTGTGAAAGCACAAACAACTGAAACTGTTTGCTGGACAATCAAAAATAATAATTGAAAAAATAAGAAAATATATTCGAGGCTTGGAATTGAATACTTTCATTATACTCTTCACACCGAGTGTTAAGTTTAATTAGGCCTCGTTTATTCCAACCATTATACCGGATAAAGATAATGATTGTACATTGTTATATATATTTGCTGCATTCAATAAGTAGCTTAGTTTGCCTCAGAACAATGGCGAAAAGTTCCCTAATTATGGAAATGGCGACGACACAATGCCATTAATGCTGGCCCCGTCAGCATCAAATGGAGCACAAATTACAATTAAAATATATTCATCGATTTGTCGAGCACTAAGGACAAGGTAAGCACACGGGGCTAGATATATTTTTGTGCTGTGCACTTAATTTTTCCTCTACTCGTTTGTGTTTATCTTAATTATCGGCCAGGCCAAGATGGAGAGAGTGAGAGAGAGAGAGTCATGGAAATACAGAGGCAAACAAGCAGAAATCAATTAAAATTTGGCAAATGACAGCTCAATAGGAGGCTCTTCAGGTACATCCAAGACGAACTGGCAGCACAGAATGCGTACAGGTAACGTATACTTATAGAGAGCACTTTGCTGATGTCTCTGAGCGGGGATAAAATACGCCCCTGGGTCCCATTTAGCTGCGGAGTGGCCCAATATCAAGCGTAAACATCCGCTGGAGGGTGGTTAGCAGGACTATAATAATGGCACAGCACGGTTCAAGGCTTCTACGCATTTGCACATTGTCAGCTGCCTACACCTCGAACATGTTTTATTTATTGTTTAGTGGCTCAATAAGACGTGTATTAATATGCAGCTGCCTTCGAGGTGATTTTTCTGTTTATTACCTTTCGACGCGCTTTCCTTTAACTGCTTTTCCTTTCACTGTTTCAGTTATCATCGTCTACTTATTATTTTTGTGACTAGCCATGCCTATTTTTCCTTATTATTATTTTTATACCCCGTACCCCTTAAAGTGGCTGAACTTGATATCGTACAGTTTCTGTAAGTGTCCTTAAGCTCATAAGGATCAAATAATAACAGCACAAAACTTATTATATAAACTATTTATTATAGACAAGTAAAAAGCGGCATAGTTCTTAATAAATAGATGTAAGCACTTATGTTTGTAGAAATTAATTGTTAAATAGTTATTATACTAATTTGTTATAAGTGTAATGAATACAAGGTATTTTCGAGTCTTTTCGTTTTCATATGTACATAAGTGAGTAATGTGATTAACGACTTTCTGCATAAACCCTTTTTTTAAATGAATTATTATCAGTTGAGACTGCTTTGCTTATCAAATATCTAAAACTAAAATAATACTAAAATAATATTAGTATAGAGAGCAATGTCAGCAATACTTAGGTTTAGCTAAAATATAAAAGTACAAATTTTCAAACAAAATAGTACATGACCAATAGCAGCCCCCACTTACAAATCCTGGAGATGGGTCGTGAACTGGAGGAACTGACTCTGACAGGAGACCTGTAGGCGACCTGTAGGTGACCTGTAGGTGACATGACGGTGTCAAGGCTTAGGAATGAATCAACAATTTCCAAAAGTTTTGTCGATGTCCTGTAGATCGTAAAGTGACGGCAGGCTGGCGACTAACGTTTACTGATGCGTATTTCCGCTGTTGCCAGTGTTGCCACCAATTTGCTTTGTTGTCATCTCATCCGTTCTTTTTATGAACTCTGCGACTTTTTCGCCTGAAAGGGCTGACCACCCCTTTCGCATGAATTTCTCCTTTGTTTGGTTTTTTTAGCCTCGGCGGTCAGATATTTGGCGCTGTGTTCACATCCTTATCGTCATCAGTAATGGTGGCGAGGAAAAAAGAACTACGCATAATCATTTACTGGGTCTTAAGGCTTAGCTTTATCGTTTTTGAACTCTTCTTCACTGTGTTGGGCTCTCAAAAGAAATGCCTAATTGACACTATCACACCCCAACTGAACTGCAATAAAATTCGGACAGCCTATACAAAACACTTTCCAAAAACTTAAAATTTAATGCGCAAATAAAACTGTGCGGACTTTGGCAATGGCAATTTGTTATTTAATTTTGGCACAAGAACATTTGCCATGTTCTGTTCAAAACGGATACCCTGTGCAGCAAAATGGACAAAAATGGTATCATTACCGTACAATATACAAATATTCCTTAAAACTAATATGCTGTTCTGAAAATGCATTACCATTACCATTAACATTAACATTAACATTAACATTAACATTAACATTAACATTAACATTAACATTAACATTAACATTAACATTAACATTAACATTAACATTAACATTAACATTAACATTAACATTAACATTAACATTAACATTAACATTAACATTAACATTAACATTAACATTAACATTAACATTAACATTAACATTAACATTAACATTAACATTAACATTAACATTAACATTAACATTAACATTAACATTAACATTAACATTAACATTAACATTAACATTAACATTAACATTAACATTAACATTAACATTAACATTAACATTAACATTAACATTAACATTAACATTAACATTAACATTAACATTAACATTAACATTAACATTAACATTAACATTAACATTAACATTAACATTAACATTAACATTAACATTAACATTAACATTAACATTAACATTAACATTAACATTAACATTAACATTAACATTAACATTAACATTAACATTAACATTAACATTAACATTAACATTAACATTAACATTAACATTAACATTAACATTAACATTAACATTAACATTAACATTAACATTAACATTAACATTAACATTAACATTAACATTAACATTAACATTAACATTAACATTAACATTAACATTAACATTAACATTAACATTAACATTAACATTAACATTAACATTAACATTAACATTAACATTAACATTAACATTAACATTAACATTAACATTAACATTAACATTAACATTAACATTAACATTAACATTAACATTAACATTAACATTAACATTAACATTAACATTAACATTAACATTAACATTAACATTAACATTAACATTAACATTAACATTAACATTAACATTAACATTAACATTAACATTAACATTAACATTAACATTAACATTAACATTAACATTAACATTAACATTAACATTAACATTAACATTAACATTAACATTAACATTAACATTAACATTAACATTAACATTAACATTAACATTAACATTAACATTAACATTAACATTAACATTAACATTAACATTAACATTAACATTAACATTAACATTAACATTAACATTAACATTAACATTAACATTAACATTAACATTAACATTAACATTAACATTAACATTAACATTAACATTAACATTAACATTAACATTAACATTAACATTAACATTAACATTAACATTAACATTAACATTAACATTAACATTAACATTAACATTAACATTAACATTAACATTAACATTAACATTAAATTAACATTAACATTAACATTAAATTAACATTAAATTAAATTAACATTAAATTAAATTAAATTAAATTAAATTAAATTAAATTAACATTAAATTAAATTAACATTAAATTAAATTAAATTAAATTAAATTAAATTAACATTAACATTAACATTAACATTAACATTAACATTAACATTAACATTAACATTAACATTAACATTAACATTAACATTAACATTAACATTAACATTAACATTAACATTAACATTAACATTAACATTAACATTAACATTAACATTAACACTAACACTAACACTAACATTAACATTAACATTAACATTAACATTAACATTAACATTAACATTAACATTAACATTAACATTAACATTAACATTAACATTAACATTAACATTAACATTAACATTAACATTAACATTAACATTAACATTAACATTAACATTAACATTAACATTAACATTAACATTAACATTAACATTAACATTAACATTAACATTAACATTAACATTAACATTAACATTAACATTAACATTAACATTAACATTAACATTAACATTAACATTAACATTAACATTAACATTAACATTAACATTAACATTAACATTAACATTAACATTAACATTAACATTAACATTAACATTAACATTAACATTAACATTAACATTAACATTAACATTAACATTAACATTAACATTAACATTAACATTAACATTAACATTAACATTAACATTAACATTAACATTAACATTAACATTAACATTAACATTAACATTAACATTAACATTAACATTAACATTAACATTAACATTAACATTAACATTAACATTAACATTAACATTAACATTAACATTAACATTAACATTAACATTAACATTAACATTAACATTAACATTAACATTAACATTAACATTAACATTAACATTAACATTAACATTAACATTAACATTAACATTAACATTAACATTAACATTAACATTAACATTAACATTAACATTAACATTAACATTAACATTAACATTAACATTAACATTAACATTAACATTAACATTAACATTAACATTAACATTAACATTAACATTAACATTAACATTAACATTAACATTAACATTAACATTAACATTAACATTTACATTTACATTTACATTTACATTTACATTTACATTTACATTTACATTTACATTTACATTAACATTAACATTAACATTAACATTTACATTTACATTTACATTAACATTTACATTTACATTTACATTTACATTTACATTTACATTAACATTTACATTTACATTTACATTTACATTTACATTTACATTTACATTTACATTTACATTTACATTTACATTTACATTTACATTTACATTTACATTTACATTTACATTTACATTTACATTTACATTTACATTTACATTAACATTTACATTTACATTTACATTTACATTTATATTAACATTAACTTTAGTCTAGCAACATCCGTCTGTCCGATTTTCTTTTCACCGGATCCTTCAGTTTTGTATGAGTTTATCTCGAGAGTAATATCATTCTAACGTCAATAAGAAGAATGATCATCGGAAGCCATTTGTTATTTGAGTTTATTTATACTTTTTGCGGAATATTCGAGTTGCCCTACTATGGTATATCATTTCAACGGAGGACAAACAACGAACAAATGAATTCTCAATTTCAGATTCCACTCTCTGGCCGACTCAGCGCATTAGAACCAGCGCCTTTGCCACATTAACAGAAACAAATGAACAGTCGAGTACTGAACGCGATAAGTGAGAGATCAATTTTATTTTCATCGCTCCAGTCGAGTTTTCGGTATACAAACAAACATATGATATATGGGCATATACTTTGAGAATACACATAAGCAAGTACATATGTATGTACTTATGTAAACTTTTGTTTCCTTTTTGATGTCTCCGCAGTAGTAAAATGGCCAGTGGAGTTTCTCGACCAGCTAGCGGTTTTGACTTCAAACAACTATGCGAAACTTTCAGCGAGATCTGTCCCGACTTCCGCCAGACGCATGCGGCTGAAAAATCGCAGAGCATGGACTTTGCCAACAAAGTGTTATTTGACCTTGGCCCCAAGATGCGACACATTAAACAGAGCGGTGACGCCCAGATGTGGCGTCTTATCTTCAGTGGTGGCGGCAGTGTTTACATATACACGTACACCTTTAAGAACCCAATCAACGTAAGACCGCACCTGCATGACAAGAAGCTATACCTGACACTCAAGCAGGCCGGTCTGCTGGCCGCCAACAAGCTTTGCTCCGTGCTGCCGGCCCACCACAATCCAAGGGACAAAATTCTACTGACGCCACTGGCTCGTGCTGTGTTTCTGCCCCAAAACATTTCCAAGATTGCAGTGGCTCTAACTGTGTTACTTGGACGTGCAGTGGACAGCGCCGAGGTAGTCAAGGGGGTAATCAGCAGCTGTCAGAGGGATGGCTTCCACTTGCAGCACAGTCAGTGTCACATTGCCCTAGTGGCGGTCGAAGTGACGGGCACCACTGCCGCACAGCGCCAGAATCTGCGCTCAAAGACAATCCGCCTGTACGAAAAGCACGGCAAGCCCTATGATCCGCGGCAGTACGAGATTTACTTGCAGCACTCCAAACTGGCCAATAGACCACCAGACACCGAGCAACCCCAGCCAAGCACGTCCGATCAGGCAAGTCAGAGCCAGACCCAGGCCAAGAGCATAAGCAGCGTTATACGTAGCATAGCCAAAAGTGTCGACGATCCGCTGAGCGGTGGCACGCTGGACCTGGACTTTGTGGCACCACCAGCTCCTAAGAGCGAGCCCAATATGACTTTACCAACGCCAATCGATGTACTAGTCGAAGACACTAATCTGGAGCGCATCAGATCTGTGCAGTTACCCCCACAAGCAGCACCCAATAGAGCCTTCCGCGCATTCTCCAGAAACTTTACCCTAGAAGATGAGTTTGCATTTTGGTTAAACTAACTAACTTCGCTAAGTATGTAGCTATGAACGCAATATTTAATCACTTTTACAAATCGTTAATAAATATGGTATTTTGTAATGACATTCAAATTCTGAACGGCTGAAATCATCGAAAACTTTTTCAGGTAAATTCACAGTGCTACCAGGATACGTCCCTTATTAAAAGGCTTCAAAGATACACAAGCTTATGGTTTCAGTAATAATGGCACATTTATTTTTTAACAAAGATAACTAAAGATTCTATTCGCGTGGTTAAATATAACAAAATTCGTTAAGAATTGTTATGTATGAGATAATTGTAATGTTTACATGGATAGCTTAATAATTTTTTGTTCTGCTTAGTGGTTAGTGAGAATGATAAGTATAAAATGTGTGTAAGGTAAGACTAACTAAAGTTTGTGTTAAGTTCTTCAAATGATTATTCTCGTTTTCAGACAATATGCTACACAAATTTCTCCAATAAAAACCAATCCTGCTGTAGCGTAGCATAACCCAATTAATTTCCATAACCACTTTAAGTCTTTGTTATTTAGGGGAATAAATTCTTGATTGTTTGTTGGATTTGTTTTAGTTATAAGTGAATGTATGGATGCCATCATTATTCGACCTGCCTCCAGGCTCCAGTGCTCGTGAAAGCCCAAGCTGAGAGTCCAAAGCAAAAAATCATTCAATGGAACTCTATAAATGGAGTTCTCATGTAAGATTCTAGTTAATGGAAAAGCACTGATAAATAATCCACTCGATTCACACAAAATCTTTCTCTTATAAGCAGTCTGGTATTTCTCTAACATTTCCCATACATTTGAAAATATTTCATGAGCATAACTAGTATTCATAGACATAATCATTTCTATTCGTGGTCTGTGTGTCAAAAATTCAACGTTGGGTATTTGTTTTTTGAAAAAGTTTTTACCTAAACCAATATTTATAGAATTTATCAAGCCCTTGTCAAAAGCAACTGGTAGTCCACTATCCCGCAAATCATCGAAATTTTCAATCTGTCTATACTGAGGATGCTTTGTTAGCAGTGCGCTCAGGTTGGCATTAAAGAAACAGGTTATAACCAAACTAAAAACGCTCATTACCATGACGATCTGCTGTAGTGAAATGCTTGTTCTATATCTGCTCAATGGTATAGGTAGACCCAGTACTCCGCCAAATGCATACAAATTCAGAAATAAGGTGGAATAGTTAAATCTGTATCTGCGTCGAAAAATCCGGTAAGATGCCGATACAATAAATGTTTCAAGTAGTGCAAACATGAAATATGCACTCAAAACTATTATAGAATAAGTTCTTAAACCTGTATAGACATCACCTATGCTCATTTCTTGTCCGCAAGGGATTACAATAAAAAGACTTTGGATTTCAACGATAGAAGTGTGTTCAAGAGCGGGCTGTGGGTTATTCCATATATGTATAGTGGGTCGGATCGGTATGTCAATCTGACTATTAGTCGTTAAATGTGAAATCTCTTTATACTCAACGATATCCAACTCGTTAATAGGTCGAAGCAATTGCAATTTAATATTGTGCTTCTTTGCGAATTCCACGATAAATCTGTCTGAGGAACCACATAGTTTTTGCTCTCCTGTATGTGGGTCCTTAGTTAACATACTGCGGGGTGGATACAAATCGGGTAATATAACTGCCGTTTTTCCATTGAAGTTGAGCCAACTCTTTATAAAGATTGGTCCAACATTTGTATTAGCAATATGTACAAGAGTTGGACTGGGAAATGGTTGCAGTCGATATGTAAAAATCGATTCATACACCTCAGACGTAGGTGAGTGTAGCACCAGAAGATTGAGGAAGTTATGGTTACTTGCTTGCACTCTGATTATATTGAGAAACTCTTTCAGGCCCGATCCAACAGTGTGCAACCAGACAATGATACGTGCTTCTCTCATCCGATCAATGTTCTGGGCCAGGGTGGTCAGCAATATGGAGTCGGATAATTCAGACATACAAACGATAGCAAGAGCCTCACTATTAAAAACCTTCTTCACATTGATCCTGGTTAATTCATCTAGGCGTAGAGTCGGAAACCCAACTGGATTGAATTCCTTAAGCAGGCAGCTGACGTCCAGTCGGCGTTTCATCAACAACACCGTCTCAACGGGGTTTTCCCTGTGCACGTTTTCAATTACATTATTGATCAATTTCACTTTTACAGATCCAGTATCCACTCGGTACGATGGATAGGTGGCCAAATGATGAGGCAGCAGCAGCAGGAGACCCAGTATAGCCAACATTGTTATACAGGAATATATGAAGTACTGAACTCTAGCACTGCAATATTGCACTCCCATCAATTAATAAAAGTATGTTAATTCAATTGCATTATTTTGTTATCGACTATGGATCACAATTTGCCGACTTAACAAGATGATACGTCCATTGAGTATGTGACAAGCAGGTTGATAAAGTTAATGATTTTAGCGGAAGTATTAAATAAGTAATATGGCGGGGTTTAATCAAGAAGTTAGAGCAAATTAATGCTCGTTAATTGCTGAAAACGTGTTGCACATCAAGTTATGGATTATAATTACGTACGGATATTATAATTTTATCACAAATTTTGATACTCATTAAAGGATACGTTTCCGATCAAATGATTTACATACATATATGTACATATGAATGTACGAATGGATGGTAAACAAAAAAGTTTCATACAACAGTTTTCCGCGATTTTCCACGCTTGTGGGTGGAATTTTCCAAAATCCCGTCTTAGTGTGCATCATAGATGGAACCTACTGTGAAAATTTCAGCATCTTAGCTCTTATGGTTTGGGCTGTGCGATGATTGCAAATCAGTCAGTCAGCACGAACTCTTTTATATATATAGATATACATTCAGTCAGTCCAGCTGTTTTTTTTTAGAAGCTGGCTCTCATAACTAAGTACTATGTTGAAATCGGACGTATCAGATAACTTTAATAACTGGCATAGGTCACCAATTGAGTCGTTGTATTTAAAATATTTATGTTAGATATTTTAAACAAACTCAGAAAATGCAAAATTTATTTTGCCTTTGTATAAATTGGTCTAAATTTATTTTTGTTGAACGCCACTGTATATTTAAAAAGGTGTGATTTAACTTGACAATTGGTAATGCCCACTTTATAAAAATTTATTTAAAAAAATTTATATATTTTTAAATTTAAAAAAAAAACAAATTCTTCATGAATGTGAGAAATTCGCAGGTATTTTTTTTTTTTTGGCTTACAAAACTTTTTATTGCCAATACGCCTACGAGTATTTTATTTCATTATTATTAATGCAAATGAGTGCTTAATTTTGCACGAATCAGCGTATTAGAACCAGCTCCTTTGTCGACAAAATAAGCTAGGATGCCCAGTTCAATTTGATGAATAGGTTCAGTCGTTCATTTTTGTGAACTTAATCGTTTACGAATGAAATTTAATTTTGTTATGTTGACTCCATGGTTTTATTTAAATTAACAAGCCAATTGATACTTAACTATTAATTACATTTAAAATATTGAGAAATATTTATTTTAGCTTTATTTGATTGAAAGTTTGTTTTAAATCAGAAACATAACTTTAACATTATACTATTTCAAGACTTAACTTTAAAGTGAAAAAACAAACGTACTCAATTTGTATATTAAAGTAATAATAAATCAATTTGTTTATTTATGTTCAAACATTAAACGGGTTTTTCATTTGCTACTTAACGAATCCAGGGCTGAACAAGATAAGTTGATTCGTTCATGAAGATTGCACAGCTGAACGACTTAATAAAATAACTGGTACGATTCATGAACGAATAAATATCTTGACTATTGAACAAAATGAACCATATTGTTCATGAACTACTGAATAAGTTTATTCGTTCATTCGTTGAACTTATTCCGAACAAAACGACCCGAGTCTCCAGTCGAGTTTCAACCGCGCGTAGTGAAGGATTAATTTAATTTTCATCGCTTCAGTCGAGTTTACACTGTATACACAGAAATATATCAGTGGGTATGTACTTTGAGAATGCACATAAGAAATTCCGTATGTAAGCTTTTGTTCCCTTTTTGATGTCATATTTTTCTCCGCAGAAGTAAAATGGCCAGTGAAGTTGATCGACCAGCTAGCGGTTTTAACTTCAAACAACTATGCGAAACTTTCTCCGAGATCTGTCCCGACTTCCACCAGGCTGACATGGAGGCTCCGAGCCAGAGCTTGGCTTTTGCCAAGGCAGTGCTCATGGACATTGGCCCCAAAATGTGGCGCACCAGAGAGAGTGACACAGCTGAAATGTGCAGCATGAACTTTAAGGAAGGCGGTAGGATTATTATACACCCCTACAACTACAAGCCAATCGACGTGAATCCGCGTGTTCAAGATAAAACGCTATACCTGACGCTCACCCAGGCCGGACTGCTGGCTGCCAGCAAGGTGTGCTCCGTGCTGCCAATCGAGAAGAATCCAACAAACACTATTCTACTGACGCCAATGGCTCATGGTGTGTTTCTTCCCGGGAACATTTCCAAGATTGCAGTAGCCCTGACTGCACTTCTTGGTCGTTCTGTGGACACAGACGAGGTGGTCAAGGCCGTAATCAGCAGCTGCCAGACGGATGGCTTCCACTTGCAGCATAGTCAGTGCCACATTGCCCTAGTGGCAATCGAGGTGAGAATCAAAGATGACGCACACCTCCAGAGACTGCGCTCCAAAACAATCAGGCAGTACGCAAAGCACGGCAAGTCCTGTGATGAAAGACAGTACGAGATTTACCTGCAGCACTCCCAGCCGTCTAATAGAAGAGTAGCCTCAATTGTCAACTTTGCATTAAATGCCTGGAAGCAGGCTCACCCAAACACAATGTAATCACTTTTATAAAACTTTAATAAATATGTAATACATGTGAATTCGTTCTCGAACAACAGCATCCAATGTGAAATTTTTTAGGCAAATTTACTGGGCTACCAGGACACGTACTTAATTAAAAAGCCGCTCACAAACTGCTTGAATGATGCTTCTGCTATTCCTCACCTGGATGCGGATTTCTTGGTTATCTCATACAATGTATGCAAATTTCAGCTCTGTTTAATGTGAAACATAAACAATTTTTCACTTCGCTGAAACGTGCATGTAAAAACTTTTAAGTATGCAGTACATACTTTTACAATGTACATTGTACATTGTCGTTTCGGTTGCCTGGTTACACTCAGACAAACAAGGAGTATAAAGTTTTGCTCAATTTTAGGTGTTAAGCATTACAAACAATATTTATAATAGTGCATTAAATGCTAACCAATTCCAGTTTAATAGTAATTAAAACCTAAAAATTTAAATGCATTGCATACACTGAACGATTTCAATTGCGAATGATCTCTTTTTATACTCTGTTTCCATTAAAGTTTCGAAAGAATATATTGGGTTTCTTTCGACTCTCTTGAAGCAAACATAATACACATGTTGAAATAGAGTATTCTGCAATTGGGAACTTCCGACTGGAACTTGTTTCTGTTTATTAGTTTTAACAGTTGGTGAGTCCCCGTTATTGTTTGTACTTTGCTCCAACAAATAAAGGGGAATTACCAAAATGCGAATTTCTATGAGAAACGTAGTGAAAAATGCAGGTCATGCCCATGTGCATTCACTGCTGGTCGTCTCGTACCAAAATCAGATTATTATATCTTATCTTTTTTGCTTTTGTATTGCGACCAAACTCAGCAATTGCGAATTTTATTATTCTTTGTATAGTTTGCTTTAATTTGATCAAAATAGAATTGAATTTTTGTACGAAAAAGAATTGCTGCAAGGGTTCCGTTTTCTCTCAAGTCCTTTTAAAGTTTGACCAAATAGTGCATCCTAAAATTTGTATTGTATTTTAAATTGTATATACCAAGGTAGCTCCCCGCACCCCTGAAATCAAAAAGACCTATTATCTGAAATATGTATGTATGTATATGTATATATACTAGTAAATTTATTAGTAACTATTGAAATTTACTTGCAAAATGATTCTGGAAAAGTCATAGCGAAACGATATTATAGCGACGCCATATTATATCAACGCTATGCTCATTTCTTCTTCCTGCGAGCAGGTATAATCTTGACATAGCCAGGATCGGATGTGTTTTCCAGACTTGTAGAAGGAGTTGAGCTGTGTTTCTCACGTTGAGAACTGAGCAGTGACATGACCCCATCAGCGATTTCGTCCAAAGTTACAGGTCGATTATAGGACAACATAACGGCCGATACAATGGGCAGCAATATTACATTGTAATTCGGCTCCATTGCAACCTTAGAGCTTACCCAAGTTTTTTAACTATTTTAAAATACAATTTGGTGTTGATTTAGGAACAGTTTTTCATAATTGAATGTGATCAAATTTGAAGCTCCTGCATATGAAACTTGAATTAGCCAAGTTGACAACCAGAGCTTAGCCAGCCTCGACAAAAACATACATATCTACATATATAAGCCGGACCACGTTAGTCCATAACCCAATCCTGGGCACTTGCCTGCTGGCCGATGATTGAATTCCCCACCCCCCTTTCGTTAGGGGCAATGAAAAATTCAATTTGAAAAAGTGTCACTTGTCAGCTGGCAAAATGCTCTGCACGATTTCCATTGTGTGTTATGCCTTTTGTTGTCGTTGCTATTTTAGTTTTCTATTCTGTTGTGCATTTTTGGCTTTGCTATATATCAATACCACGGATATGCGAAAAGCATTTCGTATGCAAATTGTTCACAACTCCAGAGCCTGCTGAGTCAATAACGAAAAGCCACCCACGCATATGCAAATGCGTAGCTGACAAGGACACGCTTCGTGTTCAACTGCAAAGCGAGGCAATGGAATAAAACTGATAAGGACATGCATATTTTCATTGAATTTAGTTACATTTAATGGGGGACTTGGGCGTAAAGAGGTAAACTACCAGGTAATCTTTGGCTGCTTTAAGTTATATAAATATTTCAATCCTTCTGAAGACGAATATATTGGGGATTAACCTCAAGCTGTAATATTTTCTGTCAGAGAAAATAACTACCATGCAGAGAACTATAATGTGTCAGTGAGTTAGAAATAGATAAGGCACATGTTTGTAAAGATAAGATATTTTGCCAATAAAAGAGTGGTCGGACAATCGATTATATAAAAATTTTATATATATAAAAAATTATATCTAATTAATTAAAAACCAATCAGTATGCAGTTTACAATAAAACCATACAAATTTAATTAATGCAGCAAGTAGTCAATATATCAAACTTTATACGGTTTCCCTACTGACTGTACATTAGTATAACTTTATTGCAGGGTAGCTGAATGCTTAGGTCAGCTTTAATTGGTATTGTATATTTATCAGTCTGTTAGCTCGAATGCGTCCATCTCATAAACAATAAGAAACTGATGTGTATCGTATATCAGCCTGTCCAAGTTAATTTCAATATTGTGATTCGCCCAAATCGATATAAACGTATTATTGCGCAGTATTTTAATATCAAATAATTAGAACTACATTTGGCATACAAATTAAATGAACAAAAACTGATTTGAAAATATAAATATGATTGCAACGTGCTTGTAGCTTCTTTTCATGGTACACCCCCACACATAAGTATAAGCACAGCAAAGCATTTTGTACTTTGCACCCAATTTGGCGCCGTTTATTGGTGGCAAACATCTACATATTTCAAATAATTTTACCCTAAAAGCCTACTCATTTCTTACAGAACTCAGTTATCAATTTGTAACAACAACATAACAGTTTATTTATTAATTTAATTGAATACAAATGGCACATTTTCAAGGCACAAAAGTATGTACATTCGGAAATTTTCAGACAAATCTGATCAAAACTGCATTACTTGACGAATGTGCTAAAATTACGCGACAAGAAATTACAATTCGACAAAAGTTGGTCGAATCAATGCCAAAAAAAATGCTCAAAATAATGATTGACCAACACCGTGGTCATCCCAAGCATTAATTTTTGCTGTTTAATCAAAAACTTAGTTTTAATAATGTAATTTCTCAAGTGGTTGAAATAAGCTGTGGCATTGATTTTGGTTAATTTTTTAGTTTTTAATTATGATGAAATGTTGGAAAAATATTTAAAAAATTATTGGAGTCACATTTTATAAGTACCAGACTAACAACCTGCGTTTAAATTATTTTGATATACCTTTTAGTTTAGATTTTATAGATACTGGTTGAAATAAGCTGTGAGGCACTGTATATGTTTATATGACTTTTGCCGGGAGCGTTGTGCATTCCTCGTTGGTTCGATTCCCAACGGAAGCAGTTTTGATAATAATATTTATAAAATCATTTCTACATGTGTATATACATATATCATTCATACATATCATTCTTATGTACGTACGTATGTATACAACAATAATAATAACTGATTGTTTTGAGTTTCTTTTAGGCTTAAAGCACTCTTATTTTGAGATTAAATTGATTGTTTATCTATGTACACCCATCTCAGATATTCTTTTATACTGACGATTTTAAGGTAAGCCAGGCTTAAAACAAGATCAAATCAAGAATTTCTTAGCTGGTTTAAGGTTTAAGTTCGTTATTGCCGAATATATGACCCGCCAGTGTAACAATATTTGATTTTCTTCTGTACATACATACATATGTGCATTTGTTATGAATATGTGTATATATATTTGTGTATATGTACATATGTACTTTGATTCATACATATTTATATGTTTATATGATGCATTCGAGTACTCTAGACTCGGGCATTCCTACTTGTTCTCTCTGTTAGTCTTGCCTTGCAATTTATTGTTATTGTTTTGTTAAGTGTTTGGCGCGTATTGAAAATGCTCACACATACATACATACTATGTATGTATTACATACACACATACACATTCATATCGGATATCAGCTCCCTTTACTCATCGCTTGGCCCGTCAATTTTGATTTTTGCTTTGTGTCGTCGATCGGGCGAACTTCAGTTCGTGTCCACAAGCTGAATCGGAAACATTGAAATATCTCCGTGCTCGTAATGTATGAGATTGCATAATAAACTATATATATTAAAAAACTATTTTATATGCTCAGTTGGCATTTAATATTAAATTGTTGGGATACTTAAAGTATAAATATTCATATATTTGTCGCGAATGATTAAAGTGATGTTTGAAATAATCGTTACGTGCACTACATTTTATAATATTTGTGATCATACACATATTTAAGAAATTTAAGTGTTATTTATTAATATTCCATTATATACCAAATATATAAGTGATAGTTCTTATGCTTTGTCAAATTGCTGTAAGGGAGCTAAATTATTTGGGGGCTTAGAGCTAGCGGTCAATCGGGTTAAGGATAGTGGTTAAAGATCAACAAACTTCCTATCCAACAACAAAATATACGAGCCCTAACCACTATTAATTGGCACGGTCAGGAACTTTTCATGTATTAATCAAGTGGTTTCATATAAATAAAAATTTTTGCTTTTTGTTTATGAAATGTGTGCATGTTTTAATATCAAATGAAAGGTAATTAAATAACCTTTCCAAAAAGTACAAGTTTGTATGTTCAAGTATCACATAGACATAAATAGAAGCCATTGAAGATTGAACTTCAAGTATCACATCATCCAACCAAAAACATTACCCTTTAGAAACCCCAAATACATTTCCCTAGCAGCTAACCCATTTACCAGCTGCACCCCACATGAGCCTTAATATTTTTATTTCGATTTTTCTTATAAAGATATGTTGGGAAAACAAATAAAGGGATGACTTGAAGATACGCATATTCCAAAGTACCGTTTGCTTAAAGGCTAGTTTGTTAACGATCGTGATTATCATGGTTATTTACTCTATAGGTCGTATAAAGTCTTCAAGGAAGGCAGCGATCCTATATATCGCAAATTGATATTATTGTTTACACGATTGCATGCATACTCTCTTTGTGTTGAGTTCAAAAACCATAAAAATTGATATGTAAACAAATACGTAGATTCTCTTATATACAAAAGAACCAACAATGTCGAAGCAGCATTTAAAGTGACTTCAAGAGTTGTAAAAACAGCTTATCGTTATTGCAGCCTTGAAAAATAGATTTGCTTTCAATAAGACTGGGAATTGCTGTTATTTGCAATAGATTACCGACTTAATGGGACAGTCAGATGAAAACCCATTAAAAATGTGTTAAAAATCTACTTAAAAATAGTATATATTTCTTTGCAGTGTTCCTAAAAATGACTGATAAGTCCAAAACAAACTTCGACTTTAAAAAGCTAACCAAAACCTTTACGGAAATCTGCCCGGATTTCACCGATGAGCCGAGCTATGAAAATGCCACAGTGAGTCGCCGGTTTGCCGAACAGGTGATCTTCGTCTACAGTAAGCAGGCAAAAGATGCCAAGGCCAAGGGCAAGGACGAGATATGGAAAGTGATGTTTGATAACAAAAGTGAGGAGGGCAAGACGCTGAAGCACAGGGTGATCATATCATTGTATGTCACAAAGCCACAGCCGCAGCAACAACCCTTCCTGTTGCACGGTTACCTGCAGCTAACCTTCAAGCAGGCCAGCCTATTGGCTGTAGCAAAGTACTGCCAGATAGTGCCACATTTGTTGCAGCGCGATCAGATTGTGCTCACGCCATTGGCCGGCGCTGTTTTCAACCAGAATGATATGCCAAAGCTGGCTAAGGCATTGGGCGAACCACTGCCACAGCTGATAATGGCCGTCATCAGCAGTTGCCAAACGGATGGATACTATTTGGAACACAGCCGTTGTTATATTGCGCTCGCAGCGCTTATAAAGACGGTAGCTGATCAGCAGATGCGCGCTTCCATTGTGAAGACGACCATCAAGAAGTACAAGCAACATGGCAAGGAGTTTAATATGACCAAGTTTCAAATATGCAGCAAGTTTGTGCAGTCCAACAGCAGCACAAATGCTCGACCGGCCACTTCTCTCAGTGATGAGGTGGACGACCTGGTAGCCGAGATAATGGCGTTTAACTTGGCTAGCGAAGCGGCCCACCCGAAACAACCCACAAGACAGGACCCGAACAAACAGGACCCGACCAAAAAACAAACTTTGAAGTGCGCTGCAAACTTTAACGGTCAACTTAACAATAAATCTACTACCAAAAAATGAATAGAAAGAAATGTTGGTGTAACCAAAAGGAGCGTCAAATTTACATCGGAAACTATATACATGTTTCGTCTTGGTTAAATTTAATGGGCTTTATTGTTTATAACTGTTGTGTGAATCGGTTCCATTCCATCATTCCACTGCGGTTCCTATGCGTCTATTATTGTTTATAACTGTTGTGTCTGAATCGTTTCGATTCCACCATTCCACTGCGGTTCCAATGCGTCTATATCATCACTAAGATATATATCATCATATCATCACTAAGATGTTCGCAAATACTGTTATTCTACTCTGTCTATTTCTTTATGATAAAATGTTCTATTTAAATTTCAGGCCAAATGCTCAAGGCCTTATCGAGCATATAGAAATAACCAATACAAAATGTTTCTAATTGGTGAACTCTCACCAAATACTTAAAAGTATATTACCAAATTTCATTTTGAATATGGTTTGACCACTCTGTTCTCCCTTACATGATCTTTGTGTAACTGCAAGTATATAAACCTATTTGAATATTTCTTACTTATTTAAATTCATTTATACTTCTATGATACATTTCTTAACTATAAACAATAAAATATAAATGTAAACAAAAACATATAAAAATCTATAAGTATAAACTCTAATGGTATTTCACTATCAATAAATATTTGCCTATCAATAAATATTTACCAAATATCAAAAAACAATTTCACTATTTTCATTTATAACGCTAACAGGATTAAACAAATAAGAGTTCAAATGTAACGTCCGCAACGCAGGATCAGCTGCTATTTATGTACATATATTTAACTAAAATCTATTTTGTCAGTTCAAGGAAAAGCACTTTCTAATAATATATGAAAATCCTGTGGACTTGCCTGACATGATGGATATTAAGGAAAAACATAAGCTGCTGCTCATTTTATAAAAATGCAGGATAACGAGGAAACATTTTAATGTTATTTAATACGCAGTATGTACATACTTAGTAAGTAAATATGTTATGCATATGTGAGTATTATTATGTACTTATTTATATGCATACATACATATACTTATGTATGTATGTATACAAGTATGCTGATGGCAGGACCTTTGTGCTAGCTAACGTACATAGTAGTAGAAAGACGTTGGCATAAGTGAGTTTCAAGTCTCAACTTTGAGTTTACTTAGTTGTACGCCGTTTTGACTTGGATGGCAGAGCTTATTGTAAGATTTTAGCTTGTATATTTTGTGGTGTTTTCTGTTTTCTGGCTGGGACTTTGTTACCAGTTTTGTTGCTATTGCGACGCCAAAGCCGCTCAGAGATTATGGCAAGTCTGGTCAGGAGGAAGTGAAACTGGCCAGACCCTTTTGCGGTCCTTGTGTCGCTTTAGAAAAGTTTTCCACTGCATGTGCCGGCGCCAAAAAGCCTTTAAGTTGCGAAGGATATCACCAAAGCAGGCATTAGGAATATCTAAAAAGCGCCCAAAGAAAACAGAATGCATAGTTGATAAGCGTGAAGGGACCAAGTTAAATATACTTTGCCCACCAACGAAAAAAACAAAACATAAAAATTATTAGAAACAGCAGCTCGGTGTCTTAGCTATCTTTATATTAACTAATATTGCGGTATCAATTATTTTTCTTTTTAATAAATTTTCAAGTTCAGAAAATTCTATTAAGATGTGCTAATGATTTTAGAATTTTTTTGTTTTCTTTTTAAGAAGATTAATCAGAATATACGTGATGGCAACTCATTCAATAAATTGTAAAAAAAAAAGTTTTCTAAGCCTGAAAAGCTGTTTAAAACATTTTTATGAAAGTATAGATTTTCAACATAAATCCGTTCTATGTCATAATGAAAAGCGACGCATTCAGTATGCACAATTTAATTAGTGCATAATTAAATAATGACTCGTTCGTGCACATGACTAAGCAAACACAGTAGGTCCAGGCACGTCTGCACTCAGCCACAGCTAATATAATCAATCATATTTATAATCACTAACGTGTATTAAATTGACATTGAGATCCTAATGAAGTGGACCAAATATCAAACGGATTTAACAAATAACTTAAAACATTCCTCACGTTTATTCAAAGAGACTAATATAATTAAAATGCAACGCTCAGGATCGATGCAGATGATGCTTTTAGGATTTTTACTCCCTGTACCCATAAAATGGGTAAAAAGGGGGTATTGGATTTATGCAAAAGTATGTAACAGGCAGAAGGAGACATCTGCGACCCTATAAAGTATATATATTTTATGTCAGTATCAAAAGAGATTTCAATTTGGCCATGTCCGTCTGTCTGTCCGTCTGTCTGTCCCTCCGTATGAACGCGTCGATCTCAGCAACTACAAGAGCTAGAGACACCAAATTTGGAATGTAGGTTCCTGTATACCATACGCAGATCAAGTTTGTTTCCGATCTCAGATATCTCTCCCCGTTCCCCCGCAAATCGATCAAAACGTTTTACAGCCACACTTTTAAAGATATAGCTTTGCGATTTAACATGTACAATACTTAAATCACTCTTAATCTACTGTCCAAATTTTAAGTTGATCGGATAATAAACACGGAAGTTATTCAACAAACAAGATTCAGTACTGGAGCGAGTGGGGAAGAAGCAGCACAGCCACGACTTAAAATGCCTCGCCTGCGCTGTCGCTTGTGTGTGTACGTCGTTGTGTATGTGTATGTCTATGCATAAATGTACGAAGAAGTGATCGGAAATTTTCGACCTGGGTACAGGAGTTTTGTAGTCGGGTACACTCGACTATAGTATTCTCACTTGTTTAACTTATTCCCGTTAATAAGTTTCCAACTCCATAGCATATGCTCCTTCTAGATGTCCAAATCAATGGGGTCTCTTGAAATTTAAAAGTTAAATTATTTATTTATTTATAGAACAATCTAAACAAATATCAGGTTCATTTCTATGTGATTTTGTTAGGAAAATGTAATCAATTTTATCTTAATTCTTCCTGCAAAAGATAACTTAGTCTGCATTTAGACGATGATTTAAACTCGCGGGTTGTTTCATTCTTCTTCTTGAAAATTACTGAAAAAAATAACACTTGCATTTAGACGGTGAGTCTTAAATCACGCAATGAAGTTGATTTTATGTTGGTTTGCAACTCTGATTTAAGTTATCGCTAACCGATTTCATACAAACACAGAGTAAAATGCGTAAAACAGAGCAAAAATGCGCAGAAACTCTGGTCGTGAGTTTTTGTACGACTCGCTTGCTCCGCCACCCCTCTTCCCTACAAGCCAAAAACTCTTTAGTTAAACTCGCGAGTTTAAATCATCGTCTAAATGCGGACTTAAACTAATTTCGATTAATAAGAAGCAAATAAAAATTGATTACAGGAGTACCCCATAAGCTCTGTTTAAATTATCTAAATATATCGCTAAAGAATTGATCTCGATTACTTAAATATCGATATATCGATAGCATATTATCATCACTAAATACAAATAAGCGGCAAAAGAAGCATCAAAAATATCTGGATAGACGCGTTATTTACTATTTCTGCAGATTTCACATGTGAAATGGAAGGTATTAATTTTAATGATTTCTCTGCAAAGGAGCGCCATGAGATCATCACTGCGTTTCTCATCAAAATGCATAAAGCGAATTCAATGTCCAGTGCCCATAGCTTCTTTGAGTACTATTTAAAACAATTCTACAAGATCCCACCGAAGCTACTTGACGATATTGTGTACTGCCAGCACGCAATGAAAACTTTCCTGAGTGTGCATCAAGTGAGTCAAATTTATCAGTTTTGAATTATTTTTAATGCTCTAAACATTTTGCAGACAATCACAAAGGTCTTTGACGAGAAATCAAACGTCGTAAGTTGTTGTTATTGACACCGTCCGACAGTTGTTATTGTAATTTACACTTTCAGGATCCCGATTTCCAAAAGAACTATATACTCGAGCTGGAAAGCGAACTGCACGAGATCAATGCAGAGTGCCAGTATTTGGTGATTTGGCTGGAGAATGACATTGATCGCTTTTGTCTGCCCTTTACGGAGCAGAAGCTGCAGCCAAATGGAAAATTGATCGAGGAAATGGTCAGTGAAGCCATCGTTCCTCGTGTCACTGGCAGCGAACTGCCTTTAAAACCACATTTTGTGATTGAGCGCCCCACAGAAAATCAACTGTTGCGCAGGTTCCTAAGCGACAGCACACAGGCAACGACTAAGCTGGAGACCAAAGATGAAAACGTCGAGCCGGCAAAGTTAGCGGCTCCAAAGAAGACGGCTCCTTTCAATGCAGCAACAGCTGCCAAACCAGTGGCCATCAAACAAGCAGCGAAGCCAGCAGAGCCGCCCTCGGTTGCTCCCAGTAAGACTGATGAGATGAATATCAGTCGCCTTAAATTGCAGGCGGCACTGAAGAGAGCCCGCCTGAACCAGAATGTAAAAGTCGACACAACGTGCACCGCCAAGGAGATTTTTCTGCATAACTTTCAGCTTTGCACACACTTTGAGCACAAGCGCTTAATATCCCAAACGACCACTTATAAACGCAGGCCAAAGATTAACCAAAAATAATTTATATTTTTGGTGCTTATTTTGGGTTTTTTAGATAAGACAGCTATCCCTGACTGATTGACTGATTAATAATCAACATAGGAATTTCCATTTATGTCTTCTGTTAGATCGGCTTTAAAGTCAACTCAACTAAAAACTAGGAACATTATAGTAATCTATTTTATTGTATTTCCGAAGATTGACGTAATTAATTTTAATCAGAATACTTTGCCGTGCAACTTTGAGGTAATACCAGCTATTATTAAGATATGTAGCATGAGAATTATTAAGTTTTATAGACTTAAGACCTGTAGATATATTTGCAGGGTGTTGGTAGTTTCTATACGAAAAATAAAAAACTATCTTTTTATAAACTTGACATAGGCTATAAGTTTGCTGTGAATAAAACATTAGGACAATAAAGAAAGTCGCGTATTAATATATACCAAATATATATCAAAGAGATGCGGGGAATGGAAACTGTATCCGTATCTTTATCCGCATTAAATTGAACCGATATTTATTGAACACAATATCCTTTCAACTATATATAATTTTGGCCACACCGCTTATTACATACTTATATAAATTGTTAGAAATAAAATACGCTCAATTAAAATAGAAAGCTTTATTAATTTAATTTAATTTGATATGTGTGTAATTTCTACGCATATGGCAACTGGTACAGTTAACATGAAAATTAAGGTTAGATAGGATGCATGACCGCATTTCCGAGTTTTTTTTAGCAATTGAGCTCGAATCTAAACCGAAGATTCTGCAAAAGGGCTCAGAACAAGGAAAAGTCAGGCTAATGGTCAGGCCAACAGCATCTGACTACCTTACTTGGCGAATATGGAAACAAAGTGAAACAAAACAGAGCAAAAGGACAATGGAGCGTAATGGCCCGTTAGTGGTGTTGCTTTAGGAGCCGGAACAGTTGAACGTTCGGATGACGGTGTCGCTCATTTATCATTTACACACCAACGCACGTTAACACAGATGAACAATGCAAGATACATAGACGGGAGTTCCGCACTTTCTATTGTAAAGCAAAAGAAAAATGCCATTAACATTTAATGTTAGCGACGTGTACTCCCCAAGAAGAGAGTCTCGAGTCCCGGGTCCCGGGTCCGAGGCTCAATTTCACGCAACTTCTACCACCGTCCATAACATTTGCATTGATGTAATCATCTAACGGCCGCTTCACCAAATTGCTCGAACAAAAAGCCAAACAACATTCCGCTCAATTGCCGTGCGGACATTTCACGCACAACCCCGTCCCCAACACTCCATTCGTCCCTTTTATATTACGTTACAAATTGTCTGTTTTTTTAGGCAACCCTTTTAATTTTGTGGCAGGTGAAATCCGTATCCGTAAATGCTAATGCAATGAAATAGATTGAGTTTTATGCTTTGTGTTCTTGGGGCTGGATTTTGATTCCGAAATTTCGCCAATTCTTGTAACTCACCAAACAAAGGGGTTCAAAATGGTTGTCTTCAAATTTTCTGTCAAAGTCATAAGTTGAAACTTTCACAAATTTGTGGTAACAAATTATTTAGGTAAATAACTCCTAAGAAAATATATATTTTAAAATGTATATCCCATTTCTGTAAATGAAAATAAAAGATAAATATTTTGCCGGTATTTTTCAAATAGCGATATCGATAAGTCGATAGAAAAATTACGTGCGCATGTCACCAGGGCTGCGTAGTCGCCTGGTTTTTATCTGTTATCAAATTACCAAAACATCTGTTTTTTGGCAGGTCTGCGGTAACTTTGTTGCATATTTGTTTTGCAAATAAAATGGTTATTTTGTGTAGAAGCGCAGCAATTGGACAAATTCTGCGACGCTGTCATCGCGCAGGTAGGTAATATAGCAATGTTATTTGTCGAATAAAGGATTCAAAGATATTGTATACGTCTATATCAAAGTGGAACGCGCTGTTGCAACATTATGACATTCAAATGCGTTTTTGCTTTTAGTTGCAGCAAAAAATAACAACAACAATTTGACATGCTTTCATGGCGTCTGGCCGACGTCGGAGCAAAGGGATTTTGAGCAGCACATGCGCATTATAACTGATTTCATTACCGAAACTGAGGAGAAACAGCTGCATGAGGAAATTGAACCGTATATGAGCCGGCTGCGCTATGAGTTTGACCATTGGGATGATGTGAGTACAGAACGCACAGGAATTATCTAAACGCAACGCTATTTAACCCTCTTGCAGGCCATACATGGCTTTAGGGAGACGGAGCGCAAAAAATGGTATCCAACAAATCGAGAGATTTTGGAGCGCGTGCGTCAGGTGGCCTTCGATGGCGTTATTATGCCCTACGTGCACGTGCTGGATCTGGCACCTGACGGCGTCATTAAGCCGCATGTGGACAGCACCCGTGTAAGTGTAGCACCCCTCAAACGTCAAAAACTTAGCTTAAATAATTCGTATCGTTTGCAGTACTGCGGCAATACCATATCGGGCATAAGCTTGCTCAGCGACAGCGTCATGCGTCTGGTACGCACTGACGCTGAAAAGTATCAGCAAAGTTGCAAAACTCCAGCCGCTGTCGACGGCGTGGCTGACAGCGCAGATGATGCGTACCGCCATCAGCCGGCTGCACAGCTTGAAAACAATTTCTATGCGGATCTGCTGTTGCCCCGCCGGTCGCTTTACATCATGAGCCACACGGCGCGCTACAATTTCACGCATGAGATTTTGGCTGCTGAGCATTCAAAGTTTCTGGGCAATCCCATTAAGAAGACGCGCCGTATTTCCATTATATGCCGCAATGATCCTTAAAATCGACTGAATTCTGGTTAAAATTATATTGTTGACATTGTAAGTTCTTTTTGGACTGTTTATTTAAATTTATAATAATTATATATTAACTAATTTAAAAACTGTGATACGTCTATTACGGTTTTAACTTATTATATTCAAGTTTTTGATCAATCTTAAGACATTTTGACTGTAAAAACTTGAGTATTATTTCTATTATTTGGCTTTTAATCAGCTGGATTTTAAAAATAAGCCTGCCTTAATTCCAGGTTACAATATAAGCCTCTTTAAAACAAGGACGCACAAAATATGGCTGAATCCTACGCATGTGTGCATCTTTGATTCAAAGTAAAAGCTTGCCAACGACAATTTAATCGAATTTATTGGCTTAACGCTTGACACCTTTTCGCAAATTGTTTGTTTATTAGAGAGGGTTTTCTCCACTGTATTTACATAAACGATTTCAAAGCATTTCGCCAAATTTTCAACGTCAAATCCCTTCGTCAATACATTTGGGTGCAGCACTTTTACCGTCTTCCCAGGGCCGATAGGAAAACATGACGATTTGCAAATGATGCCATTAATTTTCAGGAAGCTCCACAAAGTGTGGGGAGCGGGCAGTGGATGCGACTCTTGTCAACGTACCAACTGATTATGAGCATTGCTTATGATATATGTTATAGGGCGAAGCTTAAGCAAGAAAAAGCGCTTTACATTTTTCAACGACACTCTCTTAATAGAAAAGCTGGCTGGTTGGGGCCGTTCAAAAGCTCGCTCTTGTGCTCTCTTACTCTGTTACTCGTTGAATGCCATCCACATTGCTGTTAATCAAGCTTAGCGTTCAATGTGTCAAATGATTAACTCTAATTAAGGATATTTTTTAAAATATACACCATTACATTATAGTACAGGCAAAATACATAATTAAAATGGAAATACTATATTAAACCAAAAACCAGCTATGTTCTAAAGATATGTATGTGTATAAACTAAGTTTTCGACCGACTTTATGATATAGAAGTGTTTTTCTGAACAAATAGGGTCAGCTTCTTTGCAGCACTACGTTACTTCGACAACATTTTATTAAAAATCCTATACCTTGTTGGAAAATTTGTGTATTAGAAAGAAACCCAATTGTATATAAGGATTTACCAGATTTATTCTTTGGCTATCTGACAAAAGTTTTAAATGCGATTTAATGGATAAATTCTTGCAACTCGAGCTGTCAGTTCAGGTATGTTAATCCTAATACAGGCGAATAGGGAGTCCTAAGTTGGCACCAGGCGCTGCACAGATCAAGTTACTTTTAATGAAAACAGAATTGAAAAAATACACCTGAGCTGCGCTGCCAGCTGCAGGTGAGTCAATAAAAAGGCCATCAACATTTTAGTGCCACTCGAAAATCTGCACAACAACAATGCGAAAACCTGAGAACAAAAAAGCATCCATCCAACTTCCCCCTTTGGCACAGAGCCCAGCGATACAGGATAAACATTGAGACAAACAAAATGGTACCTTAAAACTTTAACACAAATTATCAACAGTTAAACAGTTTGCAACTGGGGCGACATTTTCAAGTGTCAACCCCAAAAAAAGGGACAAAACATTGGGGAACTTTTATTTGAAGCTCCTTTATTTCGGCTGTTATTATTATTTGCATGGCAAACCGCAGCCCCATTCAAAAAATCCACTCATAACAATTTTACCCTTTATAAAGTCTGAAAGTGGCACATTTCAATTTTTTAACTTTTTCTGTTTATCCACCTTACTGTGTTTTTTACAGGATCAAAAAGCGAAACGGATGACAAAAAGCAGCGCAAATATTGGAATATGCGCAGATAAGTAATTGATTGACAGGATTAATACAATGAGAAAATTGGCCCTATTATTTGGTTGAAAAGTAATTTAAGGTTTTATAGGATAATTTGCTTACACTATTTTAAATTACATTTTAGCCACAAAATTTAACTTTGAATATAAATAGATGTAGTAGTACTCAGTCTGTAATGCCTCAGAGCCTCAGAAGGAATTACGCCTCTGGCGCAACTTTGTCGACACTGTGTAAAAGGACACTTTTTTGTCGCGCTCTCAAGTGGTTCCTTCGCAAACTGCTTCCTTTAAGTGACTGAACTACTGCAGGACAGCTAAAACGCATTTGTCTTGATTCCCCATTCCTCCCACTAAGAATAAATCCAATTAAATTTCGTTATTCTCGCTGTTTTTGTCTATTTTTAATCCTTATACCCTATAGTTGGCCATTTTAGGCGTATAATAGTCATTTAGTAACGAGTGATAAAATCTGTATTTGCTGACATTTTGTTTAAGAATGTTGTGCCCAAAAGTATACAGATCGATTATACCCAGTTCTATAGTATCCCGAATTATTTCTAATAAAAAATCCGAAGAAGTGGAATGAGATAAGAAGAATCACGGCATGTGTATCGCATTTATAGATAAATTAACAAGTAAGAATGCTCTAGTCGAGTATACCTGACTACGAAACTGTACTCAGGTCTAAGACTTTCAATCACATTTTCGTCCACTTATATCTACACAAAACCGTCCACACATGAGCCACACTGCAAGCGAGGCATTTTAAATGGTGGCTGTACGTGTTCTACCCCCGCACTGCAGCACTGAATCTTCTTTCGTCAATAACTTCCCTGTTTATTATCCGATGGACTTGAAATTTGGACAGTAGATTAGGAGTCACTAAAGTATTATACATGCCAAACCCCAAAGCTATATCTTTAAAATTGTTGGTATAAAGCGTTTTTATTGGATTGCGCGGGAACGGGGAGAGATATCTGAAATTGGAAACAAACTTGATCTGCGTATGGTACACAGGAACCTACATTCCAAATTTGATCGATATCTCTTTTGATAGTGACCAAGAATATATATACTTTATATGGTCGGAGTTGTCTCCTTGAGCCTGTTACATTTGCACAGATTTAGTCTCCCTTTTTTACCCATTTTATGGGTACAGAGAGTAATAATGGAATAAAGTATTTATTATTTATAAGACTGAGGAGCTGAGTTGAAAAGGTCGAGACAGTTAAATACACCTGATCATTGCTTATGAGACTAGGAACATTTTTTTAAATGAAATAAATGTAAATAAAGTGAAATAAAAGACAAAATATAAATATTTTAGTATTATAATTATTATTATATTGGCTTTGGTATTCAAGTACTTGAACTCTCAAAAAAATATAATCAGATTTAAGCAATTTATTAATTTAATTTAATTAAACTTAAATAATTGGAGCATGTGCATCACACACAAAAGGTAGGATACCCATTTAAAACAACTATGTAGAGGGTATCACAGTGTCGAGCATCTCCTCTACTATAGCCATCTGATCTGCTGGCTCCTTTTTAATTCACTGCATCTTTGTTGGCAAGTGAGCAGCTTCGGCGGAGGAGGAACATAAAATGCATAGTTTGCATTAAGGGCTGGTCCTGTGAAAATCCCCCCTCTGCGCTGATAAGTTAAGCACAATGGGCTTAAATTGCTGTTTACTAGAACTCAGCCAGATACTATTAATGCTGGCCAGTAATATTTTATTGGTAGTTTTGAGAGTTGCCTTGGCATTCTGTTGAAAATGATTGAAGTTGTTATTTTTGTATGGCTCAAAATGTTTTTTGGCGATACAAATGAATATTTAATTTTAATTACTTTTGCCATAGTCATCGTTGCATTGTGTGACAGGGCAAGTCAGTTGAATTGTCCACTTTTTCCACTTACCCGGATTAATTGAGCATCAATTTTTAATGCGCTTCGTTTGAATTGCTGCGCAAAGTGGTCCCAGTGAGAGGAGGGGGAGTGACATTGAAACAACATCGAGCAATATTTAATAGACTTTTAAGTCATCTTTTACAGCAGGACATTAAACAAGGAAACTTTTACGTGAAAGTATTTCCTTGAGCAGTCACCTTGGACCTCCATACTCGGCCACCCTTGTCAAGGACCCACGTCTCAAATGGCGTTCACCTGGCGATAATCGTTTTCATTAATCATGATTATGTCGCCCTTGGAATGGTACCATATTGTGCCGCACCCTTTAAGCTCAGCCAATTATTTTTATTAATTAATTATTCTTTCCGGTGGGTACAACATCTTTGCTGTTATTAGAAAACTTTTAGTGTCATTTATAACACAGCAGCAACTTTAAATATTTAGGAATATTTATATAGTTTGATAAACATAAAAGTTTTGTCTTGCAACTCTAGAAATAAATATCAAAAGGAGAGGTTAAGAGGTCAGGAAGTAATCTAGGAATCCTTTGAAACAAGCGTTAATTTGAACCATAAAGAAAGAACGCTTAGGATATTCGGACATTTAAAGATATACAGCTCTTATGTCGGAAAGAGTCCGAATCGGATCTCTATCGGATGCCAGGACTATTTCAATGAGTTAAAATTATTATCATTAAGTTTAAATTTGTATCAAGTTTATTCCCATATCCCATTTGTAGTTGAAATATCTGCAAGGGTATTTAATCTTCGGCTGTTAATTCCTGTTTTTCAACAAGTTCAAAAAGACACCTCAAAATGGATCATGCTTTATTGGCATGGCTTCTACGATATGGTTACCAACGTAATGATATTATGATTCTAGAGTGTGCTCATTAAGGCAATACTTAAGTGGGGTCTAAATTCCTCCTTAGAAGCGTTAATCTTTCATAAATGAAAGCAATATTTTGTTTACACCTTGTTATCAATCGTATTACTTGATTGGTAAATGAGTTCGAATTCATAAAGGTAGTAAAAGAGTTAAGCAAACACAATCATCAATTAAAATCCATTTAACCCGAAGATTACAAATAATATGACTTTGAATTCTGAAGTGGCTGAGTGAAATATCGATAATTGTATATGCCACTTAAGATTACTTATTATGAACGAGATACGCAAATAAGTCTATCATACTTACTTGGTAATACTTGCTGTACGCACACATACATACTATATGGAAATCAAAGACCCATTTATTTGGTAATACTTGGGAAATAGGTTATTTCTATCACGCCAAATCAGATATAATTGAAATCTCGAACATAAACAAACGCGGATAAGTATAAAAATAGCAAAAGGGACTAAAATATCGACATTTATTGAATAAGGTACTAAGTCTATAGTCTATGTATACAAACGATTATGTAGACACATGTAGTATATAGTATAACTTGGTGACAAGTGGTTATATAGCGAACAGTTATCGCTGAACTTCATAAATTGGTTTTAGACCATACCGACGAGCACAAATTATATGCAAGCCTGTTAAGCACTAATATAGAGAGCTTATCATACACTTGGAAAACTCAAGCATATATACTATACAAGTATGTATATGTATGTATGTATTAATATACCTAATCCGGTCGCGTATTCGTTATCGTATGCGTTCTTCAATGGCAGCGACGGGGCAGCGTAGGGCTCATGGGGTTGAGCGCATATAAAAGCAGTTTCAGTTTGCTCCGGTCTCCAGTTGTAATTCAAAGTTGATTGTGGGTCTTACAAAATTGGGTATTTGGAACAATGCGGTTCCTCAGCGGCATAGTTATTTTGGGGACCCTCTTGTTGGTTAGCATAGGCCAATCAGAGGCTGTCTGTGGCTACGAGGTATGCAAAATATTATATAAAACAATGTACCTCACGATTTTCCTAAATATATCACTCTTGTCTACATTGTAGTCATGCCCCAATACTAAACCAAACATGATTAATGTGCATTTAGTGCCGCACTCTCACGACGATGTCGGCTGGCTAAAGACGGTCGATCAGTATTATTATGGTGCCAAGAACAGCATTCAGCACGCTGGTGTCCAATATATTTTGGACTCGGTTGTAGCCGAGCTATTGAAGGATTCATCGCGTCGGTTCATACAGGTGGAGACCGCGTTCTTCTTCAAGTGGTACCAGGAGCAGACCGAGCAAGTACAGAGACTGGTAAAGAAACTGGTTAATGAGGGCCGCTTAGAGTTCACAGGTGGTGCCTGGAGCATGAACGATGAAGCCGCCGTTCATTACCAAAGTGTTATTGATCAGTTTTCCCTGGGTCTGAAGTAAGTAACAGATATTCAGTTTCGGATGTACTCAATGGTCATGGTTGGCATTTTCCACGCAGAGTTCTAAATGATACCTTTGGAGCTTGTGCTCGTCCTCGCATTGGCTGGCAAATTGATCCCTTTGGCCATTCCCGTGAAATGGCCTCCATTTTTGCACAAATGGGCTACAGTGGGGAGTTCTTTGCCCGCATGGACCATGCTGACAAGAGCAAACGTCTGAATGAAGTGTCTTTGGAAATGATTTGGCAATCTAGTGAGTCTTTAAGTGATTCAGACATCTTCACCGGCCTGCTCTACCGTCACTACTCGGCTCCACCTGGCTTCTGCTTTGACACACTCTGCAGAGATGAGCCAATTATTGATAGCAAGAGCTACGATAATAATGTTAAGTCCAGAGTTGATGACTTTATTAACTACGTGAAGTCCATGTCGAAGTCATTCCGAGCTACGCATGTTATGGTGCCCATGGGGGATGATTTTCAGTACGAGGACGCAGAAATGAATTTCAAGAACATGGACAAACTGATAAAGTAAGGAATGCCACTTCAAATAGTTATCAACTAATTCAATATCGATCGATTGCTTATAGGTATGTCAATCAGCGTCAAGTGGAAGGCTCCAAAGTGAATGTGTTTTATTCAACGCCGGCGTGCTACCTGAACGAGCTGCACCAAATGCTGCAAACTTGGCCCAATAAAACCCAAGACTTCTTCCCCTACTCCAGTGACAAGCACTCCTACTGGACCGGCTACTTTACCTCGCGTCCCACCCAAAAGCGCTTCGAGCGGGATGGCAATCACTTGCTTCAGACGGTCAAGCAGCTGAGCACATTTGCCAAATTGACGAGCCCGCAACAAACTGAGTACTTGGATGCATTGAGACAAGTTATGGGTATAATGCAGCACCACGATGCCATCACTGGCACTGAGAAGCAGGCTGTTGCCCGCGACTATGATCGTCTGCTAAACGATGCCATTGTCGACTCTCAGGACAACGCTCGAGATGCACTTAGAGTCCTTACCAACCTGACCACAGGCGAGTTCGACAGCTGCTTGGAGCTGAACATAAGTGTCTGTGCCTTTACCCGAGATGGTGCCAACAATGTGGTCGTTACTTTGTTTAACCCGCTGGCCCATGCCTCGACCCAATATGTTCGTATACCCGTCAAGGAGGATTACTACTTGGTCACAGATGAGAAAGGTATGCCTAATACTTAAATTTGTTTAACTGTTCAGTTGTTCCGCATTACGTATATTCTATAGGTCACGAAGTGCCTTCGGAGGTGGTGTTTGTCCCCTGGCAGGTTCTGTCAGTTCATCACCGCCCGAATAACACACAGCATGAGTTGATCTTCAAGGCATCTGTGGAAAAGATTGCGAACTTCTACATACGTGTGGTGCCTGCGCCAAGAAGTGCTGAGAGGCCAACTCCCCAACGTTTCGAAAAGTTGCACTCGATCAGGGAAAAAATGTCTAAGGTTCGGCCCATTGACGATGCTGAGGATGAATTTGTTGTTGAGAACTCGGTAAGATCATATAATGCATATGGATTAACGTACGAGTATATCAATGGATTATTACTTTCATTATAGCTAATCAAGCTTGTCTTTGTTACTAAAACCGGTCAGCTGAAGACGGTTGAAATGAACGGCGTATCGGAAAATATTGAACAGAACTTTGCCATATACAAGGGTGCTCGTGGTGACAATGGTGCATCCGAGAGGCGATCTTCTGGAGCGTACATTTTCCGCCCTGACGGAGACATTTCTGTGCTGACAGATAAAGTTGGCTTTACTGTTTACGATGGTGTACAAGTTAAGGAAGTTCATCAGCACGTGAACGAGTGGATCTCTCAAGTAATTCGCATCTATGAAGGCGTTAATCGTGTAGAATTCGAATGGCTTATTGGGCCAATTCCAATTGATGACGACAACGGCCGAGAGATTGTTACTCGCTTTTCAAGTGGCCTGTCTTCGGATGGCGTCTTCTATACCGATTCAAATGGACGTGAGATGATAAGGCGCGAAAGAAATAAACGCGAATCCTTTGATCCAGATATGACAGAGCCTGTTAGCGGCAACTATTATCCGGTGACTGCCCGCATTTCCCTGGAAGATGGGCAAAAGCGTATTGCACTGCTCAATGATCGCGCTCAGGGCGGCTCCAGTCTAGAAGATGGCCAGCTGGAACTTATGCTTCATCGTCGCTTGCTAAGTGACGATGCATTTGGCGTTGGCGAAGCATTGAACGAGGAACAGTTTGGCACGGGATTGATTGCACGTGGTAAGGTGTTCCTCATCCTGAACTCAGTGTCGGAGAAGCCCACTGTCGCCGAGCGTTTAGCACAACAGGAGGTTCATTTGCCCTTCTGGAAGTTCTTCAGTAACTCGAACACAGCCAGTGCAGTAAAACCGCAAAGGATTCCCGATTTCAGCGACTTCCCTCAGTCGGTCAATCTCCTAACTTTGGAGCCTTATTCCAACAACGAAATTTTACTGCGTATTGAGAACTTTATGGATCATAATGAGGGCCACACAGTCAGCTTCAACATACGCCAAATATTCAATACGTTGAATGGCAAGGAGATTCGAGAAACCACATTGGATGGCAACATGGCACTGAGTGACATGAAGAGATTTAAGTTTCATCACGACGGCTCAGTGCCTAAGTCTGTTGAATACTTTACGACCCCATATGAACCGGTGCTAGCCAATGAAGTTAGCGACTCCTCTAAATTCAGTGTCACATTGAATCCAATGCAAATTCGCACATTTATTATCAAATGGGCTTAGGATTTTACTCTCATCTAATAAAAATATACCGAAAATTCATAAAACTATCATTGTATGTATTATATTTTTAAGTAATCTCTGAAGGTTATTTTTCCAAGGTACCTACTGCTTTTGGTTACAATACCTTTTCAGAAAATTATTAGCCTTATAAGAAGGTCTCATGTTAATGGTAGTGTAATGCAAAGGAGTCTTTGAACAGGTTCGTTTTGGAACATAGCTTTGTGACTAGTTTATTATATTTGAGATCGAACTCAAGTTGCAAAAGCCCTTTTGAAATCAACTACATATAACGATAGCGTAGAGGTTATAAAACTAATAACTTTTGTGTTTGAAACTTTTTGTGGCTTTCCAACAGCAACTGGAACAATAAAGCCAAGTCAAAAGTTTTCGCACTGAGTACTTGTACTTGAAACGTTTGTTCCGAAGATAAACCCCAAAACCAACTGGCGTCATTTATGCCACAACGAGCGAAAGGTCAATCAATAGTGGGCTTGAATGGGCCTGGGCCACAGCTGTGTGCTTGCTGGGCAGCAAGACGGAGCCACACTCGCTTATAACCACAGCCTAAAAGCTGTTATCCTGGGTAATACATATACAATACATTTTTAAATTTTTGTCGAGCTACTTTTGCCCAAAAAAAGGACGATCTAATACTTTGTACCCGTGTAAATAACTAAGTCACAGGGGGTTGCCGCGCTGCAGATGTTTATTATCGCCGACGGGATTCACAAGACAAGGAGCAGGCGGCTGGACATCTTTCCAAATATCAGTGTGCGTTTCAAATGTATTACTTTTTGGTGTATGTGTGTGAACAGAAGTCCGTCACACATTTTACCTGAGGCCAGGTCGCTCTCATTTTGTGCCTTGATTCGCAACACAAAACTCTTGCGCAAGATGCACAAAACAAATGTGCAGATCCTTGCCCCATTATTCAGTCCATGTGTAAAGCAGCGAGTATATATATATATCTATATACATACATTCATATTACTTTCATTGTTTACAGATTACGGTAGTTTTTATGCTGCATTTCTGTTGTTTTAATTTAGTATCCGACTACAGGATGCCTAACGACCTAAAACAAATGCAACAACACCTTTGGTCTCAACTACAGGAGTGTGAATATTCCTTGATTATTAAGTAAGCTTTCACGCGAATTTTCATAAAGAACAAGTAATTATGCTTCTATAGTTGTCGAGTATACCCGACTACAAAACTCCCTGTACCCAGGTCGCAAATTTCCGATCGCATCTTCGTATACTTACACATACACACACACATACACATAGAGGCAGACACACAAGCGACAGCAAAGTGACAGCGCACGAGAGGCATTTTAAGTCGTGGCTGTGCTGCTTCTTCCCCCCTCGCTGCAGTACTGAATCTTGTTTGTGGAATAACTTCCGTGTTTATTATCCGATCGACTTGAAATTTGGACAGTAGATTAAGAGTGACCTAAGTATTATACATGCCAAATCCCAAAGCTATATCTATGCTATATCAAAACTATGTGGCTGTAAAATGTTTTGATCGAATTGCGTGTGAACGGGGGGAGATATCTGAGATCAGAAACAAACTTGACCTGCTCCCGCTATACACGAACCTACATTCCAAATTTGGTGTCTCTAGCTCTCATAGTTGGTGAGATCGACGCATTTATCCGGACAGACGAACAGACAGACGGTCATGGCCAAATCGAAATCTCTTTTGATACTGATCAAGAATATATATACTTTATAGGGTCGGAAATGTCTCCTTCTGTCTGTTACATACTTTTTCACAAATCCAATACCCCCTTTTTACCCATTTTATGGATACAGGGAGTAAAAATTGATGATATAGCAGCGATTTGATATATCTATCCAATTTTGATCAAATTAAACTTTAAACACAGACAAACAGCTAGTTCGACTTGGCTGTTACTGCTGATCAGGAATATATATACTTTATGTTGCCGGACACGCCTTCTTACTCATTTCAAAATATTATAATACCAAAGATTTTAAAGTAGGATCTTTCTGCAAGAGTAAAAATATTTTGCAAGGATACTATCAATTGTATTGCATATTGTGTTTATACAACATCCAACCAAGCTTGATGATTCTATTCTCAAAAAATATTGCGTTTATTCGAACATTACACGAGCCCAATATACATCTATAACCTTTTTGAACAGACTGTAATAAAAAAAAATCCGAAAGCCGCCAATTGATAAAAATTCACTTGACGTGAGGGCAAAAATGAGCTGCGTACTAGGCCTAAGTTCGAAGAAAGATTTCTTGAACTGATCTGGCAATACTAGTCATTTTGCTTGCAGCATAACAGTGCATTAACAGACACTTGACACTCGATTGAATTATACTCAACTAGCAATATTACAAATAATTTTGCCCATTTTATTAACAATTTACATATAATTTAAAATGCTTCTAATTAATTTTGTACAGTTTCGACAAAATTGACACAACAATAGAAGTAGTTCATGTTATCGAAAATTAACATTGTCAATATCGATATACCGATGTATCGTCAGGGGATGCCTGAAATCGAAAGAAGAACGAGTAGAACGCGCTGGCTTGCAATTGACCGGGAAAAAATCAAAAACTAATTGCTCTTTGGCCGCACGACAAGCATATTCGGGACTCGCGGTAGTGAAAAAGTAAAACTAAAAGAACTAGCGCAAGCAAAGCTAGTTTGTTGATGTGATCATATGCATATATGTAAAGTAAATTCAACAGCAGCTGAAAGACGTGAAAATGTTGTAAAACTTGAAAGTCAAATTAATAAATTATCTTGAGCCTCGTGAATGTTAAATGTAATTTGTGCTTTGACTTTTTATGATAAATTTTAGTCGTTTGTGTGAATGTGTACGACTTTGAGCATATGTACTTACGCATACATATGCATACATGTTGGTGTTAGTAAAAACCGAAGCGCAAGCGACTCAACAAACGACGATTCCAAGTTCGAAGCCGTCAACGCCGACGCCGACGCAGCAGCTGAGCTAAAGAAACGAAATTACTTACAAACACACACGCACATTCGTACAAAGTAAAGAGAAACACCAAGAAAGCCACCATTTTACAGTGACGAAAAAAAGAGCAAGGCGCAAAGCAAAACTAGTCAGCGCCTTTGGATACAAATTAAGGCATTTTGCATAGTATATATTTTTTTGCTTGTACAAACTTCTAAAAAGAAAAAAAATGGCTAGTTTTCAAGTACATCGTGACAACATCGAGAAAGAGAATCCCAGTATGCTGAATCTCAAGGAAAAATCGGCTTTACTTGTGGGAGCGGGCGGCGCAAAGCAGCCACTCGGTGTTATCGGCAAGGAGAAGGTGCTGGCCCCGCGCGGCAATTTGGCTGTCCTAAATACCAACAACAATCATGGAAATGTACCTCGCGGCATGCCCGCGCCCTCTGGCAAAGTGGTAAGGTTCCAATTTCTATACATCCTAATTTTTTTGTGTTTGTGTGTGAGTGTGAGTTGTGCGCATTCTAATGCAGCTGCTTGGTTCAGCTTTGGTGGTGCTATCGTTAAAGTTCCGTTTGGTGGTGGGTTTCCCGATCAGCCTGCGCCTATCTCTTCGTTCTCTCAACTTCGAGTCACCTCAAAACTTGCATTTGCAGATAAGCATTTGCAATTATGTATGTTTGGTATAAGCATGTGTGTGTGTGTGTGCTCTGCCGGTTTGCGAGTGCGCGCCCAATTGCAAAACTAACCTATAAATGCACAACCCAACAGTGAAGCTTGCGCGCGTTTTTTAACAACAAAAACAACAGAGCAGGAGCATGCAAAAGGCTATTGAAGCAAACAGGCAAACTAGACTTGCATTGAAATGCAATTACACACGCACACATAGACATGTTGTCAGCAAGAAAGCGACAGAGAGAGCGAGAGAGAGAAATGTAGCCACGGGAAGCCAGACAACAACAACGCAAGCGATTGACGACTGCGCAGCTCACGTAACAGGATTTTTCCCAGAGTGGAAAACTAAAAGGAGACTGCGACTGACGTTCCCTCTGCTGCTGTTGTTGTCAGTGTTGTCGTAGTCATAGTTGCCACTTGAAAAAAATTGAAATGTACCAAATTTCAAAACAAAATGTACAAAATAAAGAAGCACTTGTGACAATAAAGCAAACTTTTTTTTTGAATAACTGGTACTTAAAACAAATATATGCGAATTGGCTAATGATATAATAAAATAATGTAGTAAAAAGAATGACGATATTAAAAACAAACCATTTTGTATAAAAATTTCAATCTCCCATAAATAAATCGTATACCAGTTCCAGTACATTTGTATCACAAGTGACGACCGTGGTTGCCTTCCAACACACACACACAAATATAGAATGTGCTGTCATTGTTCCAAATGCATTTGATATTTGTTTTTTTTTTTTTCATCTTGTAGGCTTTTCGCGACGTTGGAAACCTTAAGGTAGACGAGAATGCCGCCTATGGCGGAGTTAAAAAATCCAACGTTGTGCCCGTGGTGGAGCAATTCAAGACATTCTCCGTCTACGAGGACAATTATGATACACAGGTGCAGCTGCAGCCGCAGCCCAACGCTGGAAAGCCTTTATCCAGTGTTGCCGACAAGGAGAATATACAAGCTGACATTGGCAAGTTGTAAGTGACATCCAACAGCAGCAGCATCTACAAGTAAGAGAGAGAGAGACATTTACTCCAACTTTCATTCTCCACTCTCCAGCGAAAAGGAGTTTCCCACACAACACGGCTATGATCTGGATGCCACGCCCATGTCCGTCACCGACGTGCTTTCGCCCATGTCTGTGGACCGTTCAATGGCGGAGTCCAGCAGCAACAGCAGCATTCTGATGAATGACAAAAGCCAGGCCGAGGACATGGTTGATCTAAAGGATCGCAAGTCTGCTGCTAATGCTGCTGCTGATATAGAGAAGACTCCATTGCCGCGCAACGATCGCCAGCGCTTCTTCGAGGTGGTCCAATATCAGCAGGATATTTTGCAAACCTTTCGCGAGAGTGAGGTGAGTAAACGCAACCGAAGGACATTACAATAAAGTAATTCAACTTAATTACTTGGGTCTTTACTCTCCATATAAGTTTACGATAAAAACTTTGCCAATTTGTTTATCAGGAATATTATTTTACCCAAAAATTTTAATAATCTAAATTACATTGGAAATAGCAAATGACAGATGATTCCATTAGGTTTTATGTTTTGACTGTATTCTTTATTTGGCAACATTGATGGAAATATTGGTTCTAAAAGGACATTGGCTATAAACCCGTAGCTTTGTGTGTTAGGACTCTCCACCGTCTTAAATCAAAACTTTCAATATTAATTTAATTTTTTTATTTCCTAATACTACTTAGTATATTAGAAAATTGACTTACTAACCAAATATGAAGTGTAAAAAAAATTTTGTATACCCTAGCAAAGGTAGAACCGATTGGCCACCACAAGGTGGTCCCACATAGATCGAACAGGTCATTAGTGTCGCCGGATACTGAAGGTCGTTCGGAGGTTTGTTGATTCTGTAGTATTTGTGTGCGCTTAGTAAAAGCCAACAGCACATTGCGAGTGTGTCTGGCCGCTTCTTCTAGGGATGCGAGCCAGTGTCTGTTGAAGAATCGATGTCTAAGTGTTGCGAGTGCTGGACAGCTGTACATAAGGTGTTCCAAGGTTTCTACAACTCCTGATTCCTTACACTTCCGGCAGCCGACCCAACAAAGTATATATATTCTGAATCAGCATGAATAGCCGAGTCGATATAGCGATGTCCGTCTGTTTCTATGCAAACTAGTCTCTCAGTTTTTAAGCTATCGTAATTAAAGTTGGCTCAGACCCTGCTTTTTGCTGCAGGCAGTTCATATGTCGGAACCGGCCGGATCGGACCACTATAACATAATAGCTGCAATAGGAAATATCGACCGAAGAATATGTTTATGTATGAAAAACTTTATTGTTCATAAATGCATCGTCACCAAACTTTCCAAGAGTCCCTAGAGAGTTTATAAAATCTCGCTATATCATACTTTTTGTTTATGCAAATATTTCATTTAAACTAAGAGAGTTTCATTATACTTCAAATAGTTTCCTATAATTACATCAAAATCGGACCACATGGCTTCTATCAGACAGAAATTAATTCCTGCTAGGGTATATTAGCTTCGGCACTCCGAAGATAGCAATCCTTTCTTGTTTTAATTTAACGCTGCCTTTGTGTGTGTGTGGTGTGTGCCTTACACGCACCTAAGCAAAGTTATTTTCCATTTAGCGCCCACAGATGTGTATATAAAAATACAAACACAAATACCAACTAGCACACACACACAGACACGCAGGCTGTGAATAGGTGAACCTAAGGAGAACCCTCGAAGAGGGTGCTTCTTCACGGGTCGCTTATTTGTTTCCTGCTGTCTGCATCGCTGGTTTTCTACTTTATCTTGTGTTTATCGGAGAGAGAAAACCCGTCGTCTTTTTCCTTTTCTTTTTTGTTCCCTGTTCCTTTCAGACTTTGGCTGGAGTGCGTTTGCCAGGGGACGCCTCGATGCGTTTCGGTTTTGGGTTGATTGCGCATGTGAAACAAGCGCAGCTGACTAGAATTATATATTTCTCTGTCTTCTACAAGGTCTACAAAATATAGTTTGTGAAAAGTTGTGTTTCCACAGCCGGAATTTTCGATCGTTACCTAAAAGATTTCTATATGTATCTTCATATCACATCATACAACTAAAGTAGACCTTTGCTTAAGATGGGTTTGAGCACCGACATTTCTTCGTCTAAATTGTACGTCCTTGGGCATTGGAAAAATGGGAAAATTATAACAAAAAATATAATTCATAAAAGGAGATATACCGCTGTGAAGAAACGTGTTTTGGGGGAAGCTCTGCCGATTTGCTGGGAAGAGGCGGGGGTGGCAAACATTTTTTATGCAGATTTTTCAAGGAGGTCAAGTCTGTATGTCAAATTTGTTGACTGTAGCTTGAAATAAAGTTTTTAAAGATTTAGGTTTCCGCCAAATTTCGTGGGAGGGAGTGGAGGTAGGGATAGATCTGGACACTTCATAAATCGAGAATATACACCAACCAGTGTACCAAGTTTGGTTGCTCTGACTTCAAGTGTTTTAAAAAAAGTTTCTTTCATACGGATGGACGCATATTTCACAAGCAAATAAACTCCTTTTCAAATTTTTGTTTGGAAAAAGATTATAATCATTAACATATTTTCTACTAATCTTTCTGAACTGTAAAAGCAAACGCTCAACTTTTAATTTAAGCTTTATTAACTTATTTGGATAAAACGTGAAATTTACGTGGAATTGAGCTGAAGTGCGTTTTATTTGATCATTTGATCACGGCTGTTGATCGTCTGTGGAACTGCATGGGCAGCACAGTGCAGAGTACAGAGCACAGAGTGCTGTCAAAGCAGTTCCACACACGGCACAGGTGTGTGAATAATATATATATATATAGTAGATTGAAAGAACGGGAACGATTAACGTGAGGTCTTGTTGAACTGATCGTAGAAATCGTCGTAGACAGCGTTGCTGAGACGCGCGAGGGACTCTTTACGCTGCTGATCCTGCTCGATGGCGAGTCTGGTATTGGCATTGACGAGATCATCAAGCTGCTGCTTGTGCTTGCGGTCCATGTCGATCTGTTTGAGCATGAGCGTGCGGTCCATGTTGATGGCATACTGCTCCCACTGCTTGTCCATGAGCTGGGCCTCTGTCTTGCGCTGCATCGTATCGGCCAGCTGCTGTTCCTGGCCTTTGCGGAAGTCGAGCAGCTCTTCGGCAGTCATGCCGCGGTACATAAAAGCAATCTTCTTGTTTGGATTGAGACGCGACTGGGCCACGTCCGGATTCTCGGTCAGCATATCGCTGGACAACATGTTGTAAATCTCGGCCATGTCATCCTCATATGTCTCCTGCTTGCAACGCAAGCGGTTTGCCTGCTTCTGCTTGGCCAGATTGACGTTGAACTGGCGCACCTTGTGTATGATCTGATGGCGCATGCGATGATCGGATTTGGCCATCTCCTCCAGATGCTTGTCGCGACACCAGACGCTCTCCATGTACACATTGTCAGCCTTGCGGCGCGCCTCCTCAGCCTGTTTGCGCTCCATAACCTGCTGATCGAGCCAAGCACGCTGCTGCTCGCGCTGTCGCTTCTTACGATCGTTGTTGTGCAGATCCTCGCCGTAAAAGATCTGCGCACTGGAAATGCCCAAAGCGATGTCGTCGTCGGCAATGCGCGCCGGCTTCGACTTCTTTAGAAAGTTTGGATCATTGAGATCGAATTCGCGTCGCTGATCCTTGCGCTGGTAGCGGCAGCGATAATAGTTGAGATCCGAATCCTGAATCCGTTTCTCCTTCTCCAGCTCCTTTTCTTTGGCTGTAATCAGACGCTTCTGGAGCTGCTCCTGCTCCTCGTAGCGTTTATCACATTCCAGCTGCTCGCTGCGCTGCTTCTTCCTTTCGAGTATTTGACGCTCCAGTGTCTCAAGATCAAGCTAAGGTATATATGGAAACTATGTAGGGACTGCCTGATAGCCTTACGAGTACTTACCCCAAAGAGCCGCTGCTTGGCATTGAAAATTCGCTTCTTGCGCTCCTCCTCGTACTGCTCCCGCTTCTGCAACTTGACAGCCTCGTTGAGGTCATCCTTGGTACACAAAGCCATTTTGAGCGTCATCTTGACCCTTAAATATTTAAAATATGCACATATACTACGTAATAGGAGTTCTTTTTAGTGTAAAGCTGTTTCCCTTTTTGAAATTCAAACTCGATGTGAGCTTTGAGTTTGTTTGCTCGGTTGCCGGGTCAATTGTTGTTTACAGCCTAACAAACCCCCTCAACCCACCTACAACAACCCCAATAAATTAAAGGATTCAAAGAACTCTTGGTAGTTGGAGGAATATTTTTACAGGTTCCGTCAAATTCCAACTATTAGGGTGGAAAATGGCTAAAAAGGGAAATTTATTTTCAGACAAGAACAGAATGATCAGACAAGTTTGCATTTGGAAAGTTTACCCTAATGTACATAGTAAGATAGAATTTAACGAAAAATGCTTCTCCCGGTTCGGAAAAGCTATTTATACTGCTGATTATTGCATATCAACCAATATATAAGTCAGAATTAGACATTTGGGGAGAGAATCTATAAAAACTTAAAAATAAACATTATATTGTAACTTTTAAAAATAAAACAATGATTACAGTCCATGATCTATGTATACTCCTTAATAATATGTATGTATGTATGTACATAATCTACAATAGACCGTTAAAATATTTAGAAATATGTTATTCGGTACTCTTGAATGCAGTTCTAATATTCCCAAAATATTTTACTTTCGTTTGTGATTTTTTAACGGTTACTGCAATAAATTCACATTGACTTCCGAAACGATTTTGGTTTTCGTAACGTCCGCAACAGCATGGCACGCTCAATAATACATTCTTTAAATCGAGTCAATAAATATTTTTAAATGCCTTTTAAAAGTACTGTCAAAGAGCTATTGGTGAGCATAGGTGACCTTAAAATATTCTGTTTAGTGCGCTAACTGGATTACAAAACGTGTTTAATTGTAACGCAGTATTAGCCCATTTATAGGTTTTTACTGGAAATGAATGGAATTTGGATAGATTTGTAGTGAGTGCGTTTTGAAGGGTCTTGGTGCACATATTTGCTTCTTCCGCCGCTTCCCCTGCCCCTCATGTGGCATGGCGTTTGGCGTGTCCAATAATCGTTAAACTGGCCATTAAATAAACACCTAATGTACATCGTGTCCGTATTGCCGTTTTGGCAAAGATTTGTACGCCTGGGTTGAAAATGGCGCGCCTCTCGAATTTGAATGCGGCTCACGTACCACGAAATAACCAATAAACAAATAAAAATTGGTAAATTCGATTGCGTACCCCATGAATGCACAAGGAATGAGGGGCACGGTTTCGTTTCGAACGAGTTTAGTTCCCAAGCGTAGACAAAGATTTGAAGTTTCGGTTATGTTTGATTTGTAAGACCCAAAACTGCGAATACAACCCGTTTAAAAAGTGGACAGAGGGTGCGAAGAGTGTCGAGTTGCAAAAATACCCATGTATATAATTAAACAGGTAAATAAAGACACTGTATTTGCTTCGTTTGTGCTAATGAAGTTCATGATCTCTTATTATCTTTTATTCTACAAAATATGCTTCAAAGAATGTTTCACATTCAAATTATGAATTATTTAAGTCTGCTGGCATTTCCGGCTCTAGTCAAATTATCTGGAATTGAAATATTTGGTGATTCTTTCTTTCGGACGTTGATGTACAAAGCGGGCAGTACATTCAAGTGGCCCAACGTCACCAAGCACCACGGACCCAGGCCCCAGGCAATAACATAAAAGTGAAGTTCTGAGTAAGGAAATAGAACTAGTCCTGAATCCTATTGTTTCTGGTCTTCTAGACAGGGCCTGCGACAAACTAAAGAGCTGATCGGCTCCACCAGAAAGACAGTTAATCTTTGTGGGGTGGAACTAATGGCCTATCTAACAGATCACCACACCAGCTTAGAAACATGCGCCTATTCACGATACACAGTGCAAACTGCAGGGAGGATAAAGAAACAACTATCCACCTTCTTTGGGAATGTCCCGCAATTAATTGGTGTAGAAGTAGACATCTATGTAGGGAGTTTATGACCCAAGAGCTCGTAAAGAATGTCTCCACAAGTGACAGGCTCTCCTTTATAAAGGAGGTAGAGCAATTCTTATCCCATAGACCAACGTTGGTCGCACTGCCCCCACCTTTTTGGGACTCCCTCATTATTATTATTATTATCCTATTGTTTGGTTAAATAACAAGTAAGAATGCTATAGTCAAGTATACCCGACTACAAAACTCCCTGTACCTAGGTCGACAATTTCCGACTGCTTCTTCGTACATTTACGCTTAGGCACACACACATACAAAGACGCACACACACAAGCGACAGCAAAACGACAGCGCAACGAGGTTGTGGCTGTGCTGCTTCTTCACCCCCTCGTTAAAGAACTTAATCTTGTTTTTTTTGAATAACTTGCATGTTTATTATCCGATCGACTTGAAATTTAAACAGTAGATTAAGAGTGACTTAGGTGTTGTACATGCTAAATCCCAAAGCTACATATTTTAAAGTGTAGCGATAAAACGTTTTGATCAAATTGCGGGGGAAGGGGGGAAGATATCTGAGATCGCAAACAAACTTGATCTGCGTATAGTATACAGGAACCTACACTCCAAATTTTGTGCCTCTAGTTTTTATAGTTGCTGAGATCGACGCGTTCATCCGAACAGACGGACAGACGGACGGACGGACAGACAGACGGACATAGCCAAATCGAAATCTCTTTTGATACTGATAAAGAATATATATACTTTATAGGGTCGGAGATGTCTCTTTATGCCTGTTACATACTTTTGCACATATCCAATACCCCCTTATACCCATTTTATGGGTACAGGGAGTAAAAATAACACACACACTCAAGCTATGTTGTTGGTATACTAAACCGGTGTCCAATTTTGTTGGTTGCGCTCCTTGCGAACAAAGTTATATTTTGTGTCATATTGTTTGTTTTCATGGTCACTTAACAATTGAGCATTTACTTAAAGAACTTGCCTGTACTAAGTATTTAAAATCCCTGCTCCGTTGACTTCAGAAAGCCAACTGGGCTATGAATAAATTTGCAGAAGTACGTCAAGCTTGTCGCATTGGATTTTACCTGACCTTATCCACACATGCAATCTAACCGCCCCTCAACCTTTCCCTTTGTTTGCACTTGCAGAAGAAGCATCGCCCCAAGCCGCAGTACATGCGTCGCCAGACGGACATCAATCACACGATGCGCACCATATTGGTTGATTGGCTGGTCGAAGTCGCCGAGGAATACAAACTGGACACGGAGACACTGTATCTGTCTGTCTCATATCTGGACCGTTTTCTCAGTCAGATGTCGGTGAAACGCTCCAAATTGCAATTGGTTGGCACTGCGGCCATGTACATTGCCTCGTAAGTAGTACAATGCAGCCACCCACTTGGCCCACTTATTCCAAGTTATGGCCAGCTTGTTCAGCCTCGAACTTGTCACCATTTATCACAATGTGCATGCATCCTTCTGTATTGTACTGTATTTTGAATGATTGATAGTGTGTGGAAGCACACTTAACAAATTAAATTGTTCCCACTTGGAGTTGGCTAATTTAGATTGAAACATAACAACATATGACACATATTTGACCAGCTTATGCACAGCTTTAACCTTGAAGCAATCTTCTCCAGATTTTACTTATTGTTTAAATTGTTTACGTACATTTTCTTGATTTAGTTACTTTGCATCAATTTAAAAACATTGTTCCTTACTTTATTCAGTAAATACGAGGAGATCTACCCACCAGATGTTGGAGAGTTTGTTTTCCTGACTGACGATAGCTACACAAAGGCCCAAGTGCTGCGCATGGAGCAAGTTTTTCTTAAAATACTATCGTTCAACTTGTGCACACCGACGCCCTATGTGTTTATCAACACCTACGCCGTGATGTCCGATATGCCCGAGAAGGTCAAGTACTTCACTATGGTAGGTGATCTGTGCGGCTTGTATGACCAATTGTGTAAATTATTATTATAAATTTTCAGTTCATTTGTGAGTTATCACTGATGGAGGGAGATTCGTACATGCAATATTTGCCCTCGTTAATTTCGTCAGCTTCGCTCGCATTTGCGCGTCACATTCTGGGCATGCCAATGTGGACGCCGCAACTGAAAGAGATAACCACATACTCATTGGAAGATCTTAAGGATGTGGTAGTGATGCTGTGCAATACGCACAAGACGACCAAGGACTTGAACACGCAGGCCATACGGGAAAAGTACAATAGGGACAAGTAAGTTTAACAATGGAATTATGTGCTGCGTTCTGTGACTTACGATTGATTACTCCTTTGCAGATACAAGAAAGTGACTTCAATCGAGTGCATTGAGCTGACCGTACAAGATATGGATAATCTTGTGCAGAGTTACAATACAGCCAGCCAGAGCACAACAGACCAGCTGCCTCTCCTGAACTTGGATTCGAAGGTCGATTTGTTTTATAAGTTTTAAGTGTTTTATTAACAAGAGCATCAGCCATGATCAAATTGTATTATAGTTTAAAGCTTTCTATATAAACCTTCTTATAGTTTTTTCGTTGTAAGTGTAAGTTTGAGTAAATAATGAATTGCTATTGCTACCAGCTGCCAAGGCGCACGCATAATGCAGCCAAGCACTGCCATTTAGATAAGCAGCAGATCCGTGTCGAAATTGTGCAAGTCGCTGGACTATTTTATATGCTGACTGGCCATATATAAGATGAGCTACCACAAAGAACTCACACCCAAATGCAAACCATATAGAAGTCCGTGGCATAAACTTGTCACGCAAAGCGTGCGCAGCGGCAACAGTTTTTCGAGAGCGCACCACAAATGCAGAAGGATTTAAAATAACAACAATCGTAACCTAGTACTTGTCTTAAATATATGATAAGTTATTGAAATCAATATTTGTTCACTTCCTCTGTATTTTTTTATTCCTTACGTATTTATATACCCATATATATTTGTCTTTTAAATATGCTACTAGAACCGGCCCGAAATTACATAACATATCTATGCTATACGCTACTAAATAGGCTATAAATGTTCTGTGAACCATGAAACAAATGTAATAAATTTTACTTCAAATCACAATTAACTTATAAATATCTACAAAGTGTAGACTGTAGACGACTCGCTAAGATAATTGCTCTTACCTTAACTATACATAAAGATTAAAGTAATGACGCTTACTACACGTTTAATAAAACTTTTAATATTGTATTAAGTCACCTTAACTTTCAATATTAAGTTCCCCAAAAACACTAAAGATGAATATCAAACTGGCTACACGATGTAATTCGCTTCAGAAACTCTTTTAAAATATAACGAATTTTACATTTAATCACACTTGTATGTGAATTGTATTCAATTTTACTAACCATAAATAAAGTTAAATGGCAGGAGCCAATAAAAGCGACACAATTTCAATATTTATAATTTACCAATGAATGGTAAGGGTGTTATTAGGACAGGTCCACAAAATAATGGTGGAGCTCAGACCAAATTTGGCTTAGTCGTTTCTTTGGCAACTCAAATCGAAATAATTTAAACAATCGAGCTTAAAGCCTATCGTTTCTATCTGCTATGTACATATATAATAGAATGATCAGGTTCGATCGGTTTTAAAATATGTTGTGCACACATCAAAAAAAGCATATTTCTGAACACAGATAGGTAGGGCTCTTTGTACTCAAAATTAGATTCATGATTAAGTAATTGTGTTGAATTAATGAAATTCTTGCTGCAGATGGGTACAGTGTCCTATAAAGATTTCTTGGGGTCCCAATTTGCTCAAGCAGCGAGTAATCAAATCAGGACTTTACATTGATTCGCTAAATTTGCAAAGCTGCTCATGTCTAAACACAGATAGGGCCCTTTGTACTTAAATTCAGACTCGCAAAAAACGCTTCCCATAGACCAGTATATAAATAAAACTCTTGAACCTTGGCGACTCACTGGAAGGCCAAACGATAGAAATTATGGAAATTTTTACTCCAGGGAATGAAAAAACTTGAATGGGCTAATCGATTAAGTGGTCAAACCACGACCAAGAATGCAACCTCAGCGGATCTGTTTTGACAAATTTATGGTAGATCGAAGTTCAAAAAGAACGTATTCTATAAACGGTCTCTACAAGACTTGCTAAATAACCGAAATGTGTACTTCCAGAAATGGATAATATTGAAATGCCAAACAATTTAAGGGTCAAACCTCATTTCTAATAAAAATCAGTTGGATCTTGACAAAGTTATGGTAAGTTGAAGTCTACAAGGAACATCTATATAAAACCTGACAGACAGGCTCGGGCTTGGTGCTCGGCGTCTTAAGGTCAAATGTGTGAGAGGCTTTTATTAGATCGATTCCTTAACTCTTTACACATGATTCAGAGAATAACAAGTAAGAACGTTGCAGTCGGTGGCGGCGTCCGACGGCAGACGCACCCGACTGCAAAATACTATGTTCCCAGTCCTATATAATATGGTTATTTGTGAGTTCAGAAAGAAACGCGATTT